>QAXD01000205.1:423299-496091 GCA_004335575.1 Haematococcus sp. NG2 | reverse complement strand
GTACGCTGTTGCCTCTGGCCAGCTGCACGCTGGTTGGTGGCCGCTGTGACCGTGACTGCTGCTGTGTGGCTGGTGTACTGCAGTGCTGAGTATCAAGAACAGTGCTGGTGTGCGCATGGCCCTGTGCGCATGTATGCTTGAAAAGATGCATGACCACTCTGGGTGGGGCAGTGGTCGGGGCAGTAGCAACATGGCAGGGGTGTGAGTGAACCATAAGGGGGCCCAACATGATGTTGCAAAGTACAACAGACCGCGACAGTTTGCAATGGTGTAACCTCACAAGCGCAGTCGCAACCGACTCACGGTAATCAGCCTTCGTAGGTCGCCCCTGATACCGTATCATGCGCTTTGGAAGCTGCATCCCGCCTCAGTCTTTGTGCACTGCGTTAAACATGCTCGGTGAATCCTTTTCATTTAATGATGATAGCATTCAAAAAACAACATAGTATTATATTTCTTGTTACATTTTATGTCTGCATAAGAGATGAAGAAACGCACCTCTTGGTCTGGGCCGATGCTGCTAATACTGCTGGCGATGTATTTGGCCGCATCTGATGCGGCTGGCAAGCATAGTCCCAGGTCCTGTTCCCGTGTGTTGAGTCACATGCCGCATGGTCGCGCATGGCTGCATCAAGCGCGGCAGAACCTCTCCATGTGGAGGAGCATGCTGTTCCAGCGCACGATGCAGGTGTGTGTGGAGCAGTGCAGGCACATGCACGTCTTCTCCCTTCAGTCGTGACTTGGATGCAGACGTGCTCTCTGTTGCCGGGGAATGTTGTTGCTTCCTGTCGCTTCGTCCACACAGGTGATCACAGCCAATCACCGCAACAACCCAGAGCCCAAGTACAGGTGGGGTGTATCCCCAGAGAGCCATGCCATCTTCCAGCTGCTGGACCCTGTGTTGTCCTGCCCTGGCCGTCTGGAGCGTGTTGGAGGCAACAAGGTGAACTGTGCACATCTGCACAATGTTGTCCAAGTTTACTAAAGGGGGCGGCGGGCGGGGCGGAGGGAGGGTGGGGCTCCAGAGGGACAACAAATCGCGCTTCTGGCGCCAAAGCCTCAGATGGAAATTGGCCAGGCACAGCACTTGGTGCCAGTACGGCTTGGCCATGAGAGGAGAGCCATGGGCTGCACATTGACTCACAGATTCATACGCTGTACATCTGTTGCACCTTGCCCGGCCACAGGACTGGGTGCTGCAGGAGGCAGGGCCAAGCCAACCGGAGATCCTGGATGGCCAGAAGTGGCTGTGCACTGGTGGCCTGCGCGCGCCGTGTGTCGTGTACAGCTTGGGCAGGTGTGGCAGTGGGGCACTGGTGGCGTGACTTGCATTGGCAGGAGTGCTCCAGATGCTTGCTGTTCCTACAGTGGATCGTTTTGGATTATCCACCTATCAGCTGCGCTAGCACAAGAGATAGCATTCAGCTCCGCTGGTGTTTCTAAGTACCTCTGGCTCCTTGAGGCTAATGCTACCATGTGCTTTGCTGCTGTTCTTGTGGCCACAGCCACGATGACACATCTTTTGAGGCTGCCATCCTTCACACAACACCATGTGAGGTTGTCACATTTGATTGCGCATACGACGTGAAGCCGCTGGGTGCGTGCTTTCGGCATCGCATGCTCTGCTCTCACATGTTGCGCCTGGACCAGCCTTGTAAGCTCACAGACAGAGTTCATGTTGGCGGTGCCGTGTTGTGTGGCAACTGTTAGCACGTAATGCTTTCTGGTAAGCCCTTCCCGTCTGGACGATGAAGTGATGTGACAAGGCTGCGACTCAACCTCTGCAAACCACCACACTGCAGGACCACGGCACAAGTTCCTTAAAAAATGCATTGGTGACACTGTGCGGGGTGCTGCAGACCCATCGTTCCTCACGCTTGCACAGGCTGCGCGGCAGCTGGGGCACAGCCGGGTGGACCTCCTGAAGGTGCGTGGCGTTCTGAGCCCAGCCTACTGACCATGGCGAACCAATTCAACTTCACGCACTCACTCCACCCCCAGGCCATGTACATGACATCTGTGCACGTGCGGCCACATGCGAATGCTCCCATTCGTCCTGATTCATCCCTTCTGCTTCCGCTCATGTGATGGCATGCGCTTGAGTCAACCAGGTGGACATCGAAGGGTTTGAGTTTGATGTGCTGGGGGCCCTGCGTGAGTCGGACACCCTGCTGCCTGACCAGCTGACTGTGGAGCTGCACTACTACAATGTGTATGTGGGGACGCCGTCTGCAGAGAATGCAAACGACTTTTCCAAGTAAGCGTGATGTGCAAGTGGGCAGCACTGGGATAACTTGTGGATGTTGCAGCACATGTGTAAAGCAACATCATGCATCCTCTGCGACTCAGCAGTGCAACCACAAAATGAACATCATCCTCTTCAACTGACAGAGACTGGTTGCCTCATGGTAATATGTACCACCAACACTGTGGCAGGTGTCCTCTGGGCCACCATGCACCAACCTGTTGCTTGCTGCGTGCTGCCTACCTTGCAGTCTGCTGTGGCCGTACCACATGGTGTCACTACAGGAGCTGTCCTTGTTCATGCTGCACCTGGCCAACCTGGTGGGTCAATACAGTCTGCGCAACCTCAGCGTCAAGTGCAGCAATGGGCTCCAGTAGTAGGCTTCTATCGACTCGGCAGTATGCCAGCTCATGAGAGGTTGCAGGCGTGCATGAAACACATCGAACTGCACACAATACAGGCTATGGCATCGTGCACCGAGAGGACAACCCAATGTGTGACCATTGCACTGAGCTCACACTCATGCGTGTGGAGCAGTCGCTGCTCCATGCGCCTCATGAGTTGCACAGTGACATCGGCATACGGCAAAAGGTGTGTGTGCCCAGCACTGGGTGCAGGTTGTGGGGCAAAGCCTGCGGTATATGCTTTGGGACTGAGGCTCCATGGTACAATAGAGTTAGTTTGGGAGCACTTTGATCCGTGTTGCAACGGCAAACAAGGTCATACTTAATCTGTGATGCAAGGGCAAATAAGGTCACATCACGATGGTCATCAAGAAACAAATGCAGCTTGCAAGTTTGTGTGTCCTGTTGCTGCTGTCATGTGGCGGCGCGCCTGCAGTGACAGCTGGTGCGCACAGGCAGGGAGGTGGGGAGGGCAGCAGCAGGGGGCTGGCAAGCCTGGCCAGCACCCTGCTATCAGACATCGACACAGTCATCCACGCTGTGGACATAGCAGCCCCTGAAGTGTTTGAAAGCAGCGTACCTGCAGCCCAGGCCAAGCCAGCTGATGTGGTGGAGGCGAGCTCAGGCATCCCCCAGCCCCACCAGCCCCAGCCCCACCAGCCGCAGCAGGGCAGCCAGGACCTGCAGTCTCAGCCGCAGGTGCAGGGTGGCGCTGGAGCACAAGGGGCCAGCAGCAAGGCCACGTCAGCAGGTGGGGAGCAGGTGATCTCTGAGCTGGAGCAGGAGGGTGCACTGGTGGAGGAGGCTCAGAGGTGGGTGGGTTGATGAGTTTCAGCATGAAGGGCTGTACAGGCGCATGTGAGGGTGCTGTGCGGCCAAGGAGAACAGTGTGGGGGTTAGCTGATGTGCATGTGTGGTGGAGGGTGTCGATCGGCGCATGCTGCACAGGCATGTGCGGAGCTGGATACATGCTGCCTCTTGCTAGAGGCCATGGGGCCCATGCATGCATCACGACCTGCATGGCGAACTGCATGCATGCCAGCACGCAGGGCGGTGGAGCGGCTGCAGCAGCTGCAAGTGGAGCACCCACAGGAGGGGGCGCCCCACACTGCATATGAGCAAGCCGTTTACAAGGTGTGTGCGTGCCTCTAGCACCATGTGCTCCGGCTGGGATGCTGAGGCAGCACATGGGCTATCTTCAGGGCATGTCTGAAGGCCCAACCTGGCCCGTCCATCCACATCCTGCCTGTCAGCTGTCTCATGCTGCCCGCCTGTGATGCTCTTTCCTCACTCATACTTGCAGGTGGAACTCGCGGAGCAGCAACTGGCGTCAGTCAAGCCACTAGACCCAACCCTGAAGCAGCGCGCCCAGGAGGTGCTGCACGAGGCAGAGGTGGGCGAGTTGGGTTGCAGGTATCATAAACTGGCTGCACCTAGCTAGCTAGCTTATTGTGAGGAATGGTACTCCAAGTACTGCGCAGACGGCACATGGGGTGTTGTCCTGGATGGCATGCTGGCTGACCATGCGTTGTTCCTTTCCTCTCTTCAGGACCGGCTGCGTGATGCAGCTGTGTATGAGTACCATGGCGCACATGCGACAGCGGTGCATGAGGCAGGCATTGCACTGGAGGTGGGTTGTGCGATTAGCAGGCGCTGTATGCTGCCGTCGTAGCTGTGATCTGGGCGTTGTCTGCTGTTTTGAGTATTATCATTGTGGCGGGGCATGGGCAAGCGACCCATTGTGCAACCTGACGATGCTGCCGTAGTGCATGCAATTGCATTCAGGAGGTTCAAGATGCAGGGCGGTTGGTGACTGCCATGCGTGCAACAGCCACCCACTTGGCCACCCCCGTCTTTCTGCCCCAGCTCGTGGCAGCGCTGCACCGCGGCTTGCCTGCACTGGACGCATGGGCGCTCACACTGCGCAACGCGCGCGTGTTTGCGGTAGAGGGGGTCCTGGTAGGGGATGAGGGCCCCAGCGATGAGGCAAGGTGTGTATCTTATGTACCAGATGCCATGACAGCTTTCCACTCCTGCATGGCCACAACACATACAGCCTGGCGGTGGGCATTGCGTGGCTGGGTGTCCGCAGCTTGCTATGCATGCTGTAAATGCATTTGTGATGGAAGAAGGCATACACACGACTAGCACGATGCAGGCACCAGAGGTGCATCAGATCACATGCCAACCAAGCTCCTGTCAATCAGCTTGGTACCCGACGGTGTGTGGCCCTGGTGCTTGATGTGCGCTGCACACCACAGGCTGTCTGACGCACGGAAGCTGATCTCTGCCACAATGGCCGCTCTGGATTCGCTGCGTGCATTTGAGCAATCCGACCCTCATGCAGCCAGCCACAGCACGAAGGAGGCGGTGCGTGCAGCTGCTGCGGCGTACGCGCAGGCGCAGCAGCATCTGCAGAACTGGCAGGATGTGACCGTGCCTCCAGCAACACGGGGCAGCGCAGGCACAGGAGTTCAGCTGGACCGCTCTGCAGCGGATCAAACTGAGCAACAGGGGGCAAACACGGCCCCTGCTGTTGGAGTAGCAGCTGGCAGTGCTGGTAGCACTGGCGGCAGCGATGGTGCGCCAGCCCACCGGCGTCCCAACTGGATCAGGCGCATCCTGGGCTGGTTTGGACTAAGCAAGCCGCCTGCTGAACCAGCAGCTTCCCCAGTGGCTGCACCTGAGGCAGAACAGAAGGCAGAGGCACCAGCAGCCCCTGTCCCGGACCAGCGCGCCCTGTACACGGAGGCGGAGCGCGCAGTGCTTGCTTTCCATGCGGAGGTGCAGCAGCAGCTGGCTGCTGCACAGCAGCTGCTTGACAGCTACGGCATGCGCCTAAATGGCCCGGGCAGCAGCAGCTCTGTACCAGCACCTCCCCAGCCCTCCGAGTCTCCAACCAGTGCAGCTGGTGCACCACCACAGGCTGGTGGTATGCAGGACCCTGCAGCAGGTAAGCCCCCGCCTGATGTGCGGCCCCAGACTGTACATATGCAGCCTCAGGGGGGTGATCATGCCAGCAGTCATGTGATGCACACCGTTCATGAGACAGTGCATCATGTGGCGGACAGTGTATGGGCCCAGGTGGAGGCAGGGGTGGATGCAGTGAAGAGTGTGATGCCAGATACAGGACCCCTGCTGCGAGCTGCACACGATGTGGTGGTTGCAGCTGCCTCTACTGCAAATCCACATGTGGCAGCTGCCACCAGTGGGGCGCCAGCGGCAGACAACACCTGACTGGATGTAATGGGTGTTGATGTGTTCGCAGTTAAGTTGAGTGCATGATATGACGAATGGGGCTGGTGAAACATGGTTGTTGTGTTGTGCAACATGCAAGACCAGATAGTTACAAGGTGAGCACACGCCACCAAGCATACGATTTCGGTTCTGTAATGCGTTCGTGGGCGTCCTGGTCATAATCGTGTGTATTTAAAAGTCAGGCCACACAGAGACTCACACGTGACGCGCTTGGATTGATGCAGCTTGAATCTCGCAAGCAAATCTAACTTAAATCGCTGACATGGTGTGTTTGGATGGGTTAGCGCGGGACGCTCCCCGAAGCATTGGCTTCTTCGACGCTTTCAAAGGGATTAAGCACAACGCATTACTGCTACATCACTACTGTTGAAGCTTTGTGACAATACCGTTTCTCTACCTTCGAGGCATTCGCTGCTTGTGGCAATCCTGTTCACAAAACCCAGGCCATAGCGATGAACAGTGCATTGAAGTAGTTTAATTCACTGCTCTCTCCAACACAGCCTGTACGGACATGGCGACAGTGGAGCATTCGGGCCCCAGCTTATCTCGTGCGTGTATAATCGTCTACCTCGCTGCTGGAATCTGAAAACGCACAATCAATGGCCATGCAGTTTGCCATGCGCACTGAAGCTGTGCCCCATGTGTGCATGTGCCCTGTGCAGAGCTCTCTGCATTGATGCAGCAGCCAGCGCAGCCACTGGTGCCAGTGGTGTTGCGCGAGGTTCAGACTCCTGACTTCAGCTGGCTGTGGATCAATGGTAGGGCAATGGGAGCATGGTGGCCATCGCATGACTCGGATTGTTTCCCGGTGCACATAGAATGGGTTGCTGACGCCGATGAGATGGTGGACTCAGATCCTTAACATTCATATGGGTAATGTCTAACACATGCAGTTCCAGTTGAAAAGCGCGACATCAACGAAGCCCGCATGGCAGTCAAGGCATGGGACACACTGCGGTGCGTCCAAAAATGCTGTTTGCATGCCATCGCCCCTTCTTGCTTTTGTGTGTTGGTAGCGTTGGGGGTCATGCTCACGTGTGTGCTGGCCTTTTTGCTGAGCACCCTGGGGGCTACATGGTTGTGTCCCATGCGCGAACAGGCTGTGGCTGGCAGTGTGCTGGGAGTACGCGCTGACACTGATGCGGGCACAGCATGCGCTGCGTGCTTACTATGGGCTACCACCTCCATGGCGCTTCCTTGATGACATGCATGCCATTCATGCCATCCCTGAAGGTGTGTGAATGTTAGCGCAACAGGGGTCGCAGCAGGTGTAGGATGTGGAACACCGGGCTTGCACACACCCCATGACCGCTAGCATATGCCATGTGTGTTGGCCAGCGCGAACCTCGCCCACACTTTCTCCACGTCGCGATGTATATGCAGGCGATGAGGAAGATGAGGAGGAGGACGAGGAGGAGGAGCAGCTGCTCAACATTGTGAAGGACGGCGGTGCCCACACAGATGACCCCTTTCCACCTGCGCCCACTGATAAGACAGCTAGGCAAGAGGATGAGTACTCTGAGGATGAGGCCCACCTGGAGGTGCGTGCATGGACATGGCTGGCTGCTGTGGGGACGGAACTGAGAGTTTTGCCTGCTTGCTTGCCCTAGAAAAAGCGGGCCCTGTATTTTTGTCCGCTGTGGTCATGCATCTTGAGCAGTTAGCATCCTGGCCTTAGAGAATGGCGATGTGGAGGGATTGGGGTTGAAGGTATGATCAAGTGCGCTAAAGCCGTGAAGGCCTGCATCTGCACATGGCAGGCTGAGCTGTCCGTAGTGCATGACCGTGCCACCGAGCAGGCAGAAGCAGGCGATGCCACAGCGCAAGAGGCTGAGGAGGCACCTGCAGGTGCTGCTGCAGCAGAGGAGGAGGGCCGGGCTGCAGCAGAGGCTGAGGCAGCCACAGCTGCCGCTGCACAGGAGGAGGCGCGCTTAAGAGCGGAAGAGGAGGCACGCTTGAAGGCAGAAGAAGAGGAGGCGGCGCTTAAAGCTCAGGCTGAAGAGCAGGCGCGTGCTGCAGCAGAGGCAGCTGCTGCTGCAGAAGAGGAGGCACGGCAACAGGCTGAAGCGGAGGCAAAGGCAAAGGCTGAGCAGGAGGCGGTGGCGGCAGCAGCAGCAGCTGAGGAGGCAGAACGGCACCGTGCAGCTGCTGAGGCAGATGCAGCAGCAGCCGCTGCTGCAGCACAGGCAGAAGCCAAGTCGAAGGAGGAGTCAAAGCAGCAGGCACATGAAGAGGCCGAGGCCGCTGCTGCCGCTTCTGTTGCCCCCGAGCATGTCGAAGCACAGCAGGAGCTGCAGCACCAGGTCGCGGGAGGTGCTGATGCAGGGGACGAGCCGGCTGCTGCAGAGGGCAGTGAGGTGGTTGCGGATGCACAGTATGCAGCTGAGCCTGCGGCCGAACCAGCTGCTGGGATGGCAGAGCAAGGGGATGGGGCTGATCAGGCAGCACGTGTTGGAGCCTCAGATGCAACAGCCAACATGGCAGAGCAGCCACCCGCTGCAAACGGTGAGGAGCAACTGGCAGCGGCAGAAGCATCACAAGAGCATACAGAGCAGCCCGAAGAGCCACCTGTGCATCAGGCACCACAAGCACAACCTGCAGGTCAGCAGCACGCAGCATCCAGCGAGGAGGCTGCTGGGGCAGCGAATGATGCGCCTGCAGGCGATTCAGAGGCTGAACCCACACCTGGTGCTGAAGATGAGGCTGGTGGCGCTGAGCCTGCTGCTGCTGCTGCTGCTGCTGCTGAGGAGCCTGCAGCGGGACCGGAGGTTGAGGGGGAGGACCAGGCAACTGTGTCGGAGCCTGCTGTGGCTGAGCCAGCTGCGGCAGCAGCTGTTGAGCCTGGTGCTGCTGAACTTGTAGCTGGTGAGCAAGCAACCAAGGAGCCACCTCAGGCTGAGGACGTGTCTGCAGCAGCTGCTGCTGCTGCGCCTCCAGACGCTGCAGGTGCACGGGAGGAGAAGGACGGGGATTCTATGGATGAGGACCAGGTGGGTCATTCGCTCAACCACTTCGCACAGCAGCTGATTGTACCCAATGAGTACATTGGAGAACCTGTATCTTGTCTTGAGTAGGATACAGTACACAAGGACCCTATACAAGGACCCAGTACAAGGACCCAGTACAAGGACCATGCATGCACTGCGGGCTGATATGCTCTGCTTTTCATGGCATCCTGCCGCATATGGCCACGGTGCAAGTGCAGGGAGAAGAGGCAGTGACTACTGCAGTTGCAGACGAGGACAAGCAGGCGCAGGATGAGGCAGCGGCAGCTGAAGCCGCAGCAGCCAAGCAGGAGGCGGAGAATGCTGCTGCTGCTGCTGCTGCTGCTGCTGCTGCTGCTGCTGCTGCTGCTGCTGCTGCTAAGGAGCGGAAGGCACAGGAGGAGGCGGAGCGCAAGGCAGCAGCCATGGCAGCAGCAGAGGCAAAAAAGAAAAGGGCTGAGGAGGAAGCTGCTGCAAAGAAGGTGAAGGGTTTGGATGCACATGGCTTCATACACAGCTGCATCTTCACGTACGTTTTGGTCAACCTGTGGGGCGCCTGTTATCATAGTTGCAACTGAGCAAGGTTTATAATAACTTTAGGTGCAACAGGCCTGCACGGAACGAGCGGTTGCGGATGTTGCGTTGAACATGCAATGTATCCATGTGCCACAGGCAGCCGAGGAGGAGGCCAAGAAGAAGGCTGCTGAGGAGCTGGCTGCTAAGAGGGTGAGGCATCCACCTGCATGCAGCGACTTACCATGCCGTAGCTAATGCATCTGAGCTGCACACAGAAGAAATACACCCACCACGACAGCATTCAGCACGCAGGCAGCACCGTGCTGTGCACATGTCCCTGCTTCCAGCCAGCCCAAGAGTGTGTTGCACGCCTGTTGTGCACTCATACTCATTGCAGGCTGCTCAGGAGGAGGCTCGGCGAAAGGCGGCCGCAGAGGCGGCGGCCAAGAAGGCAGCTGCTGAGGAGGCCGCCAAAATCGCCAAGGCAGAGGCAAAGGCAAAGCGCGAAGCTGAGCTGGCAGCAAAAAAGGCGGCTGAGGAAAAGAAGGCCAAAGCTGCAGCAGAGGAGGCAGCGCGCAAGGCGGCAGAACAGGAGGAAGCCAAAAGTACGACGCTGGCTGCATAGTGCTTAGCATGCTGCACGTGCTGGCTCCGCTTGGTGGACAGCTGTGTCCTGCACTGCAGATGGGGCATGTCAGAAAACCTCAACTCGGGGTGCAGCCGACGTGGGAATCCTCAACCCCTTGATGACACTGAGCCACATGCATGTCTTGCCTCATCCCACAGAGCCTGACGCACCAGAGTTTGGGCCTGCTCCCAGTCAGGGCACTGCTGAGGCGCGGCTCAAGGAAAAGCTGGGGGATCTGGTATACGCCATGATGTCCAACGCAGGTGAGTCTCTTGCGTGTTGTTCACAGAGCCTGCCCAGCAGCCAGACAGGCTTGAAAGGCTTCGACTGCCATTTGAGACCATACCCTCACACCTGCACCAGTCATGAACATTTGACCCGCCTACAGCTGCAACTATCTGTCGCCTCCACATTTGCAGATGGTGCTCCGCCAGCACCCACCGACACCAAGCTGCACTGGCGCCAGTTCCAGGACATGCTGTCAGGTCAGGGGTTGGAACTCACGCCAGCTGACTGGACTGACCTCAAGCCATACATCCTGTGGGTGCAAGTGGGTCTTAAGCGTACCGCCACCATCACATGGGCGCCCCTGGTCGCAGCGCTGGGTGAGTGGGTGACTGTTCGGGGCAGAAGGGTGCATGAGGATGGAGCACGCTTGCATGTGTCTGCAGCCATGGCTGCTGACCCTCAAGAGGCAGTCTGTGCAGTGATTGTTAGTACGGTGATGCACAGCCTGTTCATCTGTTGAATCTGTATCTGCCGCTGCGCTTCAATCGCACATGCTGCTGTTGCGCTGCGCTTGTCCACAGCGCCCGAGGGCCCTGAAATGAGCACCGCTGCTTCCAAGGACAGCCGCACAGTGGAGCAGCGTGTGCGCGCACGGCTGGCACCCGCTGTGCATGCAGCACGCATTGAGCTGCAAAGCAAGGCGTTCATCAAGTGGTCGGAACTGCGTGACATTGCAGCAAAGGCCGGCATCAAGGTGTGTGGCTGACCTTGCTGCTGACCGCTCAAAACTTTGAATCCGCCATCTAAGATATGCCATCAGCGTGCCTACCTAATGGATGGTCGCTCTCTCCTGCACTCTGGTCATCGGCACGAACAGCATTATGTCACCGCCTGCGTCTGATGCCCATGCTTTGTTTGTGCCTGCAGATGACGGGCGCCGACTGGGCGGACCTTCAGGGCCTCTTGGTGGTGACCACACACAAGACAGTGGATGAGGCCAAGCCTGAGCCCCTTGTGACCTATGTTGATGTGACAGGCCTGCTGAGCCTTGTTGGCGCAGATGAGCCTGCATATGACATGATCCCTGCTCCCAGCTCTTCTGGGGCCACTGCACCTGAGCGGCTGAAGGCGCGCGTGGGCGATGCGGTGTATATGCTTGCCTGGGCGCCAGGCGCAACACCTGAAGCTGAGCCGCTGACGTGGCGCAAGTTCATGGCTGCTGCCAACAAGCATGGCGCTCGGCTGTCCGAGTCTGACCCATTGTGGCATGACCTGCGCCCATACCTGCCCCTGGCCAAAAACACAGCAACTTTGAACTTGGGGGCACTTTCGGCACTGCTGAGTGAGTGGGAGGGGGTGCGGTCAGGCCTGTTGTGAAGTGTGGCCTTTGGTGATGAAACAGGCAGCCGAGACATTAGGTGACCTCAACCCATAAAACCGCGGTCACCAGATCTCAATCAGTGGGCACCTTCTCTGGCTGCTGGTGCACCTATGCCGACCAAAGTATCCTCAACTAATGCACACCACCTGCAGAGCCAGATGGCCCGGACATGCCCACCCCGGAGGAGGCGGCTGCTACATCTGCTTCTGAGGGCTCGACCCCCGCAGAACGCCTGCGCACGTGCTTGGGCGCCGCGACACGCGCTCTGTTCACTGCGCAGCCATCAGGCACGCGCCATCTGCTGTGGACCGACTTTGAGGCAGGGCTGCGTGAGCAGGGGGGCGCCTCACCCTCGGCCCAGGACTGGGCAGATATACGAGCCGTGGGTGCGCTCAGCGTGCCAACCAAAGCCACCCAGAACACAGCCACACAGCCCAAGACACTCACAACCTATGTGGACCTGCCAGCCCTCATCAAGGTCGTGGGGCCGGACGGCCCTGAGTTCCTGCCAGAGGACCCAGCTGCAGCTGTATCGGCGCGCAAGACAGGCCCCAGCAAGGCGCAGCTCGCGGCAGCCACACGGCGGTTGAAGGCGCGGCTGCTGGACAGCCTGGTGGTGCTGCAGCAGCAGGTTGGGCTGCAGGGCATTCCTGAGAACGGCCAGCTTGCCTGGAACACGCTGGAGCAGGTGCTGGGGCAGGCAGGGGCAGATGAAGGCGTTGCAGCCCTGGACCCCCCGTTGGGACCCCAGGATTGGACCGACCTGCGCACGCTGGGGCTGCTGGTGACCACCCCCACCACCACACTCGTGGACTGGCCCAAGCTGACAGCAGCCATCAAGCCTGATGGCCCGGAGACAGCACCTCCCGCCCGGGATGGGAAGACGGCGGACGCACGACTGCGCACACGCTTTGCATCTGCGATCAAGTTTGTGGCTGCCGCCACAGCAGCAGACGTGGACTTCATGCACTGGCAGCAGTTTGAGGACGCAATGGGCAAGTGCAGCGTGAAGGTCCGGGCCAGCGACTGGTCAGACATGGCGCGGTTCCTCTCTGTCACCACCACATCAAGCGCAGGTGGGCAGCGGCCCGAGCCACACACCACGTATGTGGACTACTTTGGACTGCTCACAGCCCTGGCTCCCAGGACTGCGCAAGCGAAGCGACCACAGCTGCAGCAACAGGTGTCAGCCCAAGGCATTGCAGGCCTTGGGCATCCACGGCCCCCAGCACAGGCTGAGGCAGGGTTTGCACAGGAAGGCGCAGAGGGCAACCAACAGCAGCCACCGCAGGACCACGGGCCATCAGGATACAAGCCAGAGGGGCAGCAGCAAGGGGAGGAGGAGGACGTGTGGGCGGGTATGGAGGGTAGCTTGCCGCAGCTGGTGCGACGTGCTAAGGGCGCTTCCCAGTCCGGCCAGTCGCCTCCGCAGGGGTTGTCCCCGATGTCAGCAGCTTCACCTCAGCGCGCGTCCGTGCCAGGCACACACGGTGCCGGCAGCGTTTTCCGGCCGCGTTTGGCGCCCATGCCCACGCGCTTCCCCAAGAAACCGCATGTACTGCCCCCGCTGACCGGGCTGGACCGCAGCCTGCATGAGGAGCTGGTGCGGCTGCTGTCCCGCATGGGGCGCAACGCACAGCCTGACACTCGGGTGCGTCCGGCTGCATCCCCCACAACGCATGCAGCATGCACTGAGCAGGCTGCACGCATCGCAATGTAGAGGGCGGTGATTTTCATGCCCACGGTGGTGTGAAAGATTTTATCGCAGTTTTGTGAGTATGTGAAGTGCGTGCTATTTCACTGACTGATGACCTGTCGTCCCGTTGGTCTGTGCTTGCAGGACTGGGACGTGGCACTGAGCAAGCTGCGTCTGCAAGTGGAGCGTGATTACATAGAGCACCGTCGTGCGCTGCAAGTTGCGCAGCTGGAGGTGGAAGTGTCCCAGGGCGGCGGTGGCAACTCTGGGGAAGGTGGTGAAGAGGGTGCGGCAGCGGTTGGAGAGCTGCGGAAGGGCGGTGGCCTGAGGCTGCCCAACATCCATGCAGCCCGGGCCGGGTCGGTGCCTAATGCTGCACCAGCAGGGCCCAAGGGGCCACAGCGTGGCAAGAGCAGGGCATCTGGCGCAACAAATGGGGTCAGTGCAGAACCTGGGGCTGGGGCAGCGGAGGATGTGGATCGTGAGAGTGTGGACACGGACACCCTCCTGGGCCACCCTACCATCCTAGACCCAGCCCTGCACTACAAGCAGTACCAGGTGAAGCAAGTGAAGGATGCCCGGGTGCGAGCAACAACCGCGTCACAGCTTCGCACAAGGAACATGCTGAGCGGGGAGGCGCGTGTGGCCGCATCAAGGCCAATTACCACTGCCGCCAGCCAAAACAGGCCCGGCTCACCAGGCCAGGTGGTGTACAAGAATTTCCCTGCAGCACGTGATGAGAACATGAGCATGCTGCTGAAGATGCAGCAGGAATTCAAGGCCACCTCCATTCCCCTGGTATTTGTGGACCAGCCACAGCTGGGGGAGGAGGCCCAGCAGGCGGGCAGTGGTGCATCACCACGCGCGGGCACATCAACAGGCGTGTCGCCACGTGCAACCTCACCATCAGGGAACACAATCTACCCGCCGGCCCCACGCGCAGCTCTGGCACCCCTGGGAGGCCCAGGGTCAACCTCACCGCGCGATAGGTCGCCACAATGGGCTGAGGGCATGCACACTAGCATGGGGGGCGCGGAGCCGTGGCGGCCCTCGGGCATGCACCTTAACGCATAAGCTGAGCTAGAGGCTTTTGTGGATGAGCTAGGTAGGTAGGAGGCATGAACAAGCCCGTGTAAAGAGCACAGATGCATCGCCACTCGTCACTCGCCACTCAGTCACACACTGCTATGGGCTTGTTTCGCCACCGAGTGTCACCTCTCCCCGACCTCCTCGGACCAGCTTTGAAGCTTTCACAGCGCCACAGGCACGTCTGAACACCCTTCCCCATATTGCAAGCCTGGTGCAGCATTGCCATCCTACCCTGCATTCCTGGTCTCTTACTCGCAGTTCGCCTCTTCACATGGCCAACCAGCCACCCAATGCGCCTTCGGGCACCACACGCCAGCAGCAGCAGGCGCAGCAGGGCCTGTACCTCGGCAAGACTGTGTTTGCCTCGTTCTCCCGCTTCCACATGTGCGCCGTGCCCAGCGCTCTGAACACCTACGAGTGCGATCAAGGTGGCCAAGGACAACAAAAACAACAACAACAATACGCTAAACTACTCTTGTGATAAAACCCGAATCAGCAATCACCGCTGCTGCGCTGGTGAGCTGGGGACCGGATGCCGGGTTTGACGCAGGACTTGCCGTTAGCAGCATGTTTTCGTTGGGGTACGCCCAGGCTGGATAGGAGCTGTTCGGTAGCCAGCGCATGGCAGGTCTCCATGTTCAAGCATCATGCTCTAGCTGTCCTGTTTGCATGCATGCAGAGCGGCGTCTACTGGATGCATGGGTTGTGATTGCGCGTCGCCATGGTGTTCGGCCACACCAGTTGCGCACCTGGATCCGCCGCAAGACTGGGCCTGACCTAGTCGTGTGGCGCTGCCGCATGGATGGCAGTCTGGGCTGTGCCGCACCCTGCGTCCTGTGCCAGCGTGAGCTGCTGAGGTTTGACCTGAGGGTGCACTGCTCTCTAGGGGATTCCTGGTACAGCGGCAAGCTGGATGAGCAGGGCGCGCCCGTGAGCAAGCCAACGGCAGGCCAGATGCGGATGTTTGGGCAGTCGCCTTACATGCGCCGGGGTGCTGAACTGGAGCGGGCCAGGCTGGAGTCTGATGCCTGGGCAGTGCAGGGGGCTCAGGGCATTAGCAGCACCAACAGCAGCAGTGGGAGCGGCTCACTACGTTGCAGCACACGGCATGGGCCTTCCCCCCGCCATAATGCAAGCAACACGCCACAGCATGATGTGAGGGCGAGTGGCAGTAGCAGCAGGACCAACCGCGGGGCCAGCGGCGCGGGCAAGAACGCTTCTGGGACCAGCGGGTGCAAACGGCGTGGCAGTGGCAACCGCTGAGCACATGTATCATATATCTAATGTATTGGTGAATAAGGCACAAGTGTATTGCGCGTTGGGCATCAAAGTGTTGCATGCCCTGTGAACTTTGTGTTGAGGGATACCTTGTGGGATGTTGCTGCAGGACAACTTGGCATTCATGTACTTGCAACTGGCTGCTACCCGGTGTTTGGGAGATAACCAGGCTGGCTTCATCAAACTTGAGGATTTATGTTCATGTAACAGCTGCCTCGCCAAGCAGACAGATTTCTTCAAGGCATACCTACCACCCGCCCACCCAAACCCTATACTGACCAGTGACTTGCAGTCAACTTGCGTACCGTTTATTGTTTTGTTGTTCGTGCTTGGAGAGTCCGCGACCCCGCGATAAATATGTAGCATTTGAAATTTAGGTCCCAAACATGATGCACCTCAATTTCGTGGTTCCTCAGAAGCCTGAGGATCTGGAGGGCGAATCAGACTCGCTGGTTCGCGTTTCCGGCTTGGCTTGTGAGGATGACCCGGACCAGACGCTGGCCGTGTTTGAAGGTTTGTGTACATGCTGCAGACATTGCAATTACCGTAACCATCGTCTCATGACATATGGCATCTGTTCCCCGCTGTCTTCAGAGACCCTTTTCTCCTTGCAAGAGGACCCCTTGCGAATCAACGACCAGACGACGTTTGACGGTCTCTATGCTGCCTGCAAGTGAGCTTGGATCATGCAGAACATACACCTTGACAGCTGCGTCATGCATGCTGTTTATGCCGGCCAGTGCGTGCAATAGCAGGACAGCTAGCTGCATTTTGTAGCAGAAGGGCATGTTGCTCATGCTGCGCACTTGTGCGGCGAGTCTCTGCACAGGTTCCTGGCTCATGTTCGTGGCATGCAACGTGGGCAACTGATCGATGTGCTGTGCGCCAACCTAAGGGAGCTGATAACGTCCATCAACGGCATGCTGGAGGCAGGGGTCAGCCAGCAGGACAGCCGTGTGCTGTACCACCGCAATGCGATGCAGATGTATGCATTCTTTCTCAGCTGGATCTCAGCGCAGGTTGAAGCAGACACCACGCAGGACGCACGTGACCAGCGCAAAAATGAGGCTGAGCAAGGTGCACCATGGCAGCACGTGCTGGTGTGCTAGACATGGTGCCATGAACAGGCTGGCAGCAGCACGCATCGCCTGCCCCTTGAGCACGCGTGCCTTCGCCAGGACTATGTGGTTTGTTTCATCGCTTGTCTTACTTCCTGAGTGTGACATGTAGGCAAGAAGAAAGGTGGCCGAGGCCGCAAAAAGGGGGATGGTGAGGACGAGGTTTGTCCCTCTGGTGGCAATTATGTCTGGGCGCGGTCCCGGGACATGATGCTGTGCACGCTTTGGGACTTGCTGAAGGTGGACTTCAACCCCATTTTCCCAGCTGAGCATGATAAGACACGCATGGTCCGCGTGTGCATGGATGTGGTGAGTTCCCACCCGCTTTCAGTTCTCAAATCTGGAACCTCCTCGGGTTGCCAACTTTCTCAAGAACTGGGCAGCAGCATGACTAGTATTATGCGTGCCAACGAAATACGAATGCTGGAAGATATCCAATTATTAATGCATTAGAGTATGTAGGCTTGAAGTACGTGGGTTATGCCAAGGCACACCATTCAGTGCGTTTGGTGGCACCTACCACAGGCGCTGCGCACCCTGGAGAGCTCTGAGGCGATGAAGCGGGACGTCACCCATAAGCTTGCTGCAGGGCTGCTGTGCGCGGCTGCGTTTCAACACAGCCATCTGGACAGCGTGGCTGACTCGCTCCTGGGTGTGGTGCGCAAGCATGACCACGCGGTTGAGGCAGTTGGTAAGGTGCGTGCGTGTGTTGCACCTCTTGCTGCAACTTCATGCTAACAACACATGCCTTGGGCATCTGGCGGCTGCACCATCCGGCTTGCTAACCAGTTTCTGCTGCTGGCTGCCTGATGGCTTCACCAGCTAAGCCCGCGCAATGTGTTCTGCTTGTTCCGAGTGCACCACAGGTGGCTCTGCTGGCTGAGAGGGACTACAAGACACTTGCCCTGTCAATCGCACTGATTGAGGCCTTCCGTTCCACAAGCCCTGGTATGCATGCGCTTGTTATGCGCCCAGTTGCAGCACTGTACTGGCTCTCACCGGAGCGACGACAAATGCTGGGGACAGTTCAGTGTCGTCGTGTCGCATCGTGCAACTGGTGCACACGTGATGGAAATGCTGTCCTCGTGTGCTGCTGCATTGCAGGGGAGTACGACGCCGAGGCAAGCACTGCCAGCGCCAGCGTCAAGAATGCCTTCGAGCTGATGGTGTTCTTATCTGAGCAGGAAGCTCCTGAGGTGAAGCAAGCACCCTTTCATCTGTCTAGGATGCTGCAACACGCCAATTCGCGGCACACCGCAGTAATGCTGTGTTGGCTGTAGTTACGACTGCTGGCATTGTCCCCTGACATTCAAGCGTGTTGTTAGTATTATTATTCAAGCGAATCTGGGCCCCTGCGTGTCCATGGCTGCACCTGCAGGCTCTGGCCAAGAACATTTCGCAGCTCATACCCTACCTGGGCTGCGATACCCATACAGCGCGCAGTGCAGTCGTGCATGTGTTGGGAGCGGTACTGGCGTCGGTGTTTGGCAAGCAGGTGTGCCCATGACGCTTTCATTGATGCCAGTGACAACGAAGAACCAGACATCCGTCATAAGGTGCAAGCACTGTAGCAGGCATTTGCAGCCCAGGCCACATCGGGGCAGTGTCCAGCTGTTGGGTCTTTGCATTTGCATCAAAAACGTGCCTCAAATGGCGGGCTGAGTTGCAGGAGGAGCTTGATGAGCGCAGGCGCACGCGCCCCGCAGACCATGTGAAAACGAAAGACCACCTGCTGAAGGAACTGTTTTTGCGTACACGCGACAAAAGCGCAATCGTACGGTGAGCAGGAACCGTCCTTGCGTCTTTTGGTGCTGTGCCATGCTTTGCTGCCGGAGCTTGCTATTCGTGGAGCATTAAATTATTTGTGCTGAGCTGCAGGGTACTTGATTGCATTGTGCTTTGCATTTGCTTGCCGCAGATCCAAGGTGCTGAAGGCATTTGAGATGCTCGTGGGCAAGGACGTGCTGCCTTTGCCTTGCTGGGTCCCCGTGATAAAGCAGGTGCATCTGAGGCTGAAAGATAACAGCATCATGGTGCAGCGCGCTGCACTGAGGCTCATGCAAGCCATGATCGAGTGAGTGGGCCCTGAGGAAGACAACGCAGTGCAATGCTTGGCGTTGAGAAACATCCTGTTTCAGCTGCATTGAGTTTGCACTTCTGTGTTCAAGATTATACTTACCCAACTAACCCTACCCTCCATGCTGCCCTGTGCAGGCACAACCCCTTTGAGCGCACCCTTTGTCCAGATATGATGCGTGTGATGCTGGACCAGCTGAGGGCCCAACTGGAGGTGGGTGGCATACTCGGTTGCCATGCCATCAGCGTCGTGTGCATGGATCGTAGCTTGCATGCAGGTCAACCATGTGGATGTTCTACTTGCCGGCTGCATCTTGCCAGCCAGTTTGGTTGACGGGTTCTCCTGGACCTTAATCCAGACTGCACGTCCTGTGGCACACTATGTGACAGGTGCTAGCACCAGGGGGTGGAGCAGAAGAGCCGCCTGAGAGTGGTGCAGAATGGGACAAGGGTGACGCACTGGAGGCTGGTGTGCAGGCAGTGGGCGATGCTGGAGAAGAGGTCATGGATGAGAATGAGGATGAGCCAGCCCCACGCACTGCAGATGGCGACTCTGAGGAGCAGATGGCCCTGGACGCAACACAGACGCAAGACAGGGGTGAGAGCGGCGAGCGGCGTACTGTTGTTGTGTGCAGCTCATGACTGCCCGAGGCGGGCAGCCTGCGCACAGCGCAGCTTGTTGTGTTTATGGTGATGAGGGTGCAGTAGCCATCCCAGCCAAAAAGTCGTGCCTTCTGCTGTGAACGTCCTTTGCCAACCGCCCAACGCTTCTTGTCATGTTGTGCTGCGCAGATGCAGCCATTATGAGTGACCCTGAGAACGTGCGCAAGCTTATCGCCACCTTCAAGGCAGGGATCGCATTCACCAACGAGCTAACCGCTTCCCTCCCTGAAATCAAGTGCCTGTTGTACTCCTCCAGTGCGGATGCCGCCAAGGAGGCCGTGCAGCTGCTTGCATTGCTGAAAGACGTAAGTCAAGCACCATGCCACGATGGGCTCATACGTTTGGTCATGCCTGCTGCAGTGTGGCACTCGACCGGTTGGCGGCTCTCAGCGCATGCAGCAAACTATACACACCTCAACAAGCACATTGTATTTTCTACTTTTCTTGCTGGCCATGCATTCTGTGCAAGTGCTGCATGCTGATGTTGAGGCCTTGGCACGCGTCCCTGCATGTGAACCGCCCGCAGTTCCAGGTGTGTGGTGCAGCTGTAGCAATGATGTCTATCTGGGCACTGGTGTTTTCCGGCGAGGTAGCGGTGCGTGAGGCTGTGGTACAGACCATCTTTGACAGGTACCTCAAGGAAGCGCCAGGTGTGTGTTTAAGTGCAATGCGCTGTTTATGAACCGCTGGAATGCATGCTACACGGTGTACACACTGTCCAGTCAATTGTCTGTGGTACCTTCTGCACCTTGCCGTCCAAATTTCAATACAGCACACAGGCAGACAACACCCTTTGCAGTGCCGCAACATGCTTTGCTTTGCCTTGCTTGTTGCAGGGAAGGATGCGGCACAGGCCGCCCAAGAGCTGCTGAGCCTTGTGCCCAGCATCAACATGGGGGAGGCAACAGCAGTGGATGAGGTGCTGTCACACTTGTGTACTGTGGCTCCAACACGTGGCCAGCCAGAGTTGAGCCCACGGGTGGTGCACCACATGTTCAGGTGCGTGAGCTCTGAGATGCGGTATCGTGTCCCACCAGGACTAGCACACATGCATGGCAAACCTGCTGAGGGTCCAGCATTCTGATCTGGCTGGCAGCGGCATCATTGCCCATTGGCTTGCCGACAACTTGCGCTCAGCAAACAACCCCACAAACCTTGTGCGTCTGTTGCGGGCTCGTGCGAGTCGCAGCGTGGCCAACAAGGCGTGCAGCAAGGCGGCCAGCCTGGCACGCAGTGGTGCACTAACAGAGGTGCAGGTGGAGGAGTTCAAGCACCACCAGTGGCAGCTGCGCTCTGCAGTGTTCCTGCTCTCTCTCATTGCCAGCCACAGACCCAAGGACCTCATGTACAGCACCAACTTCATCCTGCAATGGCTGCGTGAGGGCGCAGGTGTGATCTGCAAATTGGTTTTTATGAATGCCTGTCACATGGGTTGGAGGCGATGCCTACTGCCTGCACTCTGGCCTGAACCACACCATCAACACGCGCCTGTGCTGCCGCAGGTGTGCTGCAGGATGCGTGGGTGGTGCGGCATGCGTGTCTCACCCTCAAGGCACTGGCCCCTGCACTGCGTGATCCCCGGGCTCAGGCCGTGCAAGCCGAGCTGGACGCCGGCCTAGTGGACCAGCTGTGTGGGGCCCTGTGCCATGTGGTCCTGGGTGGTGCACTCAGTGATGAGCACTGGTACGAGCATGGGTTGAGCCCATTGCGTGCACACCTGCCCAGGGTTCAGGGGGGTCCCTTGCTGGTCAAGATAGGGGTGTTGAAGGTTGTTGCACTAGCAGGAGGTTTGTAGTGTAGAAGTGAATGTGCACGTCTCTGATCAGCGGCGTAACATGCACCAGGAAAACATCCACAAACCCTCGGTGCAACTGCAGGCACTCCGCCGCGGATGCTGCAATTGCTGCATTGTATCAACTACATCCCACACCTCACAAGGTGATGGAGCCATTGCTGGCGGAGATGCTGCAGATGACCTTCCCTAGCGGTGACATCGGCCTAGCATCTGCGTCTGCGGGCAAGCTGAGCCGCTTGCTGTTTGCAATCGGCCACTGTGCAACACACCACCTGGTACGGGCTGCTGAGTGCCAGAGCGCATGCAGGTGTCGGCTGTAGGATGGCTCTTGGTATGGTTTAGAAGGCGGCGTTCACCTTCTCGGCTTTTGGCGCCCTAGAAATGATGTGCTGAGTTGCTATGCTCTTCTCGTGCAGGCACATGTTGATGCCCTAGCCAAGGCCAAGCGTCAGATGCGGCTGTCCAAGGAGAAGGCAGCACTGGCTGTGCAGCAGGAACTAGCTGTTGGGGCAGCAGGGGGCAAAAAAGGCAAGGCGGCAGGCGGTGGCAAGATGGAGGTTGAAGATGATGCTGATGATATCGCGGCCCAAGTGGGAATGGGGGCTGTTGCTGCGGTGGGTGTGGACAGTGGACGCATGTGCATGCAGCTGCTCCGCACACATCTCACCTCAGCTCAACTCAAGCAACAACCGACACCGGTGCTTCATTTTGCAAAATCCCACAATTGCCAGACAACTGTGTGCACCTGGACACCCCACGCTTCATGGTGTCTTTGACCCTGCAGGATGCTGTGCTGGATGCACAGCTGGACAAGGTGAACGCGGAGATCCTGGCCCCTGGCAGTCTGCTGGGCATGTTGTCCCAGCTGGTGTCTGCTGTGTGCCACAGGTGGCGCCAACTGGCCAAGGTGTGATGTGTGCTGTCACAAACCTGAGCAGAAGCTGCACAGATGTTGCTCCATGGCTGGTTGCAAAAGAACCAAACACTGAGACAGCTGCGAATACTGTATGCTAGCAAGCATGTCAAGTTTCAGCTGCTGCTGCATAGTCAGTCGGCGCACCTGCCGATTATGTGCATCAAAATTTGGGGTGCTCATCCGTAAGGTGTGGGTTCACCTGACCCTGTGGTGTCCTTTACCTTCATGCCTGTAGACTGACAGCGCGCTTTGCAGCTCGGCCATCCTTGCACTGCTCAAGCTCATGGCGGTGGATGAGGGCTTCTGTGAGCAGCACATGGGGCTGGTGTTCATGGACCCTGAGCGGCGGGAGTACGGCATCCTGCCTTGTGGACGGTGCGGCGCAATGCTCTTTGTGACGTGGCTGCCTTGTTTGCCAGGTGCAGCGCGCAGCACCATCCAAGCTCTGGTATGAAGTTCAAGGATGGAGGGGGGTGTGACATGCGCCTGTCAGCAGTATGATGGATCGACATAGTGGTTGTGCGTTCTCAGCTGCCTGCCCATCACCTACTGCTTGTTGCTGATTGGGTGTGTGTGCAGCGTGCTCTTGGAGCCCGGCACACGCTGCACACTGGTGGTGTCGCTGGGTGACCTGGCTGTGCGCTGGCCCAACACGGTTGAGCCATACACTGAGTACATGTACGCGCCACTGGATGACCCTGACAAGAGTAAGTCAGCTGGAAGCCTGACTAGCCTGTACACAGCGGCGTGTAACCATCAGCACGACATTGGTATTGCGATGTTTGCTTTTGCATGTGAGTTTCGGTGCACAGCTTGGAATCTGTTCAGCTATCCCGTTGGAATGTGAACTCAGTGCTGCGACATGTGTTGGTGTACACGCCATGCCATACCACTGTGTGCAGCTGTGCGCAAAACGAGTCTGATGGTACTGAGCCACTTGATCCTGGGCGAGCGCATGAAGGTCAAGGGTTATATCGCACGCATTGCCATGCTGCTGCTGGACAGCGACAGCCAGGTGTGGCGCGGTTAAGGCTGAATACACCACACGGTATCGCGTAAGGCTGCGATCCTGCAAAGTATAGCGACCAGCATTGTTGCCGGATTATTGTTAATGAAGTTGTTTTGGGCTGGTAGCGGCAGTTTGTGTTCAGATTGACATGATGGCGCGGATAACTTTGCATCCACTCCTTCCTCAAAATGCCTGCTTGGCACGCCATGCCGCACAGATTCGTGACTGGGCTGAGCGCTTTTTCACCACTCTGTCCAAGCGCAACACGGGTGGCAAGGCAGGCACCAACCCTGTCTACAACCTCATGCCTGATGTGCTGAGTGCGCTGAGCAAGCGGGCTGACCTGGACGCCGGTGGCTTCAAGACGATCATGAAGGTGTGGCCTTCTGATGCTAGGCTAAGCGCAGTACAAGTGGGCTGGGGCAACATGTGCATGGGCAGTGTGCCCTGCACCCGAATTAAGTGCACAGCTCCCGCGCAGCAGCGCCAGTCAGCGGTAGTGCTTTGCCGCACAGTGGCAATGCTGCCTGCGTATGAATTACCTTTTGTCTGTCTCAAGCTACAGCACTTGCGCATGTATGCAGTCTATGCACCCTGGCTTGGTGCGTGTAACCTGCCCCTGTCGCACGTACTCAACACAACAGGTGTTGTTGCCCTTCGTCAAGGAGTGCAAGCAGAGCGACGCATTCAAGGAGAAGCTGTGCCAGCGGTTCGAGGCGCTGCAGGAGGATAACGCGGCCACTGCTGTTGAGTATGCAGCAGCTGCCAAGCAAGCTGCTGAGGCAGCTGCTGCCGCTGCAGAATCTGTGGAAGGAGAGCAGGAGGGGGCTGGGGCTGGTATGGAAGAATCCGCAGAGCTAGAGCAGCAGGCATCTGGGCATGGGGCCAGTGCAGCACCTGAACAGCCTGCTCAGGCAGAGCAGCAGGAAGAGCAGAGCTCTGGAGATTCTGTCAAGCAGGGGGCAGAAGCAGGGACATCAGCTGCAGCCGCTCTTCCAACAGGCTGCATGATGAAGGGTGTGGCGGCTGAGTGGCGTGCACTCGCATTCTGCCTGCAAGAAATGGGGTACACGGAGAAGGGGCAGCGGCGTGTGATGGAGCTGCTCAAATGCTACAAGCATGCCCTGGGCGATAAGGAGGTGTTCAACGTGTTTTTGGTAAGTGCCCTGGTCATCTGCTGATGTACCTATCTCCTGCCAGCTTGCCAACACCCCAATTGAAGGGTGTGATGTACAGGCGCCCAAGTACGAGCTTGCTTGGCCTGGTCCCTGTACCATGCTGAGCAGCAGCACTGCACGCAAGGCTGGCATGGGGCTGCGGCCATGTGCCCCAGCTTGCAGCGGCTGCGCAGTGCTGCGAGCTGTACATGCTGTAATGGCCAAAACATGGACAAGGCCACATGTACTCAGCTACTCACGCATGCTGTTACCCACAGACGCTGGCCAACCACGCCCGGAGGAGTGGGGACAAGAGCTCAGACATCCGTGACGTGGCAGACAAGTACATGGTGTGTGCGTATGCAGTGTACATTTTGCATGGCCAAGCTGTCACCTGGGGGGGGGGAGGGCTGTCGCCCATGCGCAGCGCTTGACAACTTTGCTGGTTGCCACATGTACATTGAAGCGCTTGATCTGTGCGGACGGACGAAGCAGGTATGTGCATACGCACAGCCAGGTTGCATGCTGCTGTGCATGCTGCGCTCTCCCTCAGGCGGACATCAGGGAAATCCACAACGCCCTGTGCATGGCACCGGCTGACCTGAATGAGAAGCAGCAGGAGGCAGGGGAGGCTGATGGCGGTGGTGGTGCAGCTGGTGGCGCCGATGCTGCGCAGCAGCAGGCAGGGGAGGATGACGTCGAGATGGAGGATGCTGATGCAGCAGCAGCTGGCGGGGCGGCAGGCACACAGCCCGCAGCGTCCAAGCGTGAACGGGAGGCAGCAGCACTTGCAGCCATGACGCCCAGCGGCAAGCCGCCCGCACCCAAGCGTGGCAAAGCCAACGGCACCACGCCTGCGGCAATGAAGCAGCAAGGCAAGACAGTAGGCATCGGGGCGGCTGTGCACGGTAAGGGCGTTGCCGCTGCGGGTACCAAACCCAAAGGCAAGGCAGGGAAAGGGGCCACAACGCGGCGGTCACGGCGTGTAGTGGATGATGACAGCGATGACGATGATGATGCAGTGGCAGACCAGGAGGAAGAGGAAGAGCTGGAGGAGGACAACGATGATGTGGAAGGTGAGGGCCAAACCAACAGGACCAAGGCATACAAGCAGGGAGGGCGAATGGCAAACCGTGATCGTTCCAACTCCTGCTGCGTTCCCTCCATTTACGGAGATGTTACGCAGATGCCACATTGTTGAGCGAGATGCATCCCTGTACGCGACATGTCCTGTATGCAGGAGATGATGTGCCTCACGTCAACCGCTTGCGTGCACTCAAGCTGGGCGCTGGTGAGCCGGCTTCAAGGCGTCCACGGCGTGTTGCTGTTAAGGAGGAGCCCATGGATTGATGACGGGCTTGCTGTTGCGCACATGTGGGTAGCATGATTGCATGTTCATACTTTGATGGCACATGGGTACGCGTTATGCGGAACTGAAGTTTGCAGGCGCGCGCGCCGACGGTGCCGCCATTGCGTCTACACCACTGGTTGGCAAGTATGGGATTTGCGGCCCGGAACCTTTCTTCACCAATACTTCGTGCTCGCTACGGAGCCGTGAATAGCTCGGTGCAGCTATAAATGAAGCTCTGCTGCTATCAGTTCGAGTACATTATTGCAAGGAGCATATGCTACGGTGGCACATTGGTTGCTGTGCAAAACACTGTGCCGTTTGATGTTGGATTCAGCCCTTGTGTTATGATCCTCAGAACCTTTCGTTGAGGTCTCGCTCTTTGTGCTGTGGTTGAAAGTGCGAACCCCACACTAGATAGCCTCCTAGCACGGCATAAAAGCAGGAGTCGTATTGAGGGAATCAATTCTATATTCGTGTGCGTCAGCAATTGTACACTTTCGAACGACAGGTTCGTCCAAGTGGCTTACTTGTAAAGCTGGTTCCTTCTGTCAACAAAGCGGTACTCGCATTATCTGATCATCTGTTGTGCTTGGTTGTCTGGCTGCGACTCACAGCGCCTGACAAGCGCGCGAAATCCAAGATGGTCTGGCGAGCTCTGACAATCTGGTGCGCACGACGCGTGATGCACATTGTGACTTTTCTCTCAGCAGGGCAGCTGGGCAGCAGCACCTACCAGGGGCATGCACCTGCAGAGCGGGTCATCATATTCCTGCTGCATGCTGCATAAGAAATCTTCTAATGGCATGCTGCAACATCGATGGCAACTGTTGCAGATTACGAGGACTGCACAAGCCCAACAGTAGCCTGCTTTTCCGGTTTCCATCATGCCTACCCACCACCATCAGGGAGCGCCAGCACCCAGCAGCATGCAACTCAAGTACACAGCACGGTCACTGTTGAGGCGGAGGCTCCAGGGTGCCCTGCAGCATCTGGTGCCAGCCCTTGCCATACTTGTGCTGCCAGCAGTGGTGCTGCTGGGCCCAGCATGTGTGGCTGCCCAGAACCTGACTGAACGCGTGATAGACATCCACAACGGCCAGGACTTTGTGAGTGCCCTGCGCACGATGCTGCCTTCTTCCAGCTTCACGCTCCGCATCCCAGCGTCAACTATCATCAACACTACAGAGGCACAGGTCATCCCAACAAACACAACCAAGCAGCCGATGGCAGATGGCTGGGTAACACTGGATGGGGGCACTGATGGGCCCCGGGCTGTCATTGACTGGGGTGCGAGGTACTACATGACAACCCCGGTCACGGGGAAAGGCCCCTGGTTTTTCTTTCAGAACAACATCATCTCCATCAACAACTGCTTCAAACCGGGCCTGCTCAACTGGCTGACCAGCCAGCACGTGTCCTACTTCACCTTTGTGGACCCGCTCGTGGGAGCATACATCCAGCGCACGAAGGCCACCAATTGGACCAGTATCACCAGCACGGTGCGGCTGGCAAACACGGCACCACCATGCGTGTTGGTGTGTGCCTGTTGCCATGCGCGGTGTCTTGGCCCGTGTTGTCATCAGGCTCGCCATTCACCTCCGTCCACGAGCCTACCCCCACATCCTCCTGCCCCTGCCGCACACTTGCCCCCTGCTCCCGCAGGGCGACCTGCGCGCACACCAGTACGTGGCACTGATGGTGGAGCAGGGCGTGCTGCCACCGATAAAGCTGTATGTCGACTTTTGGTTGCGCAGCATCGGCTCCCTGGGGTCTGTTGTCCTGCAGACCACACCGACGCTCATTCACTTCCGCCGTGCCACACTGCCCATTGCACTGCTGAACAACGCTACATGTGAGTGTGTTACAAGACGTGGCTTGCGTCTGTCATAACCATTGAGTGTGTTACAGGGCGCTGAAAGGAGTTGCGGGATATGAGTAACGAAAGTTGAGTGAGTTTTGAAAGAACAGGATGACTGGGGCGGGGTTAACAGCTGTGTATGATAAATGCAGCATTATGCTACGAGCCTGTTGTTTATGTGCATGCCCACTGCCTGGTTGTTGCCTGCCTGTCTGCCTGCTTCTTCACTGGATCATGGTCTTACAATTGATGGCTTTGCAACCTTCAGACATTTGGTACGTGCTCAACCACTTATCCCGCGTTCAACGCGTGTGCGCTTGTGTGTTCGTTGCAGTGGTGTCTGTGGAGGGCGCAGCAGCGGTGCTGGAGCGGAGCATCAACATTCCGCCCCTGCGCATGTGCAACCAAACCAGCACAGACACGGGTAGCCGGCTCATGACACCCCAGGTGCACCACCAGCCATGCACCTGTTTCCTGTGCTGTGCTTAACGTAATCCTGTCTGTGTTTCACTTCTACTGGGTGATGATTCATAGGCAACATATGACCGAGTGTCTTTCAGGTGCAGACAGCCAGTACGCAAGGGTTGCTGTTGACGTGGTTCGGGGCTTTGGGCTGCCTGCTGGGTTGCAGGAGGCTGACGTGGACTACACGGTGTCTCCCTTGTGGCTGCCAGTCACTCCTGCTGAGCTGAACACCTCCATGGCGGCTCTGTCTGAGCTGTCTAAAACATCGGAGAAGAAATCGGTCGGTGCAGGACGGACTTGGCCTTAGCCTGGCCTGCAGATGTGCAGTGGGGTCAGTGGTAGGCTGCGTACGGGCCGGTAGAAGAGCAGTGCGATGCAACAGGATACACAGGATACAATTAAGCATCTGCTCATGGAATGTTTTCAGACCCCTGTGAGCATCCTGCCACTGCAACCACTGCTGCACCACAAACCTGTTGTCACCTACCAGCACTCTCCTGTTGTGTTTGCTGCTGTGCAGATCCTGTTTGCCCGGCCCCCCATGCTGATGCTCACTCAGAGCCTGGCCCTGCGGCCCCAGGACCTTGCACAGGCGCCCTTCCCCATCCCCTGGTTGTGCCTGATGCATGGTCCCTTCAACCATGCTTTGGAGACAGCAGTGGAGGTGGTGCTGCACCTAGGGAACACCACGCAGCCCTGGCTCACATTGACCAGTGACACCAACTCTACCGGTGTACTGATGCTGCACAAGCTGGTGCGTGTACACAAGCTGCGTGTCACAGCTGCTAGCCTGACGCCTCCATGTGCATACTCCACATATCAGGATATCAGGACTGTGTCCCATGTTTCACTGTGTCAACATATACCCAGTGCATACTTGTCTGATTCTCTCTCTTCCCACTGCTGTAGACGCTAAGAGGACTGGGTGCTGCCTCCCTGGCACCGCTGCTGCCAACTGATGCACCTGATGCCAGTGCGCTGTATGTCTCAGCGCTGCCCCTGTGGGCGTTTGGCACCGCACTTCCCAAATGGTGTGTACCAGCCACGCACCCAGGCGCAGGTGCTCACTGACAAACAGCGGCCGCCTGTAGCATGGTCAGATCAGCCATGTACACTGCATGTCCTGCGCGATCCACTGTCATGCTTCACCTACCTTTCTCATTGTCCCAATGGTCCCCACATGCACACACGCAGGGGCAGTGCTGCAGGTGTGGCCACACGCCAGCAGCTGTTTTTCCACAACACCACGCTGGTGCTGCCTCAGGCTGATTACGCCGCGATCCTGGCCGCCACCCGCCGTGGAGATGCATGGGCGAGCGGCGCCAACACCACCGCGCCCTTGTTTGCCGGCATCACTGATTTTGTGGTGGCTGCCTCCACAGTTCCCGGCCGCGTACTGCTGAGCCGCTATGTAGGCTGGGGCCTCAATGCCACCAACCTGTGGCTCATGCCAGAGGTCCCCTTGCACGTGTGCAGCCAGCTGCCTGATGGCGGAGGCGTGTTGGACCTCGCAGCCTGTGCATTACTTCAGCAGGTGCAAGGCGGGCAGGATGGCAACAGCTCCAGAGCCGTGGCCATCGGTGTGGGTGTTGGCGTGGGTGTGGGCGGTGGGCTGCTGCTACTCGGTCTAATTGCAGTGTTGGCCGTGCTGGTGGCTAGGTACCGCGCTGCGGCTGCTGGTGGGGCCGGCCATGGGTGAGTGGCGCAGTGCAGGGTTAGCGTTGCTGGTCAAGGCTCCAGCCGAGCTGCGCCTACAGCTCCGGTAATGGGGACCTGGCTTGGCTGTCCTTTGGCCGGTACTCAATCTTGTTGGTGCGCAGTCCGTGCTAGACACCTGTGTCAGATGTACATGTGCTGCTGCGCACATGTGATGCGCGCACCTGCAGCCTGCCGCTCAAGGACCTGCTGGTCCCAGGCACATGGGAGTCATCCAAGGCCAACTCAGCTATGCTGCCTGTTGTCAAGAGCAAGGAATCCAAGCTGTCCAACAGCACTGCTGGCACCTTAGGCACATTGTCTGACAGCGGCAGAATTACTGTGCTGGTGGATGCGGCAGAGCCTGGAGGCAAGGTGCGGGTGCAGTACATTTGTTTGTGTGTTACATTATATGTCAGATGTGGCACATGGGTGTCTGCCACAATAGGTGTGATGGGTGTGCTTGTTCATACTTTGATCGTGTCAGGATGGGATGACTTGAAGCAGGGGTTGCAGGCTGGCTGTAGGGATGATGAATTGATGAGCAAATGTATCACTATATTGTGCATCCTGGCCCGGCCACAAACATATGTTTATGGCTTTGCAGGCCATGCTTGCTTGTCTTGTATGGGTGTATTACCACTGACCCTTGCGCCTCGTTGGATGTGGGACTACTGCACCTGGCCGCCAGGCCTCCAAGCCTAGCGTGGTGCGGCCCGACATGGAGGAGCTGCGCGGCGTGTTTGCGTCGCACCTGTACCTCATGAGCTGTGGCGGCACAGCACCGCCGTCAAAATCCACACAGGTGTGGCCGCTGGTCACATGCCTTTGTCGCACAGCACGGTCACACTGGCCTCCAGCAACATGGATAGTCAGTACAAAACCAGCGGGATGTGACAACCAGGAGGTTGGTGCGGAAATTTGCGGTGTGACAGAGCCATGAGTCAGGTCACCATGCTTGGTGTAGCTCGCTCAGCTACGCAGTTACGCAGCTTGCAAGCTATAATCATGCTGGTGTGTGCCCATGCCATGGTTTCATGGCCCATACTGACAACCACATATGTGCACATGCTGCAGATACTGCGCCACGTGGCTGCGGGCCATGACCGACACGCACCCCTTGCGTCATCAGCTGCCACCCACTTGACGCCCAGTGAACGCGTCCAGGTCATGGCACAGGCACTGGACCCAGGACAGGCAGACAAGGTCACGCTCAAGAGCGTGGTGGGTGGACCGTAATGAAACAAACTGTTGCTGCTCATACTCTTTGGAAGTTACTCTGTCGCTGGGTTGGCAACATGCTCTGTCTGGAGTTTCCTCTTCACTGTCCTCGGCAACTTACGGTAGCTGCTGCTGTGCATTGCTCCTGGTGCCTGCCTGGCTGGCTGCCCCTTGCTTCTCATTGCTATGTGCATGCTTTGTCATGCACTCACAGCTTGGTAAGGGCACGTATGGCATCGTGTACGAGGGCCTGTGGCGTGGGCTGAGCGTAGCTGTCAAGACAGGTGCGCATGTTGCATTTTTTTGATGCTGGAGTAAAGCTGTGGCACGGGATGCCTCTCTGGAGCACAAAACAGCAGCAGCAGCATGACCTGGAGCATACATAGTTTTGACCAAGCTTGATCAACCTCTAGGGGTCTTTTCAAGCTATGCTACAACACATGTGCACATCCCATCTACAACTGCTCGCACACGCCTGGCGTCCTGTAGTCGTGTTCTCTGGCGGCCAGAAGGGAGCGCAGAAGGGCAAGGCGGCGCACAACATGGCGATCCAGGAGGCGGCAGTGTGCATGAGCATGAGCCACAAGAATGTGGTGGCCACTTACCATTATGACATCAAGCTGCTGCGCCCACAACAGGAAGCCGGGCAGTACTTGGAGGTGTGCGCTTGCCTCGCGTTTTTCTGCGCATGTTGCGCTGCAGCCGCTGGGCCCCACTGCACGCGTATGTCCATACGCACTTGTGCAGTTCACCCGCACATGCATGATGCGCGTATGCGCACTCTTCTGGCGCCTCCTGCATGCCCCGCCCACCCCTGACCAACAACCTGCTTATGTGGACCCTTGTCTGCGCCACGCAGGTGGATGTGGATGCTGGTGGATCAGACCTGTCAGACTACAAGCTGTACCTGGTCCAGGTGGGAGCAGGCGGCAGGCCGCAACCCATCGTGCCGTGAAAGTGTGTCGTAACGCTGTATATGCCAGCGGCACCAGGAAGACCCGTTGAAGTGAAACCCTGGGTTCAAACCAGTGGTACATGCATGTGGAGCCATGCTGGGTGTCGACCACGTTCCGTGTGGACTCACGGTGCAGGAGATGTGTACGGCGTCGCTGCATGAGGCGCGCACAGAGGGGCTGCTGCACACGCCTGGCACGCACCAGCCACTCATCGTCCCGGTGCTGTCCATCTTCCTGGATATGGCGCATGGCTTGGGTGAGTGGAGCGTGTGAGAGCTAGTGGGAGAAGCTGCCCGCCTTGAGTGGTACTCACCACAAGACTTTGGGCATCTGGCTATGCTGTGTGCTGGCGTCTTGCAACAGACACATGTGTTTCTGCAAGCGTCCTACTGCCTGGAAGGACAGAGAGCCATCGCATGCAATGCATTCTTGGAGCAAAACAGAGCATCTCGGGCTTGCTCGCCCTGCTTCAGCCGTGTGGGGCCCTGTTTGTGCCACTCCATGTGCCTGCAGAGTACCTGCACAGCCGCAGCATCATCCACGGAGACCTCAAACCTGAGAATGTGCTCCTGAAGGTGTGTGGCGATCAAGCAAGCTACATGATGGCGGCTGCATGATGGCGGTGGCAGGGTGCTGCCGTGTTGCCTCCGGGAGCACCGACACGTCCCACACCACACACCACAGCTTGGCTTGTGATGAGCATGGCAGATCTCTTCCAAGTGTTCTTGATTGCGGTGTGTCGGTGTTGCTGCAGGCGGACGCGGAGCACACACCAGCATCAGTTGTGGCCAAGCTGGCGGACTTTGGCCTCTCCACTTTCCTTGGTGCGCCTTGTGCATCTTTGGGGTGCTGACTACCATGTATGCCTGGGGTGTAGATGCATGCCGTTGATGGAGCGTTGTTGTGCCCGGCAGAAGAAATGCACAAAGCATCACCCGGTGCCGTATTCACGTGCTTGTGCTGTAAACACGCTGTTCGTGATCTGCATTCGGCAGCCCACTTCCCATCCCCTCACACATCACGAACATCACCTGTGGCCACACGGCAGATGATGTGACAGCAACGCACGTGTCCAACTGGCGCAAGGGCACACCCTGCTACATGGCGCCCGAGATCAAGGCCCACAACCAGCTGTCCCGCACGTCTGACATCTACAGCGCTGGTGTGATCATGTGGGAGATGCTGACTAACCAGGACCCGTTCATTTACCAGGCGGATGGCACGTTCCAGCCCAACCCCGCAGTCGGCACCTTTGGTCCCGGTGTGGATGTGCGCATTGCGGAGCTGATTGTCAAGTGAGTGTCTGCCCCGAGTGGGCACCAGCTTTTCGGGAACAAGTTGCATGCTGTGCGCAGCTGCGGCAGTCAGTGCGCAACTGTGGATTGTGGGTGCACCATCCAGCGTGCACTGGTGGGCACATGGCTCCATGTTGCAAGTGCCCTGCCTGCGGTCCCAGTCAGGTTGCCAGGTCGGCTGATAGTAAATCTTGTCGCCCCCACTTAACATGGACTGTCTGGTGCTCCCAGTCCCAGCCATGCAACATGTACGTGTCTAACTGCTGTCCCCTGTGGCAGGTGCATGTCCCCTGACCCCAAGGCGCGCCCCAGCGCACACGCGCTGCGCACAGGCCTGGAGGAGGCTGCAGTGGCCCAGGGCTACGCATGGGCTGTGCGGCAGCAGCCAGGTCAGCAAGCACCTGCCTTCACATGATCCACCTACGCCGTGGACGACCAGCATTAACATGCAGCATGGAAGAAGGGTCCCCTTTGGAGGACCTCATCACAAAAGAAAGCAGAATACAGCCGCTGCTCAAGCCACGACGACCTACAATAAACAAAGGTGTGGTGGTGATGATATGCTGGCTCCCAGCAGCGTGCAACCAAGCAGCAGGTGGGGTAGATATGGGTTCAGCGCCCTCCTAAACCTAAGGAAGTGCAGGAGTATGGCCAGTGCTTGGACAAGGAGCTGGGTGAAACCAATTGAAGCATTAATTGAAGCAATTGTAGGGTGCGCGCTGCACATGCGTGAGTTTCTTGTGATCTGGGCTACCACGGTGCAGCAGGAGGTTTGATACTACTGGGCTGCACGTCAGCAGGCCACTGGGTGCTTGGAGTAGGGGCATCTAGTGGAAGCAATGCTTTGGTTCAGCTGCAGCTCCGACCATCGACGAACTCTTGGCCGCAATTAGTAGTGATGTTGTATTGTATGACCTGGCGCCTGTCTGCTGTGGTACACCCATGGCGGTTTTGGCAGGCTTGCGCTTTGGCGGTTTTGGCAGGAATGTGGGTTGCCTAAGATTCTGTAGTGGTGCGGGTCCTACTTGAACCGTGCGCGGGGCGCTTTGTCATGCCATTCTTTGGGTGGTTTCCAATAGATGACGGTAAGGTTAAAAAACGAAGTTCTGATGTGCTGCTGCACTATGTTCGCGGTGCGCATGCTTGCAGGCAATACAGTTACAGCGTGTCTGTAAGTTTGGTGGCACCACTTTCCCTCTCACTGCCCCAGTGCTGCACCGCAACTGACATGTGATACAGCAACACCCCCATTCTGTTCAAAGGGGCTGTGGGGAGGCAGCCCCTGCCTGAGGTGAATGGGACTGTGTGAGAGGTACGCAGACTTCTATCCCTGTCTGCATTGTTCTGGTTCTGCTGGGTTGTAACACTTGCCATTTACCTGGTGTAATCATTGAGGGCGCAAGGAAGGCGGGGGGAGGGCGCCGGGGGTTTGGTATTCACGCGGTCCTAGGCGTGGCATGGGAGGGGTGCAAGCGGGTGCAAGCTGCATCTAAGTTTTGACGGCTGATGCTTGCTACTGTTATCACAACGTTTTGGTACTTGAAGGTCAATGGGTTGAGAGGTGAGGGTGCGATGTGAGGAGCTCGGGGTGTGAGCTCATTCTGCAGTGTGATGCGCAGCTGACAGCACGTATGGTCCCTATGGCCTTGTTGCAGCAAGACCTGCTGTTTGGGTGACCCTACTTGATTCACGAGTTGGGCTGGTCTGCTGCAGACGTCTAGGTTGTTCAGGCACTGATCAAGCTGCACCCAAGCCGCGCCCATGGTGACATGTACTGGGCGTACACAGCGGGCTGCTTGTTTGTCAGCGACTGCAGTGTGGCCCAGGAGGTTCCTGCAGCAAAGCATGACGTGCAATGGGGTCCCAAGCCAGCAAGGATAAGACGACAGTTACATCAAACGTGTTCATCCTCAAAACTTCATCCTCGCTGTATCCTCCAGCTGCCTCTGCAAGCCCATCACAACTTTCCGATCGAGGGTCCAGATTATGTAATCCGCGATGCTGCCACACTGCTGCAGCCTCCTCCTGCTGTACTGTTCCTGCTTCCACCAAAGCAACTGTATACACCTTTCATACCAGAACAACCGGACAAAAAATGCGGTGATGCGCAAAAAAGACGCCAATCGGGCGGCGGCGCGGCATAGACCAGGTGCGCACTCAGCAACTGGCATTGATCAAGTGGTTAGCGTCACTCCAGAATTGTGCTCACATAAAAGTCATCCTTGCCTCACTCGTCCCCTCACACCTTCATGCCTCAACATCTCGTTGGTGCATGTTGCACCATTCACACTATTCCTCACAGTACCATCCTTCTGCACTTTGTGTCTTGAATCTGTACCACCACCTGCCCGGTTGACAGGACCGCAGGAAGGCCTAGCCACATGAAGCATAACCGTGCACCATGTCGGGGCGGCAGGCACAGCCCCACTGTTGTTGTCTCCTACCTCACACCGTGCAACTTCACCGCCACACCTCACACTTCCACATGGGACACATGTGAGCAGCCGCAGACCAACCACTCTCTTCAGCTGCCCCCACACTATTTGGACAGTGTTGCAACAGCACCCCACACACCACCCTCAACCCAACCATCTCCTCAATTGGCTCAGGCTCAACTCAAGTGGCAAAGAGCTGCTCATCACAAAGTGTACCTCGGTCCCATGAGCCCCTCTATGAAGTTTTGCCACCACCTGCATGCCATCACATGCAAGACGGCCCCATGCCACGGCCTGCAAGGCTACGCACATGACCATGATTCAAACCAGGTTACGCTTTAGGTGCGCTGCCTGCCGCCTGCGGCTCAGCTGTCTTTGCAGGCGCCTCGGCGGCAGCCGGTGTGGCAGTGGCTGCGGCTGGCACGGCCGTGGGTGTGGGCTTGGGCGCAGGGGCCTGCGCGGCAGGCGCCGCCGCAGCAGCCACGGGGGCTGGTGCAGCAGCGGCAGGCTTGGGCACGGCTGGCGCAGCAGGTGCCTTGGGAGCGGCCACAGGAGCAGCCGTTGGCTTGGCAGTGGCAGCAGCTGCCTTGGGTGGCTGTGCCGGCTTGGGGGCTGGCAGGGCCGGCAGCTTCTTCCTCCATGCGTCCACTGCTGCTGGCAGGGAGCCGTACTTGATGGACTCGATGGCCAAAGTGGCTGCAATGCCAAAGATGCCGATGAGCTGCAGCGTGATGTGGTAGTTGTACAGCGCCACAGCACCCACCGCAGTGGTGGAGGCCACAGGCACGGCCACCTTGGGGTCACTCAGGCGCTTGGCCAGCTCAGATGCCTGGGGCGGGCCAGAATCAGACACACAACAGCAGTCAGACTCGGACGCATAGCAGGCAAAGATTCTCTGCCCCTTCTGACTTGTCGACTCGACAGCTGTCACATTGAAAGCCATCTCAAAGGTGCACGGCACGCATCAGTCTACAGCTGGCAACAGAAGCATGCGTCTAACTGGACTTGCAGCAGTGCTGCGGGAGAAGGTACACCTAAGACAAACAGCTTTACCTGCTTGGCCACCACCTCCAGGTTGTCAGAGATGAGGTCAGCAGCTGACGCCTCGTAATCCGCACCCCGTGTTGTAGTCACAGGCAGCTCGGACTTGACCCACGAGCTGAAGCCGCCCTGTGTGCAGTGTCAAGGAATCAGCGGAGTATGCGGATCAGCGGAGCATGTGGCATAAGAAGAGCAGGCTGTGGCCCTTTAGCGCCGCTGCTGCACAACCTCATGAACCCAACCCCATTCAAGTGCTTGTTGCTCCACAACCTGCCCAGCTGCAAGGAGCGCATATCAGCCCACGTCTTGCCCCTGGATCTCCAATCAGCAATGAAATAACCAGCCCGCACCACACACCGCCATGACATAGGAGGAGAAGAGGCCCTCGGTGCGCAGCGCGCGGGCGATGGTGCGCGCCTGCTCACTGCCATCCTTGTCCATTACCACCACCTTGGTCAAGGGTGTGGGCACCTGTGCCCGGCAGCGCGCTAACTCTGGTGTGAGATGAGATGCGCTCGAAGAGAGAACCAAACTTCACTTCCCGCCGCCCCTGAACAACTTCCCCCGTCCCAGCCCCCCTGGCCTTGACCAGCAAATGTGGCTGAAGAGCGCGCCCACAGCAACAGACATTGCATATGTGCAACGCTGTGCCGCCCGCACCTGCGACAGCCCCGCCACGAATGCTGCATGCACCGCGTAGATGAGCGCGTCACGGTTGGACACACCGCGGGCGGCCGCCAGTGGCTGCATGGCGCCCACCTGCGCTTGAGCCACTGACACCGGCAGCGCCACTGCCTTGAACCTGTGGGGAGGACACAGCAACAGGCGGTGGGATTTGTGAAGAGCTGGTAAAGAGCAAGCACCATACATCTCATCATTTGCAGCCTGAGCGCCACAAGGACTGCAAGGGGGTACCGCACCATCTTGCCAGTACCGCCAGAGCTGTTGGTGTCACTACAGCAGTGCCACAAAGCAGTACTGCAACACGCAGGAGCACCACAACAAATGGCACCGCGCACCCTCACCGTGCCCCCAGCTTCAGCTCCACCAGCCCATCCTTGGCGCGCACCGCGTCAGGCCGCACGTCCAGCAGCAGCGCGGGCTCCTCACTGTCCAGCAGCTCGCGCACCTGTGCGTGCGGCGGGTGCACGCGCGCGGGTGTGTGTGGGAAGAGCGTGCACATGTGTGGAGGGCAGCGGAGAGGTCCATTGACATAGGTGGGTGCGAATCCAACATCTATCAGAGCTGCCTGAAGAGCTAGTACCCAGCATGCAGCGTGCCATGGTCAGGTACCATGCTTTGCACTGGTCCATCATGCATTTTCATTTTTTAACTGTGGTGCAGGCAACATCACGACGCCGTCAACTCCCAACTTCTGCAGTCCACCACCTCCGCACAACCCAGGCAGCGGCACCGGCCCACCCCCACATCACATCACACCTCACCTCGGCTGGCATCAGCTCGCCTGCGTAGCCGCCAAACCGCGCCTTGTACGCGTTCACAGCCAGTGGCACAGACACAGCAGTCGTCAGCACCAGCGTCTCTCCTGGGTGCTCGCCCACGAAGCCGGCGCCAGCACCCAGCGCACCACCCACCTGTACGTACGCACAGGCAGAATGCCCACCTGGTGCACATGCAGTGAAAGCTTGGCCAGCCCATGCGCAACAGCAATGTGATGATGCGCTTTGGCAGCCCATGCCTTTGTTGACACCTGCACACGCACCTGCACCAGGGCGCCTTGCGCAGGCTCAGGGATGGCGCTCCACACAGCGGCAGTGGTGGCTGACACGGAGGCGTCCACTGCAGCCACCGCGCTCTCCACCGACTGAGCAATGGCATTGGTGGTGGCAGTCACGGCCGCGCTGGCCTCACCCACAGCCTGCATGCACCAGTGAACCCGCCGCTCATGCTTTCCAAGCTGATTGTTACACAAACACCCACAGCAGCAGGTTGCAGTTGTGCTCTGCTTCACTGCTGCCCCTGTGTGCCGGTGACAACCCCGGAAGAGCTGTACCACCGCTGAAGACAACATGGTGCAGTGCTGCGCTCATGCCATGGTTCCGCACCTGGCCCACAGCTGCAGAGGTGGCAGACAGCGCGGAAGACACGCTGGAGGTGACTTCTCCCACAGTGGAGCCCACAGCTCCCAGCGCCTCGTTCACTGAGGAGGACACAGCGGAAGCAGCCTGGCTGGCACTGCCGGTCAGCTCGCTCACTGAGTCAGCCACAGAACTGGTGAGGGAGCCGCCCAACTCAGTCACAGACCCGGTCAGATCAGTCACAGTGCTGGTCAGACCAGTGGTCAGACCGCTGACAGAGTCAGTCAGGCCATCAGCCAGGCCGGTGACTGAACCAGTCAGACCATCAGCCAAGCCGCTGACAGAGTCAGTCAGACCATCAGCCAGGCCAGTCACGGAGCCGGCCAGCCCCTCTGTGATGTCAGACACGCTGTCAGTCAGGTCAGTCACCAGGTCCTGCAGTACAGCACGATGTTGTGTGAGAGATTGTTGGGTACAGCTGGTGCTACGCGACGAACGGCAAGTACTGTGCATGGAACGTCTGGCTTGGGAGGCCACCCCTGCCTGCAGGGAGCAGGGGAGCAGGACTGCACACACCAGCCACACTCAAGAGGCCTGACACCTGTTCCATGTGCGGTGTCGCAGATCACGCTGCACCTAACACACCTGAGCACCGGATGCCAGCGCAGTTGCTGCGGCAGCAGCCTCAGTGCCGGCCGCCTCAGCAGCGGCAGCGGCAGCACCTGCATGTTGCAGTGCAAGCAATACCACTGGTGTTAGCGGGACATGCGACGGCAACACTTCATGCTGACTTCTGTAATTCCATCTGCTGCACCACCCAGGATCATTGTGCAGTGTGCAGCATCCGTGACATGCAACTGTGCGAATCGTGCAATCTTGTACCTAGTCCACAGCAACGGCAACCTCAAGAAATGAGGAAATAGAGGCACAGCTGATTTCTTCATCCCGGCCCTCAGACGCATGTGTCTATCATCCACACAGGCAACATGCGCTGCTCTGTCTGTATGCCCCATATGCGTGCATGCGCTGAGCTTCCTCAGTCCCACTTTTCCTTCCAAACTCACCTGCAGCATCGCCTGCAGCATCTGCAATGTCCTCCAGTGCATCAGTGGCAGCAGGTACAGGGCTGGGGGCCTCCGCCACCAGCTCCACAGGGGCAGGCAGTTGCACATCAGTTGTAGGCGCCAGTTGCACCTCAATCACAGGCGCCTCGATCACAGGGCTGCCAGCAGGGGCATCAACTGCAGGAACTTCCGGTGCTGCTGCGGGCATAGGGGCACAGCAGCACAGGGTGTCACAGCGGTGTGGGCTGCATACGGTGTGCAGCTGATTGTGTGCGCCTGTCAGTGCCAGACAGGCTTGCAGGGCAGCAGGTCATGGTCGTGTATACGTCTTGCCCTGCATGTGTGTGGTGGCACATGCGTGGCCCTTGAGAAGCGGGCCATGTTGAGAAACCACTCACAGAGGCTCAGGCTCTCCAGGCCCAGCGTAGCGTCGCTGGCGACCTTGTATTTGGCTTTGCACACCACAGCCCCTGCGCATGCCAACACTGAGCGCGTGAGTCCCATCTCCCATCGTCATCAAAGCTTCCATGCCGTGCGCCCAGAGCAAGCAAAGCAATTGGCTGCGGTTCAACGTTCATGCTAATCCTTTCACTCGCCTGTGCGCTGTGCTCGGGCTGGTGCCTTGTGGCCTTTAGGCAGGACCTGAAAGCAAATCGCAGCCCATTCACGGCTCAAACATTAACACTTCTGCTTGGCATCAGATCCCCAAACTGATAGTGGAGGATTTTAGCGTACATCAATCTTTCAGCCCGCCCCCACCTTGCTGCCCAGCATTGAGGACTGTAGACTGTACATCTTTTTGCGACTTGAATCCCTGGACAAACAGCACGACGATTAGTCGGGATGAAGGTGAGGATCGGACAGTGCAGCCAGGGCAGCGCCGGCCACCTTCCTGGCCCTTCGCAAACTACACTCCCAAGGTGGGAGAAGCCACGGAGGACAGCACCATTATGTGAGGGGCCTGTGAGAATTTATCAGAGCTTGTGCTATCTATTTTAGAGGACCTGCTCTTACTAAGAATTCACATCAAACTCCAAAATGGATCTGCACTGAAGCTCAGTGGGTCACTTGACCTGTTCTGCAAAACTGTTCACAGGCAGCTACTGTGCTGCTGGTGTTCCGAATAAGAGAGACGATCAGGGCTACTATCCAAGTAGCCTGACCTCAGCTGAGACCATTTGTGCTTTGGCTTGATCCTTCTAAGTGGTCCAGGCGCTGCAGCAAGTACTCCACTTCCACTTCCTTTGTTAGCGGCATCACCCAGTCCTCGTACAAGCGAGCAACCAGGTCTGGAGATACCTTGTAACGCGGCACCGATTCCCCTGTGAGTGGAGTGGAACACGCAGCCACACGGCACATGCCAACAGTCAAACAAGCGTGCCTACAGCCAAACACTTGGCACGACCCAAGAATTGCCCTGCTGAACAATTTAACATGATGTTGGCAACCCCTGCGCCGAGATGTTGCAGCTGTCCTGACCGGTGTTAGACACACCTTGCTGTGAAGACTGCTGTGTAGGCGCTGTGATGTCCTGACCAAACGTTGCCGCCTTTAGACGCACACGCTCCACCACCTTCTTCTCCACTGCCTGCACATGCCGTGCACATTATGCAACAAGCGGAGAAAGAGTGGATGAGCACCTTCAATAATTGGCACCATGTTCGATACACCTTCCCCAACCCTTGACCATTCCCTTCCCATACAGCCACTTGCTCGGCATGCAACTAGTTTTTGGATCAACAGGCACCAGCCATAGTTTGAACAGGTTGCAGGCATGCTTGGCCCGCTGGGCTCAGATAAATGGTGGCCACAGGCCTGAAGTACCACATTTTCAGACCCACCTTGTCTGTCAACAGCTCCATAATACCGTTTGAATCACGTGCACGGATCAGTGCTGTGTACTCCTCTGTCTTGGCCCTGTGGCAGTGCAGCATGGTGCACCACGCATTGAGGAAAGGGTGCCAGCAACACAGGTCATGGCATCATACCATCGGTACAAAATGGGATTCAAGTCGCATCAGGTGCTGCGTAAAGGCATAACATAGAACTATCATGAACTTCAGTTGAAGATGAGCATGACCACATGGTTTCATTACTAGCATGCCACCCCACTCTTCAATACTAATGCTGAGATACACGCTTGCCACAACAGCTGTGCTGTGCTGCCCTGTGCCGCACCTGAACTTAGCCTCTGCTACAAACTTCCCGTAGTGGATGCGCTTGGACAGTGCCTGTTGGTGGTACAGGAGCAAGTGCACCGAGGTGTTCAGACTGTCACAAACATTGCGTGAGCATTTGCCTCATGCTCACACGCAAACCAGCTGCCCTCATCGTTAGATGATGGTTTCTACGCCTTAACAATACGCGGATCTCTTGGGTAGATCCCGCCGCTGCACAAGGATCCTGGGACAGCACATATGGTGGGTGTGCACAGCAAGTGTGTAGCATACGATGGCGCAGGCACACCGCAGATGACGCACCTGCAGACATGACACATCCAGCATAGCTGCACTGCCATAGTTGTAATCGTCACCAGGTGCTGCAATGCCTGCAGCACGTATATTCAGTAGTTACACCTGTCTCATGTCAACCACTGCAGAGGTCCACAACAAGGGAGTTGATTTGTTGTTTATGGTGCACCACGTCGGGATGTGCACAACAAGCACCAGGTCCCAACACAATATGTCAGCTGTGAGCTGGTGTTAGTGAGGCTCGCATGACACCAAGCAATGGCTGTGCCTCTATTGCAAGGCCTACCCAAGCACCTGGCAGCACATCCTCAAGGTACACTTGCATCAGCTTGTCATTGATGTTGATGGCCTCCGCACATGGTGCCAGGATGGCTGGGTATGTGATGGGTGGCAGCACCTGTCGTGTAAATGCGCATGGCACGTACACCACAACACGGCAACTCAAGAACAGGCTGAGCAGTGCTGGCCATGTGCTCCACCGACCAGCCTTGCAAGGCAATTGTGCTGTGACAGCCCATGCAAGTGGTGCGAGCTGCGCGTACAGAAAAGTGACCACCACCAGCTGGCGGCGAGTATGCTGCAGCTGGGGACCTGCGTCCTCCCAGTATGCTGCGGATCGTGCCTTACCAAAGGTGGCACCTCGTCCGGAAAGAAAGGGTGCTCATCTGGACTGGTGTACCTGCGGATCTTGCCATGCAGCTGCTCTGTCTCCCGCAGCACATACTGCAGGAGGCTGTAGCGTTTCCCATCACGTGCAAACACTGCAAGTGTGCATGTGGCACAGGAGAGGCATGCTGCATTAGAGCAGACATGCCTGCATGCTCCATGCAATGCGCACACATGTGTAAGCATGTGCAACAGCGCGTGTGCTCCCTGTGCAGTCTCCGACTGCTTTACCTGGAACTGGGATGGCATCTGGCGTATATACTGCTTCATTGCGTGCGAACTGTGCGCGCTCGATCAGGTTGAAGATGATTGTGTCCTCTTGCCGAATGAGAGAGCTTCGGATGTTCTCCAGGGACAACGCCTTGCTCATATCTAGTGCTGTACCAGGCGTAGCAGTGCTTGCAGATGCCACTACCGATGCCTTCGTTCTTCCTTGGCTGCTACTGCCGAAGGATTGGCGATCAATGCAGCTGACCGTGCAGCGCGTATGTGCAGCTGCCAGTCGCCGTGCAGCCTGCAGTCCGGGCAAACCCATGTAAACAAGAAGAACCAGGTTCAGGCAAAAGTTCTTCGTGTTTGCAGATGTCCGCGCGCTCCAGAAGTGCTCTGCCGTTCACAGCTGCTGCTTCAGCTTCCCGGTACCATAATTGGAAACACTTACGAAGGGGGTGGAGATCTTCCTATTGTGCTGGCGAACTGCGGACCTGTTATCCAGCCCTTGCAGAGTTGCCATGTGTATGCTTGCACAGACTGGTATGGGCTAGCCTAACGTTGCGCTGTAACTATGCATGCACATGCCTCAGGCAAAGACCCGCAGTCTCAAGCTGGGAAAACGGACAACGGTCCCAGGAGGGTTTGGTCAGGGCTCAACGTTCTTTGTGTGGGCTGTTAACTGACTCTCTCGACACTTACTTCATGCTCAGATGCTATATTAACATGTGGAAGTCGCCAACGGCATGGCTGGGCTCTCGCAAACCTTATTGTGTCCAACAGCTGGCTCCGACGACCCCGGAGAAAACTTGCAGGATGTTGCAGCATCCTTCGTGCTGGTGCTTGGAGATTAGCAACGGTGGCAGAATGACCGCCAACCTACAGCATACGCTGCAGCCTCGGGCGAGTCGAGCAGGCCTCACAAAACGGGTGAGCGCGTCCAATGCACGCGCTTTTGCGCGCCTTGACTGCCTGCTGAGCTGTGCTGCATGGTGGGTGGAGCCGTGCTGACGTGGCGCGTCCTGCCTCGCTGATCCTGCAAGCATGTTTATCTGCACGTCACACCACAGGCTGCTGCCCACTGCGCTGAACAATCTGCTCCTGTACCTGGCAGCCGTGGTCTTGTGCAGCAGCTCAGGCAACAGCTCCAGGGCAAGAGCAGCCATACGTTTGACCCTGGACAAGATACTGGCCACTATGACTTGGTGAGATGAGTCAGCAGCACTGACTTTCTCACCTACCTAATGAACCCGGCAGGCCGCATCATTTCTCAGTCTTCTGTCAATGCTGCCATGACACAGCACAGCACAGCACAGCACAGGGCCCCAATGCCACTGCCACGTTGGTGCTCCTGCTGTGTGCACTGTGCAGGTACCAGTTCCTTTGCAAGCCCCACTGGATCCACATCTGCTGCTGGACACCTTGGCTGAAAATGCTGAGGATGGAGGAGGAGATGGTATGGCCACATCACCTGTGGGCTCCATTAACTCATACCCTGAAACAATCAGAAGTTCGGGCCTAGAATTCCAGGCCAGCAGCACGACAGTAACCAGGGCTATCAGCGCAATTACAGGTGCAGTCCAAGGACTTTTGCCATGGCGCGTGCACCAGCCTTCAGTTTCCAAGCCAGAGCTGCAGCCCAACCTCAGAAGCTCACGAAGTACATCTGATTCTGCCTCCGCTTCCTTAACTGGCAGCAAGCCTATCATCACGAGCAATGTGGCTGCTTCAGCTGTGCTCAGGCTCGCGCAGCAGCCCCAACCCACCAGCTGTTGGCGTGTTTGGGACATGCCCACTGTGGACGATCATCCTGCCTCCCGCTTCTTTTTCATCCAGGCATCTTCTGACACTGAACGTGCAATCCTTGCTGCAGCAGCCCTCGGTGCTGATGGTGACATCGTGCCGTTTGCGCCTGGAACAACAGCGTGCCTGCCACGCGAAGCTGCTGCCGAAGCACATGCTCTGTACTCTACTTTGTTGCCAGCAATACTTGACTTTGTAGCTGAGCAGCCACAGGGGCGCATCGCGTTTTGTGGTGAAGGGGTGGGTGGGGCACTGGCAGTCGTGCTAGGACTTCTGGCCGCATCTCGTGGTCTGCGGGGCCACCTCATGCTGCCTGTGGCTGTTGCCTTCAACGCGCCAACTCTCATCACCGAGGTGCGCAAGGAAAGGAGAGGTTCACGCCATTAGCACAGCTTCCGCGTGTGATATGCACAGCTGCACTGACCCAAGATTAATCAGTTGATGTTAACATCAGACATGCTGATACACTCTTCCAGGCAACCACTTCAAATGTCTGTGGATTATTGATGCATGGGTTACCCAGACACTGCAAACATCTTAATTACATGGACGAGTATTGCAGTTCAACATGGGTAACTTGCCAACATACACTATATGGCACTGTGACTTGCACACTCAGGTTGTGGACAGTGAGGCATGGGGGTGCACATCTGACAACACAGCCCATGGGCCCAATGCAGGCGCTTGTGGTTTGCAGGCAAGGCACCATAATGAGCAGCAAGAGCGCATTCTGCACACCCAGGTCATGATTGTGCATGCCACAGCCTCATGCAGTGGTTTCATGAAGTGCCAACTGTACACAAGTGCCACCTGATGACTAACTGTTTGACCCCCATGAGTTGCCTGCTGCCTGTCATCATCTCTCTGTCGGCCTGTACGCAGGAGTGGCGTGAGATGGTGGCTGATGTGGCAGCCCGTGGCCTGCTTGCCGAGCTGGGCCTTCCCCGGGACGCTGTGGTGAATGTGATGGACCAAACATTGGAACCAGCACCTGCCGCTATGACCGCTTCCGCGGTGCCAGTTGACACCGCATCACTGCGTGCAATGCACAGCAGTGCGCGTAACACAGCCCCGACTGCTGCTGCCATGGTAAGGCCAGAGGTTGTGTCAAGTTCAGTGGGTGCACGACAGCAGGGGCCCAGCCGTATGACTGCAAAGAAGATTGCGCTGGTCAGGCCACTGGGCTGTGTGATGAAGCTGTGATGATCATCTCAGCATGTAACTGGCAGTGTACCGCTTATCTGCAACTTGCAACTATTCAGCTGCAACCACGTAATCAATATGTATGGTTGCAGCGCATCGACAGCATCTGAGGTTCTGCTCCCAAAGCTCTACAGCTTAGCAGCTGCAGATACAGCTGCCCGGCCAATGAGCTTAACTGCCACAGCCGCTGCGCCTCCCACACCCACACCTTGCACACCATCACGCTGGAGTGTAACGATGTCAGGAACCGGCGGTGCGCCATCTGGTGCACGCTCAATGTCCCGCAACTGCCGTACAAGCTGCCGAACTTCCTGGGCCCCCAGTGATGTCTCACGCCCCTGTTCATCGTCCTCCTGGCGCTGTTCCCGCAGCTGCGCGTGCCACACCGCATACATGTCAGGCGTGTCATCACAGAGCAGTCACAGACAATAACATGAAGCAGCGCGAAGCAGTGTGCGCTCATGGTGTGCGGCAGATGCCGCACCGCAGATGTGCGAATGGCTCACCTCACGCAGCTGGTCATTGTACATTTCCTGTGCTAGCTCATTGACAGCACCCATGATGTGAAGGTTGAGGGAGCGCGGAAGTGCGGCCGCTGCCACGCCGAGTGCCAGACCAGCACCGCTCAGGACACCCTGGCAGACAAGTGCGCACCGTGCATCTTTTTCAGCCAATGCTGTTATAGCCGCTACGACACGAAATGCGTTATGCAAACAACATTCACGGTTGGCAGACATGCTGGAAAAGCCACATGGGAGGTGGCGCATGCTTTACCCGACAACACGTATTGAAGAGGGCGTTTCACGTTGGTTCAGCATGCTGTTCAGTTGACATGATGTGGGTGTAAGGTGCACAACGGAAAACAGTTTGGATCATAGAGAATGAGGACAATCCAGAGCACCAGGCATGTGGACAAAGCTCAGACAGCTCAGCAAGGACCACAAGGATAGGTCAGTGAATTTGTACATCCAGTGGTATGAGCACGGTAATGCGGAGCTATTTGCAGCACATCTAGGCATGCACAACAGACCTGCAGTAACGAGGGCCGCACACGCTGTGTGGGCATAATGCTTGCGAGCTGCTTGCGTGCCTCCTGCTCCTGCTCCAGCAGGTAGGCCATGTCGGCGCGCCCACGGTGCACCAGGCTCTGCCCCGTGAAGAAGCCGCATACTGCTGCCTGTGTGCAGGGCGCGTGCTGCATCAGAGGAGCTGCACTGCCACAAGGTACATGATGCTCAATATGTCGCTCATAATGCAAAATTACCTCTGCTGCATGCGCCTCCCGCAGCACCCTCTTCACCCCTTCATCAGTACCACTGCTGCTGCTGCTGCTGCCTGCTGCACCTGTGCCTTGGCAAAGTCCTCTTTGGCAACATGGCAGCAAAGAGCTGCGAAGCTGGGATGATAATGCGCGCATGTTAAGTCAGATCCGCCTGAAGCAAAAGGACGAAGCCCTTAATTTAGTTCCCTGTGACATGTGTGATGATGTTCAGTGGCACGTTTCTTTCACTCACCACCTAGCTTGTTTGCTGGGTTTCATCTCATAGACCGTGCATCTATGCTTCACTCTCTCCGACTAGCCCCTGTTCAACACAGGGCACGTTTGGTGGCTTGCCGTAGCCACAAGCAAGAGCACAACCATGAGACGGTGCATGAACAGCATCTGGGACCTAACGGTTAGCAGGGTTTTGCTGATGCAAGTGATCTAATCCGTGCTGAGCATGGACGAACATCAGATGACCACAACTTAGCGTGCTTTCAATGTCGCAACACAGTTGTATCCAAGATCGGAGACTTGGGAAAGCTGCAGTTCTCGCCAGCAGTTGTGACACGTAACGAGTGCGTAGCATACCTTGTCTGATTTGTCCTGTAGCACGCTGTCGTATGACAGGGAAAGGGTTCTGTGTCAGCATGAAGGACACATGCATGATGTGCAAGTAGTCATGACTGACCAGTCCATCCTGCTGCACCGCACATGCATTGCAGCTCGCTCAACCTGGACAACACTGCACGCCTCATCCATGTATCTGTCACGGACCAAGTGGACCGCCTGTGCGTGTTCTGCACATGCGGGAACCCTCTGACAGCCCAGATCCGAGAGGCATTGCTGTATGGTATCACAATGTTGTGCTGGATAACTTGCATCTGTGATCGATCGGTCTCAGTTGCTGCTGGTGCATGCTCTCAATGGCGCATAACTAACCTTACCTTTTTGCTGGGGTGTGCTTCCTACTTCCAGGTACGGGCGCAAAGTGCAGGGTGCTAACAACGCACCTCGGTGGATTGACAAGTGGGTGATGCAAGGCTGGGCTTGTCATTACATGCTGCAGTCTCAGAGTGGCTTGACAGCTGCACCCAGGGATGTGACCCCGCATGAACCACTTCAGCAAATGGGCAAACACCACCTGCCTGAAGCCTCTTGACGCTCTGCAACATGCGAGTGCAGCTACACGATGCCAGGACAGTTTGTGGCGCTACGGTTGCCGGGGGGCAAGTTATGCAAGCGGCTGTACAGCATCGCATCCACGCCGTATGAATCGCGCCGTGACTCGAGCTACATTGATGCCTCCCTAATTGAGGTGCGTGGGCACTGACCCATGTGTGCAGACAGAGCGTCGTCTTGTGTGGTTTGTGCAGCGAGCTCCTGTAGGGTGCAATTACTGGCGGGTTGCTGCTCCGACACAGGCCCCCAGAGGTTCCACAGCTGGGACAGTGATGGCATGGGGCAGCAACACGGGACATGACGGTGGCCATGTCATCGGTGCGTGCCACTGCTGCTGTACTTCAGGTGGTGGCAGAACGTGAAGGTGGACCTGATGATGCTGCACTTGCCGAGCTGGGGCCGGGCTCACAGCTGGAGGTGTGGGGGACTAAAAGCACGTTGGCAACACTCTTTTCGGTGTATTTGCCAATGCAGACATGATCCCGCTAAGGCACTGAAAGGTGTTCAAGAGCGCTGAACACTCTTCAGACTTCATTGTGCATAGTGCTGTGGAACATGCAGTATGACAAGAACACACAATGCAAGCGCGTGATGGATGCTCGGTGTGGCGGCACAGGTGAGCAACGTGGTGGGCCGTGGCTTTTCAGCACTGCTGTCCTCCAACAACGGCATCCTAAACGCGCTTGAGGTGCGGCTCGCAGCAGAACACCAGCAGTGTCAGCGTGGCCCTTGCTCCAGCCACAGGGATCCTGCCATTGGTGCCGTCCATTTGACTGTCATGAGATATCACCATAGCACATACAAGACATGACTTGTGGAAGCTCGTGACGCTGTGAGCCTCGTACACATGGTCCTTGGTGTGCACAGGTGGGCCGTCCCATCCTGTGCATTGCTGTGGGGACGCAGGGCATTGTACCTATCCGCGCGCTGCTCAGCTGGACACCTGTGCTTGCGCACGCTACCATGTTCAAGGTGCGAGGTTCTTGCATTGGAATGACAGCTCATCCGTGCAGCTCATCCATCTCTGCAATATCAGTTGCAAATTGATCATGCGTTCATGCCGTATGCCTACCACTTCATCAACTCAAGGTCTGCCAGATCTGGTGCCGGGTGCAGGTGTCGTGCCTGGCACTCAGCAAATCGGCATCCAGCTCTGCCTTTGTTGTTGAGTATGACAAGTGGCGTGAGGCTGGGGTGAGTATCAGACTGCTGCTGCCACCCCTAGGGCTTTCACTGGGCACGCTGTGCAAGAACATGTCAACAGCATGTCGGCACTGTGAAGGGATAGAAGCCCCAGGTCGCTGTTGTAGTGTGATGGTTGGTACGCTGCCACCACCTTGGACATTACGCTCCTCAAGCTGCTTCTCCCATCACACGTTCATCACACCACCACAGATCCAGTTCCAGCCGGTGTACGTGGACAGTGATAATGACGTGCTGGAGGCACTGGACAAGGGCCTGTTCCTGCGCGAGGGCGGCTTTGGCTGTGAGTGGGGCTGCAGGGATGGAGAGTCATGTGCATGCGTGGTGTGCGCTGTGTTGCGTGTTGCGTTTTGATGGGTGTAGAGGAAGGTTGCATGGGGAGGGACGGTTGCATGGGGCCAGGTGGGAGGCGCGCATCGTGCCACGGGTCGTACCTGCCTGGAATGCGTCAATCTGGGTATTGTTCGTTAAGCTTGTTTTCCCCAATGCAGCATAGTGCATGTGCCGCACACACCAAGCGGATGCTGCTCCGTTGACGTCTTCGTGGCTCTTACCTGCCCAATTGCTGTCCCCATGTTGTGCACCCACAGCCCTGGCAGGCAGCCCGTCAGAGTGCCTGGTGGTCATGGCAGGCCTCTCAGGCGCACAGGCGTCCGCGCTCAGCAAGCGCCTGAGTGCCAAAGGGGTGAACCACGAGCGCATGCTTTTCGCCGACTTTTTCTGAAGCTCTCCTGCACCTGGCGCGAGGGTGGTGTCCCATGAGCGTGTGTGGAGTGTTGACTACGCCTATGGACTTGAATTGAACTGGAGCCCTATGGGCATCCTCTACCTTTAGAAGTAGCGCATGTTCAGCATGAGCTTGGGATCGGTACTGCAGCCCTAAGCCGCAAAGGGCTGAGTCTTCACACTGTGTAGCTCGGACTGTAGTAATCTACCCCTGTGAGGGCCTTTGGCATGCACATTATTAGGCTCTCATTTGGTGCATTTTTGTGGCCCCTGTGGCTGCCTGTGGCTGGGCTGTCACTGTGCACCTTAAATCACGGTCATCAGTAGAAGGAGCGTTGTTGGAAACAAGGCATTACGTGTGCATTGCGACACCATAATTTGGCCAGGCCCGCTTTACAAGCGGCTGTACTGTGCACGGCAGATAGGACAGGTACTGTAAAGAAAATCCCTGTTTGCAGCCCCACACTTCTCTTTTGGTTGCAGCTGTTGAGGCTGCAAACTGCCCATCCATATGGGCGCTATAGACTACGCCTCGATTTCTCGCTACCCATATGCACCCCACCAGACCATGATGTTGCACGCTGTGCATGCAGGGTGAACCATCCCAGCAGGCGTGCTGTAGGCCATACGCAATGTTGTGTGCGGTTGCTGTAGTCGTGCCACCGCAACCATTAGAGCCTCTCACGGCCTGTTGCATGTCCCTGTCAGCCTCACATGCCCAGGTGCATGACGAAGGTATTGCCAAGGAAGCGCTCCGTGTCCTCCGCTGACCTCTTGCGCTGCGCTTCACTGGGGATGTCAACCTTCAGCAGCAGCCATGCACAACCGTCAGCTTGACGCCATAAGTATATTGTGCGGCTGGAACAAGTGCACGTGCAGAGTGGCATGCCAGCTGGGCGCATTGATGGATTCTGTGCATTGAATGCACATTTTGTGCATCAAATGGCAGGACAAGGAAGCCAGGGTTGCACTGGCTGCGTGATGGAACGTGGCCCAGCCTGTTGCCAAGGCAGCATCTTGTATGTGAGGAGCCTGACCCACACACCTCCATGTCACTGTCGGGCCACTTCAGCCGCACCAGCACAGCCTTGGAGCCGTACTGATTCACAGGCACCCCCGCTGGATCCAACACCTCAATTGCGCCTGCATCGATCACGTTTCACACACCAGTGTGTAGAGTAAGAAAGTGTAGGGGCACGACACAGCTCACACATCACGAGGTAGGCACAATGGACAAAGTGTCCAGACACACATTGGGCAAACAACATGTCTGAGCGCATGGTGAGAAGCTGCACATGTGTTAGGAAGCATGCATCAGTGCTCTGCCCCCACGTGTCTCCAGATCTGCTGCAGCACACCTGCTGCTAGAAGTGTTTCCAGCAGTCCCTCATTCTCCGACCATGTCTTCATATAAAATGCACGTGGTGGGGGTGCAGGCATCTGTGGCAGGTTGACTGATACGTTTGTGTAGATGGGGCCATACTGCGTACGTGACATGGACAGCCTGGATGTGTTCATGCGAAGATATAGAGACTGTGAAAAGCCAACCCCTTCCAACTGCACCAAGCCGTGTGCTGGATAATGCCCAAGCACACCATGCATGGCTAGCAACATGCCACTGATGTGCAAGCCGATGGTTCTAAAACTACCTGGCTCTCCTCATCTACTGTCAGCAGCTGGATCAGCAACCGAGGTGGGTTCTCATAGGGGGTCGCATAGCAGCTCACGCTGATGTAGCAATCCACGCCGATCGTGGCATTGAGTTGGCACCTTATCTGCTTTCGGCCCATTCAACTACACGACGTAGAGGTAGCAGGTTGACCTGTACAGCCGAGTTTTACAACGCCACGGCAATCGCAATCGATCCAAGCGACGACCAGAAGACGGGTGAAATAGAATTAACATAGCATAATATGATGATAACACATACATGATCACTGAAGTACACCACCTTCACTTTCTACCTCTTAAGGAAACTGACATTACTTGGCTTTTGATTTATTCTTCACAAACTCTTGTAGACCCTGAGTCCACGCAGCCTCTGTCATACCTGTGTGCACATTGGCATGTTGTAACCTGTGTTTGCTGAGTTTGCAATGCTCGTTCAGCTGGCAAGAGCCACTCATGTCACGAGCCAAGCATTATGACGGCTACAGGCACAGTATGCAACCTCGGGTGCGTCGTGCATGCTCCAAATGCCATGCGCATCTGCACACACCACGCGGCGTGTAGATGCAGGTGATGCCCAGTGGCGCGCAGTCAGTGCAATTCCAACGCTCGTTGTCGAAGAAGAGCATGTCCTCATATGCAATGCCTGAGCAGCGCAGACACATGCATGGATGTGAACTGCAGGCTGCCAACAGTGGACAGCAACACAGTTGGTGCCTTTATGCACACTATCAAATGGTTGCAGTGGTTGCAAACGTTGCAAGGATAGGGCCCCAGCAAAAGTGCCCATTCTCATACCTGTGCGCTTGTGGATGTTCTTGAAGTGTGTGGTTTTGCTGCCAGGGAAGATTTCATGATGCTGTGCAACGCTGTACATCGTGAGGTCGGGCCCCAGCTGGAACGCCTGCATACCTGCGCACATGTATACAGAGCGGCGACAGGTGGGTCTCCTGTCACAGCAGGAGGAGGACCATCTCACTGCACTGCATGGATTGCATGGCAACCCACGGCTCGCCCATAATTCATAACCCTGCACTCATTACTTTTGCATGCTGCCCTGCTTGCACCACACTGCCATGTGAGGTGCACTCACAAGGGATGGCCCACTCAGGATACTCCGTCCGTGACACCATGGCCACCTCTGTATTTTTCCATTTGGGGTCTGTACCCAGCTCAGTCAAGATGGCTCGGCTTGCCCCAATCAGCTCCACCAGCTCACCCAGCCTGTGAGAGCGGGCCATAATGTGACACTCGATAAGAACATGTTGATGGGAGTCCATCTTGAAACTTGAGGCCACATACCGACATACGTGAACGCCTAGTGCCATGTGAAACCAGCATGTGTGCATGGGAGCATCAATCAATTGAGCAACCACGTGCCTGTCGAACACATTGCCATTCTTGTCACGGCGGAAAGGCGCACCGCCATTAAGCATGTACATTTCTGGGTACCACAGCGTGCCTGCATGCAGGGGGAACGTCTGGCAGCATGGATGCTACATGGTCTGCTGCATTGTTGCATCATGTTCCTGCTCAGTAATTGTTAGGTAGAGCCACAAATATTCTCCATTCAAGCCCTCACCATCCAAGTCGAACGCGATCAATTTAGGCATGATGGGACTCATTCCTGCGCGCTGAGCGGGATCAGCCCAAGCAGGGCGAGCTGGCTTGGCCAATCCCCCGCTGCCTGTTCCAACTACTGCCGCTCGTCGAACCTGTCGGCCTGCAGCTCGCAGGCGCTTTGCAAGCATTGAGATTGGTTTTAAACAACTCTTAAAGATGCAAGGATTGCAACGAGAGCGTAGGGTTTGACCAGGGTTTGGGACATTGCCAAGATTGCCCGTTATGATCATCAACATTCTGGCAATGCAATATCCCGTACTCCGCAATCCTCTCTTGCGCTCATACCTTGGCAATCTGAGGTTGACGCTATGAGCGTACACGATATTCAGATATTACTACAGCAAGCTCTAGACTCCAAAGTACGCGTATCTGTGACCCCTGGCCTGCGCTTGGAGCTGAACATTCCATGGTGCAAGCGCACGCTGCACTGGCAGGTGTGTTACATGTTGGAGCCAGGAGGATGTGCCAATGGGTGCAGCACACATGCACAACTGCGCATGGTCACGGGAGCACGCTGCACATCATACACATGGTGCCATCCTGTGTGGTGCAGGTGCTGCTCAGCAATCCGCCCAACCTGCAGGCGCCAGACTTCATATTTGATGACCACACGTTCCAACCACTGTGCGGCTCCCTCCCTGCTCTAGAGCTCTCAGCGCTACAGCGGGCCCTGCTTGCATGGCCGCAAGTGCCCACAGTCGGGGAAGACCTGCTGCTGCCGGGTACCCCAGACGCCCACAGTACCAGCACATCCACGCCAGCTGCACCATCAGCCGCTGTCATGGCGACTGCTCTGGCTGCGCTGCTCCGTGCTCTGCTGCAGGGCTTCAGGGACCACCAGCTGGCCCGCCTGGCAGCTCTATCACACGACCACCTGGCGTTTGAGCTGTCCACTCTCCCCAGCACAGCACCTCCTGCACATGACCAAGCAGGGGAGGCAGCTGCCAGTGCAGCAGCTGGGGCTGAAGCAGGGCCGACATTGCACCACGCGCTGGAGGTTCTGCATGTGGATGCACGGGATGGGGCGCCAGGCAAGGTGTGTTTAGCCGTGGAACATGCTGAAACACATGTGCAGTGGCATACTGCAGCTGAAGAGGAGCGTGCGTCAATGTCTGCTTGCAAGAAGATCCATGTTATCGCTTCTGCTACCAAGCATGCACATGCCATTGAAATGCTAGTTGATGGTGCTGGGCCACTGCCACAACATTTGCTTACCAAATGCATTTGCACCAATGCTTTCATTGCCTCCAAACCCAACAGGCATGTTTTGGGATACCCCTCCAAGGATTGGACCCAACAAAGCTCGCGCAGATTCAGCCTGGGTTGGACCCCTCAGAATTCAAGCTGCAGGTTGCGTTCAGGCTGACCACCAGCAAGTCAGATCCTCTGCTGTCACTAGAGATGCCACATGGTATGACTGGGCCAGGCGGGCTGCCTGACATACAGCTGCCCAGCTGGACGCCACACTCGTGCCTGGTAGGTCACTTGGCCAAGGGTCATGAAGGTAGTCGACGAGTTGTGTGCTTCATGATGCAGGTCACTTGCCTGCGCTTGTCACTTAAGCACACGGATCATCTGCCCTGCTCGCGATGTCCCACCCCCCGCAGATGGAGTATGTGCCTCAGGTGGTGGAGCGGCTGAGCCAGGCCATCAACTCCCACTGTGACTCCCTGTCACTCAAGTCGCAGCTGCTGGATGCACTGAGTGGCGCGCTGGGAGGGAATCGGCCGCTAGAGGTGAGGTTCCCAGAGTGATAATGTAATCTAGGGGTCGGAGTGGTGTTGGTGGGCGAAACAGAGCCTCTGCAGCTCTTGCAAGCACAGGTGAGCTGCAGCAGCTGCACGCATGTACCTACTGCGGCCCTCCCAATGAGCTCTTTATCCTTAACCGGCACAACTTGATGTGATGAGCCACTGTGCTGCAGGTGTGTGTGGCGGATGGTGCGGGGCTGTGGAGCCTTGCCTGGGAGGGCCAGCCGGTGCTGCTGGCTGTGTCGTGCCTCCCATCTTCCTCTGCAGCCCCTGCCTTCCCTGAGGAGCAGCCGCTGATCACACTGACCAACATCAGGTGTGATCAAGCAAGCTGTGTGTGTGATGTATATGCGTGGGGTGGGTGAACATGTGCGTCAGGCATTGGGTGCTGCCGTACAGCTGATCCACGCTCTCCCTTGTGCTCCTGCTTGCACTTAAGGTCGCTGGGCACCACACCAGACGCAGTCAAGACGTACCGCACTTACCCGTGGTCCCCCCGCTGGCCTGCTGCTGAGATGGCATCACGCATCGTCACCTTCCTGGGCAGTGAGCTGCCTCTGTTCCTGGGCCTGAAGCCGTCTGCTCCACCTATTGCGCTCAGCAGCACCCAGGCACCAGCAACCAGCACAGCGCACTGACGGGCTGTGCTGCTTGGCACCTGTGTTTCACATGGCGTAGAAGCCCCACGGCATCCTCTGGTCTGCACAATGGGGCCAGCTCTCAAATCAGTGCTTGTGTGGCTGACGGCGTGGGCTGACGGTTATTAATGAGTAATGACGCAACCTCACCCTGCATGGAACATGCAGCTTACACAAGCACTGTAACGCTGTGTTCGGGCTGTGTGCATGCCATGGGTGCTAGCCACGTGGTTACATACATGCCCTCATTCTCAATCCCCAATAACAGCTGGCCTTAATGTCATACGTGAAATGCACATGGTCACTGCTAGCCAGCTGAGCCAAAGCAGCGCACAAAAATACGAGTTGTACAGGGATCACAACAGCACACACCACAACCTAGTTTACAAAATCAGCATGCTGGCCAGCCTGGCTGTTTCGTGCAAAATGAGTTTCAGACCACAGCTGCTTTGACCGTCTTGAGTGAAACCAGGAGGTTCTTCAGCCGCGTCACATCCTTGTGGTGTGGCACGCTGCCGGACGTGAAGTTGACAAGGGCCACCACCTTCTCCCATGTCGCGCCTGTGGTAGACAGTTGCTCACGTACAAAATGCACTTGTTTGTTGCAAAGTACGGTTTGAGAGCAGACAGGTGTGACACGAGATCATGGTTGTTGCAATGCCCATAAAACAACTGCCTGGATTGCGTGGCTTTGACAGCACAGACCAGCCCAACAAGTCCGGTCAGCCCAGTCCAGGATCCGGCTGGGCACATTGCAACTGTAGTTACAGCCTTAATTACACCCATATAGTTCAAGCCATACAGTATGTAATCGCTCAGTCGCGCACCTGCAGCAGGCACACCAGCCTCAGGGGTGTCCTTCTGGGCCTTGCGGTTGCTGTCCTTACGCCCTGCCAACTGCTTGGTGCGCGCCTCCTGCGCCTTCTTCAGGTGTGCCTGCGCCTTCTCTGCGAACGCCTTTTTCTCCTTGGCTTCGGCCGTGTCCTTCTCTGTGGACATGGGACAGGCAGCAGGCAAGCAAGCAATGCAGCGTCTGGACGTGGGTGCCGGCTTGGATGGGCTTTGCACTTCACATAGCAACGCACATTTTGACTTGTCAACACGTTCAACACGTGTCTGCCACGGAATGCCGCTGCTGCATGTGCTGTTGCATCCGTGCTCAGCATGCACTCCACGCACCCTTCAGCACCTCTGCATTCTTCTTGCGCCATGCCACACGTGGATCCTCCTCCTACGCACCCCAGGACATTAGCAGCACAGTGCATCGTTACATCCCAGACTGTTGTGCTGCAGCTTGCACCACGTGCCATGTACCATGCTTTGCACCTTGGGTTCCACTGGCGCAGCAGCTGGTGCTTGTGGGGTGTACCCTCCGATGAAAGGATCGTCGTTGTCAGTGGCTGGTGTGGGTTCGCCATTGTTGTCAGCATCGACCACCAGCGGAATGGGAGCAGGGTCTGAAGCCCCGTTGCCCACAGGCTCCACTGGAGCCTCGGAAGCCCCGTTGGTTAGCTCCTGCAGAGTATCCGTGGCACTCGACGTTGATGCGACCGTGCAGATCATACGCGACAAATAACCAGTGCACTAGGCAGCGCATAGGCGTTGATAATGGATGGAGCAGGCCCATCTGCCACATCGCCCCTGCAGTTTCCCAGCACCATCATGATGTGTAGCTCACCTCCAACTCCATGTTTCACGTGAATCGTAGATAAACCTTAATGATCAAGGCTTCGGTGTGCAGGCAAAACCCTACAGTGGGAAGAGAGAGAGAGAGAAAGAAGTGTTGTAAATCATCTTTGAAGGTGCAATCTTAAACTGTAGTTTACCCATAAATCAGGTTATTCACGGTCTCATAGGCGGGGCCATGCTCGCCAGCTGCCCTCGCAGCCTGCGATGCGGGTTGCGGCCATCGCTTCCATCAAAACCTCTCGTGTGTGCGATACATGTACCGGCTTTATCATCTCGGCCGCCTAGGGTCAATACCGTCCTGCCATCGTGGCGCAGCCCAGTGTTGGGCGCAACAGGTTCGATCGTCGGATAGATTAAACATGATTCCTCATGTTACAGCAGGGCAGGTTTGGGCTGTCTAGGCTGGCATGCCACATGTGCACAATGCCATGCATGCAGCATTGCTACCGCTTGCAGGCCTTGCAGCGCGACAGCGGCATGTGGGCCCACACAACAGCAAGGTGATCAGCCATGCAGTGGCAGTAGACGAGCAAGAAACAGAAGGCAGCGCGAAGAAAGAGCTGGAGTGAGTGCAACAGTATTACAGTGAATGGCCAGGATTACGCACCTCCCTGCAGAGCTCGTCGTTCCTTGAAGATGATGCCTTGATGGTCGTCACATGGTTCAGCAAGGCATTGTTCTATCGGCATGAGTGCTGTGCACGCACTGCACGGGGTTTGTCTGGCATGGTCGCGCCAACCTCACAGCAGCATACACGTGAACACACACATCACTGCACATGTCTGCTGCTTCTGCAGCTATGTAGACTACCTGAATGAAACATACGGGATGGATGAGATGATATATTTCTCATGGGGCGAGGGTGGTGAGCCGCGCGTTTGGCTGCGCCACCCCTACAGGTGCGCGAGCAGGTCACAGGCTGGGTTGGGCAGCGAGTGAAACGCCAGCAGGGGTTGGTGCTGATGGATGGCTGATGCACTTGGACCAGCACACCAACCTGAGCTGTACGTACATGACAGAGCAGGTCTGTTTGCACCGGGTGGCCACTGGGCGCTACATGGTGCCTAAGGTCAGGGTGTGTAGTCACAGCCAGCTAGGGCACACTCTACAAGGGATAAATGCAGATGCCTGCCTGTTGCTGCTGCCGCCGCACAGCTCCATGGGTCTAGAGGTGTACCTGCACGGTGCGACGGTGACGCGGTGGCTGCGGCCGGATGGCAAGGCGGCGCTGGACCTGGCACCTGACGCCGTGTTCAACTCCTCCTCCCCAATCAAGTGAGGCGCTTGGCTGCGTTGTCCCATGTGAATTCTGCTGCAGGGGGGGGGGGGGGGGGGGGAGAGGGCGGCGCGGGGGATGCAGGCAGGCCGGCCAAGTGGGGTGCTCTGATGGTGTGGGCTGCCGGGTATGCTGCTGGCCCTTCCCCTGCTATTTGCAAACCAGGCATCCGCAGAAAGTGTGCGGTGTGCGTGCCACAAGCAGGAGCCCCACACGATGTCAATGCCTTATGACGTGTGCAGGGGTGGCCTGCGCATCGCGTTCCCCCAGTTCCGGGAGGGTCTGCTGGTGGAGGACGGGTTTGCGGGGCGTCTGCAGTGGGAGGTGGCCGCTGCGGTGAGTACCTTACTCCCGTGTGGGGGGGGCCGCGCAGTGGGCAGTGCAGCTGCAGGATCTGAGCGCGCATCACAAGGGCTGGGGCGTTGGTGGTGCAGTGTGCTGTGGGGTGGCAGCGTGCTCTCGGGTGGCGATGGGAGCAGGGGTGGGGCAGCGGTGGCAGCAGCAGCCGGTGATACTGTGCTGTGCTCATGCAATAGAGGCAGGACCCTCAGGAATGGTGTTGTAGCACGGCGAGGCATGCAGACACAGCACGTTGTAGGCTGTCTACAGGCTGCCAGGGGTGGCACATCTGGTTTGTCACAACACAGTCCCTGATTGCTGCTGGACTCATGGGCCGGTTTGCTTTTGGGCACAGTCTGTGCGGACCCGGCCCTAAGCTTCACTGTGGCCATTCTGTGGCCGTTCCACAGGGCCTGGACTTCCTAAACATATGTGATGGCTTGCACCGCGACAAGTGGGACGCAGCTATCAAGACGTTCAAGGAGGCGGAGGCAAAACTTCAGGCACAGGTAGGGGTTTGGTGGTGCTGGGGTGTGTGGATATATGTGTGCAGCGGCTTGCACATGACATACAAGTGGTGCGGGACTGTGCGCGGGTAGTTTTGCTGGTGGGTGCAAGGCCACTGATTCACACGCGATGATAGCAACGACGAGTTTGTTCTAGGTTGTGTGTTGATGGGCGCAAGCAAGGCAGCAAACAGGCAAGCAAGCACCGCCTCCGTTCACAACCTGCTACAACGTGAATGCTGCGGACATCTCAGCTGGTGCGCTCACGTGCTGCACATGTGTGAGCAGGGGGTGGATCTGGAAAAGATGGTGGATGAGGAGCCCAGTGGCGAGGAGGTGCTGGATGAGCTGGTGGAGGCGTACCGCACCACAGTGGAGCCCCGGTTGCCGGAAGTGGTGGATGAGGATGAGGAGGATGAGGGGGAGGAGGACGCGGAGCTTGGGGATGTGGAGGCGGGGGCATTGGCGGGTGAGAGCCGTGAGGCTCCCACGGCAGCGGGGCCAGGGGACCGCAGCACAGCAGGGGGAGCAGCCACAAGCAAGGCTGCGCCGCCGCCTGCAGAGGCAGCAAGCAGGCGTGCACAGGATGAGGACGATGAGGAGGAGGTGGGGACAAGCGGGGCGGCGGAACAAGCGGAGGGGGAGCATGGGGAGGACGTGGTGGAGATGGACCCGGTCACGTTTGAGATCATGGCCAAGATGTTGGAAGGGTGTGTGGGGTACCTTGGAGGACGTGCCATTGACATCACCGGTCACTGCATGCTCATCACACCGCTATGGCACCGAGCAGGATGCTTCTGCATGTGGTTGCATGGCCCATGAGGTCTGATGCTGAGGCCTGGAATTCCATACATAGGGCGTGTCTGTTGCTGTGGTCAGGCTGTGGTTCTTGCAGCGAGTGCAGCGTCCCAACCTGTGTTCGCTGGTGCTGGTGCTGGTCCTGCAGGTACGACCCTGCGCCATTCGTGACGCTGCGGCTGACTGACTGCGATGAAACGCGCCAGATGGGTTGGCCGCACAAATTTGAGCTGCTGCTCAAGGTGCGCGGGGCAGGTCCGAGCGGTGATGGTGTTGCCGCTACCTGCTGCGTTTACCTGCCGCTGCTGCTGCTGCTGCTGCTGCTGCTGCCACGCTGCTTCTGTACAGTGTGGCCCCAAAGCTGCACCTTGCTGCGTTGTATACCGACTGAGACAGCCTTTGCAACTGCACACATGCACACACATGGCTGCAGCTGACGGTAATGGAGGAGGACGACTTCCCCTCCCCTGAGTTTGGGCCGGAGGACCCTGAGCTGTCGGACACCCCATCACTGGCTGTCATGGCGCAGGAGGATGACGCGGCTGCAGAGTGAGTGGTGCACGCTGTAGGATCAGGATTTAGGGTTTCAGTTACCGTGTTCAAGTTTAGGACTGAGTCACAGCGGGAGGGCACGAGGGCGGGGTAACAGGTGTTGCGGCAGAGGGGAGGCCTGAGGTGTGTAGCACCTCCAGACTTGCACCGCTTCACGTGCCTGAGTCTCAATTGCGGAGAGAAAAGCTCTTGTTGCTTGATGGACGCTTGATTGCTGCGTCCCTGCTGCAGGGAGCGCAAACAGCTGCGTGCCCTCCAGGCCAAGGCCATGCCGCATCGGCGGCAGCCTGCTGGGCGGAGGGACGAGGAGACAGGGGAGGCGGTGCCCGTGCAGCTGCGTGTGCAGATGGTCCTGCGCAACCTGGATGACCCAAGCACAGCATCCCCGATGGCGTTCCAGGCTGCAGCGCTTGCAAACTTTGCGGTGCGTGCATCTGAGCTGAGTGATGATGCCTGCTGAGTCCTGCTCTTGTGTTAATGCGGGGTTCGCGCTCGGAGAAGGCGTCGGGGTGGGGGTGAGAGGGGTGCAAACAGCATCCCAGCGCGTAGGGCTGCACGGCTGCACATCCACAGCCACCCATCCACAACTGGTTGTGGCCAACCGGCATGTTGCTTTCGCATGAACGCCTTATCACATGATGTGCATGCCATGTGCTGTGTGTGCTGTGTGCTGCAGGTGCGTGACATCCTGCGCCACGGGGAGATGGTCAAGGTGCTGGGCCTAGGCGGCTGCACCGTGCTGGACTACAGCGCAGATGACAGGCGGCCGGTGATGACAGCGTACAATCATGACCTGGTGCACTTCATGGGCGAGCGCATGGGTGGGTGCTGGGTGGGCATGGGGCCTGTACAAGGTGGAGGCTGGCTTTGTGCGTAGGCTGCAGCTGATTGGGGTGCAGCGGGAGCTGCATGTGGATGTTTGCCTGGAACGCACAGGGCGTGTTCCATGTGAGGAGCACACTTCTGGCGTTCTGATATGTTACTTTGTTCAAACGTGGTAGAGGTTGTCCCCCAAGCCCGTGTGTGGCCGCTGTGCACCGCAGAGACGGTGTTTGTGGGCACCGCCAAGCGCGACGTTAAGTTCTCACCGGGCGACGGTACACACTTTGAGATCATCACGCGCAAGGGCTTTAAGGACGTGAGTGGTGCTGCCATTTGACTTCGAACATGCTGTGCGCCTGACACAGCTCCACACGGTGGTGGTCAGGCTGTCTGGCATCGGCTCCATGTAGCAGTAGCTCAGCAGCATGATTGGGAACACTGAGGTGCCTGGAGGTGGCGAAACGCCACAAATGCTGTGGCGGGCTACTAGCACTATGAGGCCGGACATGCTTCTCAGCCCTTGAACCTGTTCCATGGCTTGCTGTAGGTGCTGGTGAGCCACCCTGGCATTGACCCCACACGCTTGATGGACCCCACCCGGCAGCAAGTAGGGCTGGGGGTGGGCCACCTAGTGGTACCCACCACGTGAGTCATTCCACACTCATGCCGAGTGCTGCTAGGGGTACAACAGTAGTATGCTTGCACCTGTGCATGCCTGTGTGGCGTGTGTAAGCCAATCAGGTGCTTGTGTCTTGGTGGCTGTTCCACAATGGCGTGCTACTGGCAGCTTGCCTTGATGGCTTCTGAGCCGCTGCGAGGCCTCTTCTAAACATGTGCTCTGGTGCGCTGCTGCATCCCAGGTTGCCTCCTGGTGGCATGTGGGAGGGCGAGCTGGTACTGCGGTACCATGATAAGTGAGTGTCTCACTGGTTCGATACTCCGCTGCTTGATGCATTAGTGGCAGGGATGCTGTTGCCTGCACAAGTAGGCCAAGGTGCACTGCCTGTGTCAGCATGTCATGTCAGCGTGCATCACCAATTCTGTGACGTTGGCACCCGCTTATGGCCGCTGTGGCAGGTACTGGGATGATCCAGTTGGGCTTGAGGACGGCATGCCGCCCATCCCTGACCTCTCCATGAAGGTGAGTGCTACCTGATACATATCTACGGCAGCACTGTGCATTGATAATATGTGATTCGCGTGTAAGCTCGGTATGCGGGACTGGCAGTGCCTCACTGTATGATATACCTTGGCTGTGTCTGCATATGAAGCTGTCCGGGGGTTGTAGTCAACTCTTGTTACTTGCTGTGCAGTATGTAAGCTTCTTAAACATGATCTTTTGTGCTGCCTGCTGCGCATATGAATTGAGCATGATTGACCCCCCATGAGCGGTTTCTGCTCGTTCCAAACTGCCTGTGTGCTCCTGCCACATGTGCAGGAGCAAGGGTATGGGGATGAGTCTCCCTCTCTCTCTGCCATTGTTGACGACGAGTTCAATGCAGCCAGCGAGGGTGAGGAGGAAGCAGCGTAGTGTTGTGAGCTGGGATGAAATGAGAGGGGGGGGGGAGAGGGGGGATCAAACAGGGGTGCTGGCATCATGGTGCTGTGGCAGTGCAGGCGTGGCTTGTGACGTTGTGAGGGGTGGTGCTTAGCACAGTGCATCAGGTGCAGTGAAGATCACGTGTCACCTTGTTAACCAGAAGCTCAACGAAGTCAACATGAAGCATATGGTACTTGTTCACACGTGTTACCTCAGGAGAAGGGTCACAAAGTGCTTTGCTCACCTTCACACTTCCGTGCACTTGTACAACATTGCTGTGCCGCTGTGCCAACGAGCAGGTTCAATCCTCACAGACTGTCAAACAGAGTCTCAATTTGTTCGGAGAATCTGCCAGGCATGCTACCTGCCTCACAAACACAACTCACGCAGCTGCAGCATCACCAGCACAACCGCGCCTGGATCGACGCTTGTCAGGTCGAACTCTTCACACCCATATGCCACAATGCACAGACCAGATCATGCAAGCTAAGCAGTAACATAGAAGCATACACACACAACACATCAGCCCAACACGAACTGTAAGTACATCCATCCACAAACATAACCAAATGATTGTGCATGCAAACTGCCACAAACAGAGAACAGGTAACTGCTCACATACTTCTGTACCACGCTACCACAACTCGTGCTTACTCCTGCCCAGCACCAGGGGATTGGCAGCCAAGTGTCTGCCTGTGCAGGTCATGCTACTTGGACAGGGCCGACAGGTCCAGTGCCATGCCCTGGCAGTGGGCCAGGAAGAAGTCGAGGATGCGTGCGACTGTTGGCGCCACACCACCCGCCACCTCACTCTCCACATTCAACACCTGACGGTTGGGTTGCAGCACGTGCGCAGCATGACCGCGCTGAGGTAGGAGTACAATGCATGACGATAAACCGCACAAGAGGCAGGCAGCAGGATGGGGCTGAGATCGCACGGGATGAGCAGTCGACACATGAAGCATGTAGTCCGGTTCCAATGATTCTTGCGTGCTTCATGTGCTGTGTCCGTCCGTGCATTCTGCACTCAAGCTACTCACCAGCAGGGGGTCGTGCAGGGACTGCCGCAGCAGCGCCCAGCCACGCTTCCCATCGCCCTCATCCATGTTCACACGCCTGACGCGGCATGCATCCATGATTCAACACGATCCACATGGGTCAGTGGGTTACTGTTGACATGCACGGGGGCCATACATGATACATCTGGTATCAGGTCCGCGCAGCAATGGCACATGATGGCAGCTCTCACATAGCAGCCTGCACCCTATGGGGACACTGAAGAGGTCCCGTGCACATCATGTGGGAAGGTTGCTGCACAGCAAACACGTTTCGCACCAGCCTTCATGGTTGACTGCGTCCAAGGTCCAGGCACCTGACCCAGCACCTGCACCTGACTCAACCCAGTCATGAAACTTCTGTAGCACCTGCGGCAGCATTCAGCACGTGCCAAATGTGACTGGCTCTGCCACAAGTGAACAAGGCCCTTCGGTGTTAAATCAGGAATGTGTCAAGGCAGCACCATCACAGGACCACCAGCGCATACTGGCGCTGGCTGCACGGCCAGGAGCCCCCAGCTGCTGGGAGTTGGTACAGGGGTGCACTTCATACTCCGCAGCTTGGGCAGGCGCCCGGTATACAGTATGCCATCGTGCCCAGCACTACCCCACTAGCACAATACAGTCTTGCTGCTCACCGCGCTGCCCAGTGGCTTGAAGTCCGGGTCGGTGATGCGCAACCTGCACGCACCCAACCCCACAGAGCCACAAGTCAACCGATATCCAGCTCCTGGGAACCTCATGCAACATCTGTCAAGCGGCAGGTACCGCAGGGGTACGCGGCTCCAGTGACAGGCATCAGCACAGTTGAGCCGCGGACTGGACAGGCTGCTTGCTCAACCTTCACGCCCTCAGCATCCACCCCTACCCCCACCTTCACTCTTACCCCCAACCTGACCGCAACCGCAACCCCATCCCAACCACAACCACATCCCGAGCCCCAATCGCAACCCCAATCCCAGCTGCATCCGTGCTGCGATGTGCATCAGCCAGCACCTGAACTCGCGTGCATCAGCCGGCTCCCGAAGCCCAGCCAGCAGCTCCCCAATGTCGCCACCACCTGCCTGCCGCCGCTTCACTGCCTCGATTACGACCTGCAGGGCAGGAGCCAGCAGGCAAGCACACATATTTGGACCAGGCTGGTAGGGATCGACTAGGCGGGAAGCCGCAGGCCACCACTTTCTCAAGTCCCCCACAAACAAGTGGGAACAAGTGAGAACTTCAAGACCACACATGGATAGCCGGTGGTGACAAGATGAGGTGCTGTCCAGGTGCAGGAGGGCAGGGGCCATCAAGCATAGCCACACGCACTGCCCAGGCAGCTGATGAGCGCCCCCATGAACACGACAAGGTGCTTGGTCCACCCACCAACACCACAATCACGCGTCATGCCATGTCACACCACATCACTCCACACCACATGCCCCACCTTGACCGCCAGGTACGCCCCATCATCCAGGTAGTAGTTCTCCTTCAGGGCGCCATGTCCGCTTGTTTCCATCATGAGGTGCGTCTCCACACCCTGCAGAGCATGTGGAAGCACAGCAGGGCCACAACATTATGGGCAGGATGCAAGCTGTAAAAAACAGTGTTTGAGCTGAACATGTCAAATGAATGAACAACTGGCTCACATTGCTTGGTAGCAACATTATCCAGAACTGTGTATGCTGCACCTATGGGCCTGCTGCTTTCAGGACGTCAGAAACAAAGCACCACAGCCCTGCCGCCTACCTGCTTGTTCAGCAGCACGCCCTGCCCAATCACATTCTTGTAGCCGCGCTTGAAGCTGCAGTGTGGTGGCCATGAACCCGGGGCACGTCACCATGCAGAACAGTCAAAGTGATGCATTTCCACTGCTTTCCCACAGCGACCTATGCTCGCCCATCCAAAATGCCACAGGCCCAGCACCTCAACACCCTCACCCTGACCCGCTTCAGGGCATCAGGCAAGCTCATCCACATCAACTCACCGCACGTGCTTGCCACCCAGCTGGGTGATGAAGTCAGCCAGTCCGTTGGAGGTGACGCTGTCGGTGACAACGGTAGTGCCCGGGTGGTCACGCAGTACGATGGAGGCCTGGCAGGCAGTACAAGGGGCCACACCTTAGCTGCAAGCCAGCAAGGTCAGGGTTCTTGTCACCAGACACGACCGCTAGTGCGCACGGTTGCAGGGCACAACGGTTGACAGCTGCAAAGCTGAAGGTGCAGTATGATGGTATGCCACCCAGACTTGCATGCGCCTCTGGGTATGTGACGCCACACCCTCGGAGCCAAGCGCGCACCATGAGTGCAATGAAGCGGTTGGAGTTGATCTCGCGCCCATTGCGATCGACGATGGCGCTCCTGTGGCGCAGGGTGCGTACGGCGCACGCTCCATGGTAATGTTCAAGCTGACCTAGATCGGATGAGTGTATGACCTGCAGGGCTGTGCCCACATGTCTGGGCCGTCTATCCAAGCTGCAGCCCCCCACCTGTCCACGTCCGTGTCGAACACGATGCCCAGGTCCGCACCCGCCGCGCGCACAGCTGCTGCGCCCGCTGCCATCGCGGACGGGTGCTCCGGGTTGGGGATGTGGTTGGGGAAGGAGCCATCTGGGTCCAGGAACTGGGAACCGCTGATGTCGGCACCTAGTGGCGCCAGCACCTGTGAGAGGAGGGCAGGAGGGGGGATGCAGTGTGGGTTACACGAGCCCTCGTATGTATGCAAAGCATGTGCTGATGTGCACCATGCCAAGGATGCAGTGGCTAAATCATAGACGGACTGCCGTCCAATATCGGGCCCCAGCAAGGCTGACCACCAGGAGGGGCACACATGAGCACAGGGTATGCAGCCAAATATGCCAGACACAACGCCTCCAATACGGCAATATGTTCCAGTTCTGAAATGTCAAGATTGCAGCATTCAATCTTGCACACATCCCAGTGCTGTTGCATGTCTGTTGGGATGCAATCAAAACAGTTTTTGTGCGGCACACACGCAGCTCTGCAGTTCTATACATGATGTGCGCTCACCTCTGTGGCAAAGAAGCCACCCCCGCCATTGCCTGCATCCACCACAATCTTGAAGCCCAGCAGGGGGAACAGCGGGTTGTCCTTGGATGCTACTGCCTGCAGAAAGCACATTCACAGCGTAATGCATTCAGACAGGTATGCACTCACGATTGTAGGCGGTATGCAAGGCTTGCTGGGTACCATCACGCACCGAGGTCAAGCATGCTTGCCAAGTGCACCAGGCGCAGCCAGACCCGCTGCCTCTGCCGCTGTATTGACGCCACCGCCCGGTTACTGCACCTCACCTTGATGATAAGGTCGCGCAAAAACGCAGCATAACGTGGGCGGAAGTCCACCTGGAGGTTGCAAGCCCACACAGGAAGGGTTTGAGACAGCACCGGACAATGCAGGTATGCAAGCTTTGCAAAGGGCCACTCAGCCTGGGGCAGGAACCCCAGGACAACGCAGGCGACCTCAGGCACGCTGGGCAAGCACTGAATAGTGTCAAAGCAAGTGCGTGCAAGGCGCACCCAAGTACTCACATGCTGGATGATTGAAGGATTTGCTGAGAGTGCAGCACGCATGACTGCTGCAGACTCACTCGCCACCTCTCCCACCATCACCCCCTGAGCTGCAGCGGCCTGCATGCCAGGCACGTTGTATGACGGCCACATGATGAGATGCACATGTAGCAATGCATGAGACCATCACGCTGGAGGCCACGTTAACATGGGGCTTGCAGCGGCGCGAAGAAGCTAGGCACGTAGGCAGTCATGCTCTGTGGTGTGGCCGCCTCAGCCTTGGGCCAGGCAGGTAAGGATGAAGCAGCCATGCACGACACCCAGCGGCAGGCCAGGACGCGATGCCGCACCTGTGCCGCGCGCTGCAGCAGCTCAGAGATGTCGCCCTTCTCAGCGCCGCCCACCTGTGAACATGCACACCGTCGTGCGCACAAAGCATCATTGAACAAATTTGCTGACCACGTCACGGTGCACAGGCCAGCAAGCATACCCACAAGGCACAAGCTGCCTTCCTGAGCAGGCTGCTCCAGGCTGCAGAACAAGCTGACGGGACCCCCCTGTGGACCCATGCATAGTTATGCACACACCTTGGTGAAGAACTTGAGGCCGTTGGCATTCCATGGCATGTGGCTTGCGGTGATCATGATGGCCCCGGTGTAATGACCTGCATGATGCGGTGCCACACGCAGCAGGTAGGGGAGAGCATGCCACACACGCATTGTTGCTGACGTTGAGGGGTGCACAAGTAGTGGTCATGAATGGATGCTGCAAGGCGTGCAACATGTGGCCCTCACGAACCCAAGCACCACTGCAGCGTCAACTGTTGCTCACAGTCCCTCACCTGACATAATCGAGTAGAACATGCAAGGCGTCGTGGCCAGCCCAAACACGTGCACAGCCTCCGCGCCACCTGCCACCAGACCTGCCACCAGCGCCGCCTCCATGAGAGGTCCACTGCACTTGTGACATGGCAGCAACAGCAGAGGGCTCACGGCAGGGTCATGCAGCACGCGTGCTTGTCTGCATATCCATGTGCCATGTGCTTGCGCTCTTGCTGATACACAAGGATAATCTGCACTTATGCACCTCAGCAGCCACAGCACCACCAGGATGACATGCATGCAGCTGGTGCACGCGTGGTGCAGGAGGGTGCGTGCGCGCAGCACCCACCTGAGCCGCGGGTCACGCCCCACGGACACCTTGACCGCCTCCCCGCGTGCCGCAAGCATGCGCGCAAATGCATACCCGATGTAGAATACCGCCCCAGGGAACAAGGTCACAGGCTCATTGGGCACACCTGGGAAGTAGCAACGGCAAGGTGTGAGTGTCAGCACGCATGAGGCACAGCAATGACGTGGTGTAACACCCACTCCCATACTTCACACCCCTGCATCTTCCCTTTTCTCCTCTGAGATCTCTGTTTCCTAGCTCACTCCCTCCCTCGTGAGCTGGATTCAGGTCTGTGCAACTAGTGAGGTCTCACGGGCTCTCACACTCCCTATGCCATCCTGCCTCCTGGCTGCATGCGGGCTCAACTCCGGCTTAGGTCCTACTCTATTCTAGGCCCCAAGGGCCACACGTGGTGGGCGGCTCAAACTGAGCTGGGTGTATGACCCTGCCGCTTGCAAACTGCAGCCAGCAAGCCTGAACGCCCAGCCAAGTGCACACCTTCCATCGCTATGCCGCGGATGTCAGATCCGTTCTGCAGCCGCTTGAAGCGCTTGACCAATGTTGCCAGGTCTGCGCCTGTGATTGGCCCTGACCGCGGCCTGGGCACCTGCGCCGTGTATGTGTTGCGCACCACATCGCCAAGGCTTTTGTTGATGTGTTTGCCTCAGCACTGAGCTGGCTACAGGCTGCAGCGCCTTTCAGATGATCATTTGCCAGCTTGGTTTCAAAAGACTGGCAGGCTGCGTGTCCGTGCAGGCATTGCTGCAGCATGCTTGCATGGTGCATGGCACCTGCCTCACTGACAAGCGTGTCTACTGGAGCGGGAGCCTTACCTGCACCGGCTCCGGCGCCGCTATGTTGGAGAACAGGGAAGAGGGCGCTGGGCTGGTCGTGCTGGAATGCGTAATGATGGACTGCCGGCCAGGAGCCCCCAGGGCAAGCGATCCTCCCTCCACTGCGTAACCATCTGAGGTGCGAGGCATACAACTGAAGCGATGGCGTTGCCATGAGAAAAACCCTTGCGATGACAGATCACCTAAGAAATTATCGCGGGAAAATTCACCTTGTATCAAATGTAGCCTTGCAGGCGTTTGGGTGGTCCGGGCGCACAGGCATCTCCTGTGGGTGGTCGGGGGCCCCGCACCCACAGCTCTAAGGGTACGCATTTTACGGTGGCTGGTGTAAGACGATGCAAACCCTGGTCGTGAAGCAAACCCTGCACGTTTCATGGTCATATCAAAGTTACGCTTTTGACGGAATCTGCAGCATTTGGCTGACCTGCAACGTCGATAGTTGATCGTTCCACAGAGACTGTGATGTGCGCTACTGAATCATTGACAAATGGATCTAGATCGACCATATGGGCAAGTACCATATGATATAATCAGATCCCGCTACAAATAAGTAATAAATAAACATGGATATGATAACTTCCTCCTCTTGTGTGTTGCATAAGAAGGCCCACGTCCTGAGGAGCACGATAGCAAATGGTTGTGGTCATGCACCTCCAGTGCTACATAGGCCGGCCTGAAGTGACAGGATAATACGGATAGCTATGCCAGTAACTATGCCAGTAACGGCAGTAAGCTGCTAGGATACAGTGTTGTGGCCATTTATCAATTATCATAGGTTTCAACCGTTCCATCCGTCATCGTCCACCAGGCAGTCCAACATTGCCAGCGCCATGACCAGTGCTGTCAGGCATCATCAGAGCCTGCATCCATCTAGTGCCCACGCCGCCCAGCCGACTCCTGGGCTCCCTTGGCAGTGCTGCCAACCGCTTGGGAACAGCAGGGACCGTCGAATGTTGGACAGTGAAACCTGTGGGACAGCGCAGGCAGCGCGCACCGCCTTGGGGCCCGTCCACACCTTCCGGAAAATAGACGCGCCACTGCAGCTATGCCATTTATTTTTTTTTTGTGATGGGTCAGCCCCATCGCACGGAGGTGGGACCCGGATGCCATCCATCGTCTCGGTCAGGCCTGCAGCATCCCCAGCACTAGAATTGGAGCTAGCTACCATGAAAATAATAATAATAACCATGCTGGCTACGCAAATCATCCACATGTTGCACTGCTTTTACCTTGAAGGCCAATGTTATTCTGGCGGCTCTGCCTTCTGCTCTGGCCATGGCTTGCCGCCACAAAAATAAACCGTTGATACCGGTAGGTGATGGTACCAGAAGCAGCGTCCGGGATCTGGGTTGGTGATGCCTGTCTGCTGGGCTGTTGGGAGTGGCCCCGCCTTCCCCTGTCTCCCCGGGAAAAGCTGGTGATGGCAGCAGTCTGCAGTCACCCCTAAGTTAGCCTCACAAGAGGCCATATGCCAGCCTAGCTTCGCACAGCAGCTGCCTGCCTCTCCCCCCCTGGTTTCGCCCAAGATGTTCGAGGGAGCAGACGATGGTGTTGGCACTTCAACTCATACTGCATACTGGTATTGGTGGGGGAGGAGGGCATATATGTTTGAGTGCATGTGGTCACAAGCCCACGACTGGAGCAGTGCGGGTGAACGTCTGTTGAACACGCGTGCAGCATGCTTGGCACACGGCAGGAGGCGCTGATGATGAGCAGTTCAAGGACATGGCAGGTCAGCCAGGACCGCTGACGACAGCTTACAACAGCTCACACCATTGTTTGGCGTTTAGGACCATGCATGTGCAATGCCGCATTATCATAATGCGCAGGAGCATAACACACTTTGGGAACGAGCTTTGGGAAGGGAGTTGGATGGTCCCCCCAAACCTGCACACTCCAAGCTTCAACCTCAAACAACACAGTTGATCGTACAGTGCTACATCAAGCATAAGTGAACAAAAACTGCCGTCATGAGTCCAAGCGAGATTTGCACGGGGGCATTGCACGGCACTTTGCACGGCCCTGTTGCAATGATTATAGAGACATCAAAAGCAGGCGTTCTTATGCGGTTTTGCCGCGAGAATGGAGCAGATGCTTCGCCACTTGGCGTCGCAGTTGTCAGGCGCTTTGGGAAGGCAAGGTGGAATCGATCTCAATCGGTTTGGGCAGTCTCGCAGCCGGGATGAGCTGTTGCGTGATCATGAGCTGGCTCTCGCTGAAATGCGAGGCTTCGCCAACGAGGGATCACATGCATACCTACACACGAGCAGCAGCTTCGGGATTAAGCCCATCTTGTCGACGCCACGCCTGGCCAGCTGCACTCCCATCAGCATTGCTAACCTTCACCTGGACACCACACATATTGCCGGTCCGGTTTTAGTTGTCCGGTGGTGGTTGGTGCGAAATGGTAAAAT
>QAXD01000205.1:382910-422736 GCA_004335575.1 Haematococcus sp. NG2 | reverse complement strand
TTCATTTTCCCATTTCGCCATGTGAACCCCCCGGACATCTAAAACCGGACCGGCAATAAGGGCCGCTGCTTGCGCGGCAAGCTGATTGTGCAGCCTTTCTGCATGACATCCATCCAGACTCTGCTGGAGGATGAGTATGGGGATGTTGTGAAGGTATGTAGTAGCGTCGCGGTCCTGGCTTTCATGCATGCATAAAGGTGCCCCATTACCATCACCAGTGAGGTGGTGCCCATGCTGGTGCCTGCCCGCTGCATTTGCTTGTCCTCCATTCCCCATGCAGCTGAGCCTGTACAACCTGGTGCCAGGGCTGGAGGACCGCCCCATGGGACAGCGGCAGGTGATTGCGGCACGCGCAGCTCCCAAGGGCGCCTGCATCGCCATCATTGAGCCCTACTACAAGCTGCAGCGAGACGGCACCTTTGGCGTGCGTGTGGACAGGCCTAACGAGGTACGACGTGCTGCAACAGAAAGGCTTAATGCTGCTTGATTGCATGGATGCCATGCTTCTTGCAACTGGAGCACCACCTCCCGCCCCAGCCAACCCCCACCCCGCATGCGCACAAGAAGGGCTGACTGCCCTATCAGTGTCTACCCATGCAGATTGTGTGGTTGGAGAGCCTGAGCGAGGCACCCTCAGCAGCTGCCCGGGCCCAGCAAGCTGTCTCCCACCTGGATGCGCACGAGTATGAGGATGCATGCCGCGCGGCCGCCCAGGGTCTGGCCACACACCCAGCTACTCCTCTTCTTGTTATGCTGCTGAACAATGCTGCGGCATGCCACACGCAGCTGGGCGACAGCCGTACAGCGCTTACGTGTGCAGCAACTGCTGCGGCTCTGGACCCGCTCAGCAGCAAGGCGTTTCTGCGCTTGGCGCACGCATTGGATGCTCTGGCAGCACAGGAGCCTGCCCTGGTGCCTGCAGCGCGCTGGGCCGCGGGTCGCTTCGCATCTCTGCTTGCTGAAAGCGAGGAGGGGGGTGGCAAGAGTGAGAAGTCCCTGTTGGCAGAGATGCTTGCCAAGCTCAAGTGCCATGGTACCTCTGCCCACACTCTCAAACAACATGAGCGTGAGCAGGGCAGCAGTGCCGGGCATGGTGCCGTGTTTGCAGCTGCACTGGCCGCGGCTGCTACCGGCCCTGGTCAGTTCTCACATCCTGGTACACACCACTGTAGTGACGTAGCAGCAGCAGTTTCAGCAGCGACGGCACAGAAGGAGCAGGGCAACGCAGCTTTCAAGTCGGGCCAGGCTGCTGATGCACTGCAGCATTACACCGCCGCGCTGCACACCCTGTTGCTTGCACCTTCCGCAGGTGAGCCAGCAGGCCAGAAGACCACATCCGTGCTGCTGGCAGAGCTGCTGTGCCTGCGCTCGGAGGGCACTTTGCGCCAAGATGGCACGCAGCAGCATGCGATGGCATCCGCATGGGACGCATGTGCTGCGCTGCATCTGACTGCCGGCTCTCATGCAGCAGCTTTCCCCCTGTTTGTCAAAGCCCTCATGGGTCAGGGGTGGCTGGGAGAGGCTGCTGAGGTGGTGGCTGCAGGCTTGAGCAGGCTGCAGGGGCTCTTGGGGAATGACCTCGAAACCAATGGATCGTTTTCAGAGAGGGCAGACGGAGCATCCAGCAGCAAGCGCCCCAATGACGCCACCCGGTGCAGCACTGCGTCAGCCCTGGATGAGCTGCGGCTGCTGCAGGCCCGCCTGGCCTCTGGTGCACCTGCTGCTCACTCAGGCACCACCAAGAGCAGCTGGGGCCGCGCTGGTGCAGCTGCTGCACGTGCAGAACCCTCGCCCATAGACAGGGGAACAGCCGGCGCGCGTGCCAGTGGCAATGCTGTTGCACAGGCGTCGACACGTGGTGAGGTTCTGCCAAGCAGCTCTGCACTGCATGGTGATGGTGAGGACAATGACAGTGAGGGGGAGGAGGAGGAGGAGGAAGGCAGTGGCAGTGTGCCTGCCCTTGGGTCCAGCACTGGTGGAGGCAAGAAGCAAAACAAGCGCAGCAAGAAGAAAGGGAAGGGCAAAGGCAAAGGCAAGGGTGGCTCTGCGCATTCCGTGCAGTCAAGCGCGGCACATACATCAAGTGGAGCAGGCAACACAGGACCCTCTGGCAGTTCATCGGGCCCCGCTGAGAGCATGCAGCATGAGCAGCGGCCAACAGGGGATGTAGGCGAGCGTGAAATGACTGAGCGCGAGTTTAAGGCCATCATGAAAAAGGACACGATGGATGTGGAGGCTGTGGCAGCAGCTAACGCGCGCATAGCGGTTATGGCACGCATGCCAGGTACTGTTGCGGGATGTTGCCTGCATGCTCTACAGGGGTGCGCTGGGTTGCATTCCACACCGACCTGCTGTGTCAACAGCAGGCGCACTGTACACTGCACACTGACCAGGCTTAAGTTTGGGACACGCTCGCGTGCAGCCAGCCACACCGTCACTTGCACACTCTGACCCTGCACCTCGTTCCATTCTTCGCACCTCAGGCATGCGGGCCAAGCTGAAAGCCATGGGCCCCAAAGGTGAGGGCATGCTGCTGGACGAGCGTGTGCCGCGCTTCCATGAGGAGTTTGGGCGCGAGGGCAGGTGCGCTTGAGCACGTGTGACTGCCACATGAACACGCTGCCTTTGGGAGCACGAGTATGTGACTTCCTGTCTTCTATGCTTGGCTCACAGCTCGTTCGCCGCATCAGGAATGTTGGCCTGCCTGATGACGTGCTGTGCCTGATTGTGACTGTGCCCCAGGTGGCCACCCCAGTGCCCTGTGGCAGCTGCCAAGCGCTTTCTCTGGCACGCGTTTGAATGCGCATACGGCATTGGCATCCACCAGGTGGGGCCATGCAGCATGTGCTCTGGTGTCGGCAGCGCCGTGCGTATTGCGCGGTCCGGCATAGTGATGCTGACGTGCTGGTACGGCGGGGATTGCACGCAGGTGGTTGTCTGCACGTGGAGGGAAGACATGAGCATGGTGAACCCGGTCAGTGCTTGAGAGTGAGGGCACAAATGTTGCATGTATTGTCATATATCAAGCTGTTTTTGGTCTGTGGACGTCACGGCAGGCGACCTCCTGTGCAGGCATGTGCCAGTTCTTGCTGCCCTATCTGCGTCCATCATGGGTGCTATCCACACAGGCCGATGTCATGCACCGCCTGCGCGCCAAGGACAAGGACCGCGTGCAGTGGCTGCTGTCTGCTGACATGGGGGACGTGTCGTTCCGCGAGACCCACGCGTACCAATCCAACGTCTTCCACTCGTTCACCAACACGCCCAACCGCACTGAGGTGTGTGGCGCAGGGTGTGAGCAGCCACATGACAGCTTGCAATGGCTGAGTTGGCTGATGCTTCTCCAAAGGCTGCATACCTTCACAGTTCACGCTGTGTGCTGTGGTGGATATGTGTGTCCAGTCCCTTTGTTGTTTGTGTTGTTGCACTATGCCAGAACCAGGGTGTGCACTGCATCCATGGACCCAGGTGCTGACACCAGGCACAGCACACGTCGCTGTGGGCTTCCTGGACCTTGGCGGGCTTGCATCCTCTGTGTGTGCCTGGCCACCCACTGCGCAGCTGGCCAAGGACAAGCCGCTGCGATGGGTGAGTGGCAGTCTTGGATCGGCTGCCATGCACCCTTGCATGTTCTGCACCTGTCCTGTGTGCCGTTTACGGTATGTTGTTGTTGGCGTGCACCTTGCTGCGCGGCTCAGGTGGGCTATGATGCGTCTGCGTACGCGGTGGCCAAGACGCTGGTGCTGACCCAGATGATGCTGCAGGGCGCGGACGTGGAGCATGTGCTGCAGGTGTGCAACGCCAGCCCTCCAGAGCCAGCCACCACCTGTTTTGGATGCAGTTGCCCAGTTGACATGCAACTGGCAGCATGTGCTGGGCATGGTGGCATGCGTTTTTGGCAGCTTTGTGAATGCCATGCGTGCAGATTTGCTCACCACATGACGTTGCCACCCTGTGATTGCATGCTGCGCCCCACTCCAAAGGTCTGGTACTCTGCGGCATGGACACGTGCCACTGATGCCGCCTTCCGCACTGCCCTGGCATCCCTGCTGAAGAGCAGCAGCAGCGGCAGCGTTGGCGCCCGCAGCAGTGGCTCAGTAGCCGGCTCCAGCATGGATGCTGCCCGCAGCTCACGCCCAAGCACCAGCTGCAGCATGTCGACTGAAGGCCAGCCGCAGGTGGTGGTGCAGCTGCTGCGCCACTGGCAGCTGCAGGAGGTGTCCCTGGCTGCCGCACGCGCGCACTGGCTGGGCGGTTTGGAGCGCACACATGCAGACCTCGGCAACTGGAAGTGAGTGACTGGCACCAGGCTGAGGGGATTGTGCAGACCGCAGAGATAATGCACCCAGGTCAATAGAATGTCGCCATAACGAGCATTATCATGATGCATGATGGAGTTGTGGCAGGTGCTGGTGTGCTGGTGTGATTGTCGTGTTGTGTCTAGTTGCCGTCCACCCATCTAGCTGGTAAAGTGTATGCTTTGTGTGCATGCAGGCTCAAGGCAGACCGGCTGGCGATGTGTGAGTATTTGGTGGCTGGTCAGCTGGGCGGTGGCGAGGTGGGCAGTGTGGTGATGTTTGCGACACCGCGTGACCCGCATGGGGAGCGCGCCCTGGACGAGCACTTCCTGCAGGTGGGTGTGTACGCGTGCCAGGGGCGTGTGGGTGCGTGTGAGTGTACATGTGGGAACGGAGCAGGTTGCACCGCACGCTGCACTTGAATCCTGCTGGTCTCTGCGCGAGCTGCGCAACACCTGTGCAGCTGCGTCTGACCTCTGCCGTATGAAATGCCGCATATCATGGTAGAGCTGCCATGCCTAGCCTGACCTTCCCAACCTGCCCCCAACAGGAGTGCAACACAAGGCGCTCCTGCCCATGCAGCAGCGTGGTTCTTGCACTTGCTGAATGTGCCGTACCATGGCCGCCCCTGCAGACCATCCCTGTGTGGGCTCTCATGGAGGAGCGGCTGAGGCCAGGTGGCTCACAAGACATTGTGTCTGCTGGTGTCACGCTGCTGCGCCGCCGCATCAGCCGCCTGTCAGAGCTGCTGCGTGGTGGCTACGTAACGGTGGAGGTGATTGGGTGGGCCAGTTGTGGGCGTGTGCTGCCATGCTCCCTGGCTGATGTGCCAGCTTGCTGGAGTGCTTGAGCGAGGTGTGCTAGCCCTGTCATGCGCCATGGGTGATGTGTGGGGCGTTGAGTGCTAGAAACTTGGAACTGGCCCTGTTGCGTGCAGCTTCACTGCGCCGCGGTCACACCCTCTGCCACGTCCACACATGCGGCCATCAAGGCCCTGACGCCCTGGACCATGAGCTGGAGCAATGTGCCTGACTACATGCACCCCAGGGTGGGTGTCAACATCATGTTGCAGATGCTGAGCGCGGCACCATCTTGGCTTGCTGGTGGCTTGAGGTTCAGTGGTGGCTTGTGGTGTATGCGAATGGATGCATCACAAGCAGCTCACGCCGCCTCCTGGCATGGGATATCTATATGGCCTGTAGTGTGGGGACCTGTGCATCATTCATATGATTCATATGATACTCCGCGAACCGCCAACCACCGGGCATGTGCGGTATGCATACTGCAGGAGTTCCATGCCATGGCGCGCGCGTGCTCCGCTGACGAGGACACCGTCCACTACATGCACTCCATGAACTGGGTGCTGGTGCGCGCATGCATCACACGTGACGGGGGAGGATCAGACAGCCGGGAGCTGAAGAGATCATCATTGTGGCGCGCAGCACATGGCATTTGCAATGACCCTGACTTGCTTGATGGAGCGTGGTGCAGGGAGCTGCCTGCACTCGGATGCTGGTCAGCCACATGTGGAATCCCCTCATCAGCTGGCTGTGTGTTTACATGCATATGTGCTTTGTGGTTCCAGGATGTGAAGGGTGCATGCCACCTGGACTACCAACTGTGCGCACGTGGACCTGAGATTGAGGGGGTGAGCTAAAGCAGGCTGTTCAGCATAGTGCAGCCATGTATTGATACCAGGCCCCTCAGGTGATACACGCACTGCATGCTCCCGAGCATTAAGTGCAGCCCAATGGGGCTGGCGTGGGTTCCTGCGCCCTTGCGTACAGCAGCGATTCTGCTCTGCTTGTGTGACGTGTAGATGTGATGTCCAGCCTGCTGACGCGTTCTTTGTGAGTCCAGTCACATCGTACCTGACGTCTCAGCACTCTGCACATGGGGTTCCTGCATTGCAGTACATGGCGGATATGCTGACACGCGCCAGGCAGGCCATCAGCGGCATATACCGCGTGCTGGGGTGGGGCAAGCTGCTGCTGGACCCACCCGTTGACAATGCGCGCAACATTGTGGACTTTACCTTCTTTACCGGCTACTACAAGGTATGGTACGGCTGCTGCGGCATGGTCGACTGGTGCAGTATCTTAATCTGCATGCTTAGGATTTGTTGCATGAGGTGAGCCCTGCTCTGCTTGTGATGTCATCATCATCATCATCATCATCATTACACGGCTTTGCGCGGTTAAACCCGCGATGCTTTTGTTCCCTCCATGTTTGTTCCCTCCATGTTTGTTCCCTCCATGTTTGTTCCCTCCCTGCTCTGCTTGTGATGTGTGGCGCGTGATGCATGATAAAGGGATGTGCGTGAGAGCGCCTCTGACCAGCAACATTGGAGAACCATATGCATGCCCGCTGCGACCTCTTCATGGGCAATGAACCTTTGCCCGTGCTTTTGCTGCTGTGCGACCATGTGATTAGGACTGGGTGGATGCATTCTTCAGGCATGCCGGTCCAGGATTCAGGGCCATGCAGCAGGTGAAGGTGAGTTGGGCTGGATGGGGATGGTGGTGCGTGTGATACACCTTCAATGCCTCCTGCCTGTTGCTCAGATGCGCTCACCGAGCTGTGATTAGGGGCGCATGTTTGGCCGCAAACCAGTAGCTGTGCATACCATCTTCCTTTCCTGCTGGCCTGCCAGCGTTCTTGTGCCTGGCAAGCTGCAACGTCTCACACTCGCTTGCTGCCACGCTGCATTTGTCTAATTGCCCCCAGGTGGCGGAGAGGCCAGTGTACAACATTCTGTCGCGTGTCAACTCCACCATGCACATCACGTTCTCCTACGACCCGGACATCAATTTCCAGTCCGCGCCAGGCTCCTTCTTCTGATGGCAGTGGCATCTAGAAGGTCTGCCACGATGCTATGTGTACTTTGGCATGTGTGTGTGCGTGTGTGAGAGCGAGAGAGAGACGGGTTGAAACATGATTCTGCACTGCGCATGGTTGTGCCTCAGGCAAGAACTTCAGGTCCAGAAAGGCTGTAAGCTTGGTAGCTGACTGTTGTCAATATTTCAATAAGCCCAGTGTTACAGCCAACACAGGATGCCTCACGCATGCACCAGCTTATTCTTGGCCAGCTTCTGCACAGCCTTTGGCAGCTGCGCTTATTTTCTGCTGGGGACAAACAAATTTACATTCTGCCTGCACATCGCTTGCCGCTCTAGTTGACCAGTATGGTGAGCACAACCTTCCACTTGCGCACGCGTGGCCATTGGACCCTGAACTAAAGAAGCTTGCTATGAGTAAGTCTCCCACATGGTGACCGAGTTGCAATTCATCAGTTTGGAAAACCTCCTGTTCAACCACCTGGATGCCATTCATTTTCATGGCCCTCTAGGCTCTGTCCCCACTGCTGCTACTGCTGCCAGATGCTGTGCCAGAAGAACTGCCACCACCAGGGTTGTCATCACCAGGGCTGAGAGCATGCTTGGCACAGCTCAGGCACATCGAACAGCACGTACTGCAGCACAGGGCGGAGGGTGGGTGGGGGTTGGAGGGGTGTATTGTCCACAACCCAACAAATGAACATGCAGCCAAACATTTGCAGCCCGTACCAGGCATCATAGCTGCCAACTAGGCGTCAAACCCCACAGGCACTGGGCGCATGTCTCAACAAGCTGAAACAACATGCCTACTGCAGGTGATGAAGGAGCAACAGCATGCACAGCACGCACCGGCCAGTATCGTGTCCAGTAGCCATAAAACGTACTGACATACACAAGGGGCAGATCTGCCTCTGCATGTCATGTGTTTGTTTGACAAACAACTGAGTGGCTCATGCTCCAGAGTCACCACAGCTGGCAGCAGAATATGGGAATACGCTTTATAAGAATGTTTGCCAAGGCAGCTCCAGCCACCATCAGGCACGCAGGAAGGGCATGGCCTGCACATGCACGCACACGTACCAAGTCATCCAGCGACTGCACCAGCGTGTCATTGCTGGTGATGTCTGCCATGTTGGTGATGTTGGCAGCCAATGTGAAGGAGGAAGGCTGGAACCCTTCAAAATCTTATTCGTCCGAGTTCCAGTTGTGCCATTACTTCACGGGATCATAGTACGGGCGTCAGGGGCAAATGCGGCGCTGTTCTTCAACACATCCACCCTGCAGTGGACAAAGCAGAAACATGCCATGAGATTGGGGCCCAGAAACATTGGAATCCACGACTTGAAATGACATGCACATTAAATCCAGCAGGCCACCAATAAGCATGTGCAATTGCTCAACATTTCTTCAGGAAACGGTGCTGCGCAGCATGCCCTCACCACTTGTCCCCACTGCTTTAACATACAAGCACACACACATACACCGGCATGCACGGCATGTATACACCCTCCTGCTCACATGTCAAAATGGGAGCAGGAAATGAGTCCAAAGGTTGCGCCAGTCAGCACCTGCTGGAACACCGCCACCACCTGACCACGCAGCGCCTCACACCAGTCTGCCGGGTACCAGTGGTCGTGTGCGGGCATGTGGGAGTAGCCGCCGTCACCGCGGTAACCATCACCTGAAAGGTTGGAACGAGTAAGGGGTGTACTGCATCGAGAATGCAAGCATGCAGGGTGCCAGAATTGACATGCACGCTGCAATGCAATCTCCAGCTGACAGCAAGCACTCCTGCATCATGCATACATGGGCATGCGCAAGCTGATGGTACTCACTCTCAAACTCCATGTTCACAAAGATGACGCTGCTGCTGTTGCCGAAGGGGCGCCCCAGGGGTGGCTCTGCTGCATGCTCATGCAAGGGGCAGCATGTGGGCTGGATGAATGCGTGATGGAGGAATACAGGGCAAGTTGAAGCATATTTCAGGATTGGCGATCTGGTTGCAATCACGGCTTGGTCCAATCAAACCCTGCGCCCGGCCCATTGATCTATCTTGCGAATTTTGATCGTTTGGTGGGCTCGTATCCGGCACAATCTGAGGGCTCTAGACGCACCTGTCCCGCGTGCTGTTCTACAGAGCCCGTGGTGCTCGCCTGTCGAGGACTACGCTGCCCGACCCCTTGTAAGCATGCAGTAAGACCATGAATCTTTGGCAGGAGCGCACCTGTGGCCTGGGCCTTCCTCCGTGCTAGCGTCTGCGCTGGCTGCTGCAAGACCTGTCGCTGCTGCTGGCCGTTAGTTGATGAGGCCGTCCCATCCACAGCATCCCCACGAGTATGCCCAGATACTGCACGCATGCACCAGCGATGCTGCCGCCGCTGCTACTGAATGCATATGAGAGGCTAATGTGGACACACCCGTGTGGAAGGCCATGCCAATGCCACACTGCCACGGACCATCATGCTGCCACGTGTACCACCCACATCACTATGCTTGCACTTGGCCCACCTGTGCGCGTTGTGTACCAGGACCGGTATGAGGTCGTCCAGCCATACGTCCCAAGGTAAGTATGCTCGCAGTGTCGTCAAGCTGCAGAGCACTTCACTGTGGGCGGCGGTGTCGGCTTCTAGTACTGCCGGCTTGCACAGCAGCTCCTCTACGACGAAGAGAATGGATGCGACCAATGGATGCGGCCTGCCACACATGTATGAACAGAGATAAGCAGGTACATGAAGTGCACCCCTGCTTGTCCATGTTATGTGCATGCATGCATAGGGCTCTGCCATGCAGCAGCATGGGTGCAAGCAGACCAGCCGCACGACACATGCAATCATTACTTGATGCTGTGCGGCCTCTTCTTTGTCTTGGGTTGGTGGGCTCAGTCCTTCTTGGGCATATCGTCATCTTCCGGTGACTAAGGGCCGTGAAGCACGTGGCCTACAGCAACCAGCTGCACACCAGCAGACACACCTGTTTGCATGTCACACATGCCATGCCTGCGCCATCCGCACCATCATGTCCAGCGAGGAAACGCCAGCAGCACTCAGCATGCCAAAAAAGTGCATGCGAACGGCGGCCAACGGCTGGTACGCAAATGTACACCGCAAACGCAGATGCATTGCAGCCACACGTGCATTTACCCGCACCTGACCAACACGTATCCTTTGAACAAGCACAACACAAAACAGCCAAGGCCCACATGGCCTGCGTCATGATGGACTATGTTATTATTACTCGAGGTGTTCCGCCTCAATGTTTGATAAACAAGCTGACATGGCGCCCGCGCGTACATATGATCTTGTCAACTCTTACATAATGGACAGCTGAGCTGAACATGAAAGGTCGTGTTCATTGTTTTTAACGATTCAGCACTTGTATACCATGCAGGTCCCCAAAATGCATACCTTGGGCTCCATGTGGCCTCTGACATGGCCTCCTGCACCACAATCACAGATGTCCCAGCATGTCCACTGCCTGGCCATTATAGCCATGTTGCACCTGATCACACCACTCCCTCACCCCTGTTCTGTGCTCATCCATGTGCTGGGCCCATGGATCGTCACAGACTCATTCGCTGATTCACTCTGACGCTCCCAACTGTCGCCTCCATGTATTACCCCCCAGCTGTGTGCATAGCTGCTGTTGGCATGCCCCTGATCACCGCTTGACCATATCGGCGTCCAGCTGCTCTAAGTGCGGGAACATGCTGATCAGCTTCTGCCTGTACCCGGGCTCCTGGGCCTGTATGCACATCAGCATGTATTGATGGGGATGCTCATGATTGCTGGATACTGGCAACAGAGAGATGGTGCAGTGGTGCAGTCGGTCAGGACAGGTTGCTTCTGGCAGTACGGGCCATCGTTTGGACTGTGGCAGCTGGGCCAAGCAGGGAATGCAGTTTGTCCTCGTGGCTCCCTGCCTGCAACTTTGCACACCATACTAACTGTGCAGGCTGTGTGCAGGTGGCAGGGGAGCACTGCAGCACGCACCAGGGGGTTGCCTTCAAGATACAGTGTGGTTAGCGTGCCTGTCAGTTGCTTCAGGCCTGCTTCCACGCTCTCATCCAGCTTGGGGATGGCTGCAGTGCATGCAGCACAAAGGATTCAACACCAGGAAGCCAGCGTCCGCAATATACTCGTAACAAGCGTATCAGTTGTGACAGCAGCGCATTTGGGATGATGAGTGGGTAGTCATGCAGGACTAACAGTCGTGGCCGAGGTGTACAGTCGCGTGCCAACACCCACCATTATCGTTCAGCCACAGATCTTCCAGCTGCGATAGTGTGGCCAGGCCAGTTACACGTGCAATTTGGTTGGAGGACAGATCCAGGATCTTGAGCCGCACCAGTTTCTCCAGGCCCTTTGAGGGGCATTGCAACAAACACAGCGAGCATGAGATGTTTCAGGCTTTGCCTGGTGATGGCCCCGTTGGCAGGTTGATCACACGACAGGCTCACCATTCAGTGGACTACAGCGACACAACCAAATTTCAGCATGCAGTGGTGAACATGGTATTTCAGCTGCTATCCTTCAGGTCCTCACCTCTATCTCTCTGATGCCATTGTGTGAGAGGTACAGCTCCTCCAGCGCCTCACACACCTCAATCCCTGACATGCTCTCCAGGCGATTGCTCTGCAAAATGGAGGGCGTACTTAGGTTCAAGATCCAGTACGCACAAGACCTCACAGTAAATACCCTTGTGCAGCTGAGCTGGCAGCTCAATATTAGAACACGCAGCGCATGTAAAGGCACACTGCAATGCAATTACAGACGCAAATGCAAGCACGCCTTGGTACCAAGGCGAGGGTACAACATCAATGCTGGCACACACCTGCACCGATAATCGCCGAAGCATGGTCAGAGCTGCGAGGTTCTCAATGCGTGTGATGCGGTTGCGGCCCAGCCACAGCTCACGCAGCAGGCCCAGGGTCTCTAAGCCCTCAATCTGCACATGATAGCATAAGTGCTGCACCATTAGCAGCATGCTTGCATGCATTAAAATTTTAGAACAGACACGATCCATCCGGTCGACAGCTACAGTCATGTAGCTTCACAGCGCCAACCCCCCTGAGCTACCCGCCTGCCGGATGCGGTTGGATCCGAGCTCAAGTGTGGTGAGCCCCGTGAGCTGGCTGATCCCTGTGATGCCTGTGACCTTGTTTGCTGCCACGTACAGCTCTTTCAGAGCTTGGCCGCTCAGTGATGAGAGAGGTGCAATGGATTTGATCTGCGGTCAGGAAGCATGGGGCAGTTGTTGACAAACCTGTTTGAAGACAGTCCGACCTCTTCATTCAGACAGATTGATCATGGTTTCACTATTGCCAAGGGTGAACTTATCGCTTGCACCAGGCAGTGCAAAACCTGTCCGCACTATGGCCTGTTGTCAAAAACACGATGCACGCAAGCCAGCAGCACCGACCCCATGCACCCCATGCACCTCGTTGTAAGAAAACTCCAGCCGCGTGAGCGCTGTGAAGGTGTTCAGGTCGGGGATCTGTATGGGCCATGTTGCATACCACACGTCACGTCATACCGCTAGAAACGCGGGATCTGATACGGTAGCATACATATACAAAACACATCAACGTGACGCATTGCATGTGTGCAGGTGTTCACCAGCATGCTTTGATGCTCAGAGTTGCATGCCAGCCCCAGGCGCACCTCCTTGAGCTGGTTGTCCCTGAACTCCAGGTCTTCCAGGCTGCTACAGCATGCCGCACTTGACCATGTTGACACATCAGTCAACAGGTTCTGCCTGAAGTTGATGCTCACTAGGCCTGCATGTGCATTCCGTGCATGCGTGAGCGATGATGTGTGGCTGAGAGGCAATGGCCAGTGATAGTACAGAATGTCCATGGCCCCATGCAAGCCCATGCATGGTGCATGGCGTCCATCAGGGCTTGCCTGTAATGGTTTGCAACACGACATCAAATGGAATGATCCTGATGACGGCTTGCAACAGCAGTATCTCACCCGTCAGTGCAAGGATCCGGGGGTCAATGGTCGTCAACCTGTTGGCTGTCAGGTCAAGGATCTGCGTAAACAACGGCAGTAGCCACAGCCTTCCCCTTGAGACCTGTGAGGACTCGGGCGATACCATCAGCGCCGTTCGGCATCTAGCGCACCCAGTACCTTCAGCGCGGGATGAAGGGTGTGGCTGTCAAGATTCTGTAGGTGTGCATTGGTAAGGTCTAGCACTTCAGTGGTGCTGTCTGGGGAAGCCCCAGGGTTCGCCATAGTGTATGGTGCTATTTGTTATAACATGAGCCAATCAGTACGCGACTCCACGCAGACGCTGAGGTGCCTTGATCGCCCTCACATTTAGCAAAAGGAATACTTGGCAGATCGGTCTGTGCTGCTTGTAGTATCACAAAGCAGCTGGCAAAATCAGGCTGCGCTGGAGTCATCTGTTATGGCATCATTTGTACTGGACAGTGTACTGAGCAGTGCCCTACACGACTGATCTCTTTATGTTGTTGCCTTGTCAAGGCTTCTTGTCACAAAGGGTCCCTTTGTTGAGTCTCCCGACCACGCTCAGCACCCATACGCTCACCCTGAAGCTTGCCAGTCTACACGACTATTTTCAGCTCAACATTCTTGGGTCCCTGAAAACGAAGTCCCGGGTATTTCCCAAGATACTCTTCATCGTAGTGAGGAGTAGCTAGCTCTTCAGTTTGTCGATTGCGCTGGTGCTAGGCTTCGGGCGATTCCTACAGCAACTGGCAGCTGAACGGCTACAGACAGAGCTCGGAATAATGAGCTCGGCCCCCCTGATCAATGGGCTTCAGAGGGCAGATGTTCATGCTGCGGTCCAGTCTTATGAGGTAGGGCCAGTCTGAGTCCATCGTAAGACGGGGGGGCCCACGAGCCTCGAGCAGTCCGTGAACTTGGTTCAAGTGGCACACTACTCGCTGTGTTAACTGGTGTCGTGCACTGTGTCGATCTGGCCTGGACCATGACACTCGGTTTACATATGAATGTCGCACGCTTGGCGCAGGGCTTTCACACCAGCTTTGGAGGCTCCAAAGGTGCGGGCTTAGCGGGAGCGCCGGGCGGGGCAGTGAGAGCGAAGCACGCCCAGATCTACCGTTACGGGTCATGTGAACTGTGTATTGAAGCAGTCGCGGTGCCTGCATGGGGTACACCAGCATGTGCACGTGCCGGGATGACAGCAGCCTGCCCACAACTCGCGTGCCTGTTAGCAGTTAGTATGCTGAAGGAGCTGAACTGCTCATGTGGTATGTGTGCAGAGGAGCGGAAGAAGGAGTACATGGACATGGTGCGTGCGAGAGTTATTGGGACCATTGCTTCGAGTGTGGACGCCAGCAGACGATGGTACACAATGTGCATCTGTGCAGGCACGGTTGCTGCGCTGTGTGGCTTGTGTATTCTTTTCAGCAGTATGATCGCGGAGGGACCAGTTCAACGCCCAGTTGCCATGCGCCTGTGATGCACCGACTGTTTCTCGCAGGTGAACAAGTACTACAGCCTGGCAACGGATTTCTATGAATACGGATGGGGGACGAGCTTCCACTTTGCACACCGCTTAAACGGTGAGAGCCATGACGCCAGCATCAAGCGCCACGAGCACTTCCTGGCGCTGCGGTTGGGCCTCAAACCGGGGCACAAGGTGTGTGAAACCCCACTCATGTGTGTTGGTATACGTGCATTCCAGCGGAAGCAGCCGTCCAAATGGCGCTTTCTCAACAACCATGCCGTTTCGTCCACACGCCGTACACCCCGCCCCCAGGTGCTGGATGTGGGGTGTGGTGTTGGTGGGCCCATGCGTGAGATTGCGCTGTTCAGCGGCGCCAGTGTGACGGGCGTGAACAACAATGACTACCAGATTCAGCGCGGCACCGCCCTCAACCGCAAGGTGCATAGCTTAGTTGTACATGCAGCTTGCCATGAAATCGCGTGGCCCAGAAAGTGTAGGATATTCAGGGTGTCCAGGATGTGCGTGCACAACCGTCTTACCTACTGCGCAGCCGGCCAACTGAACCCCATGCAACTGCTGTTCATCTCATCGCTGTGCACACTGCACTCTGAAGGCGGGGCATGGTATCTTTGAGCGCTGCTCCTTCACCAAGGCAGACTTCATGAAAATGCCGTTCAAGAACGCCTCCTTCGATGCTGTGTATGCGATCGATGCCACATGCCACGCGCCGGATGCAACAGCATGCTACAAGGTACATACCGTAGCAGTACAAGGGAAGCTCCTGCTGTTTTGCTATGCATGCTGCATAATGGATCACCGGTTTGCTTGTGAGAGGGATGGTGTTCTTTGGTTGTGAAGGTAGGACCACCACAGCACTTCATGCTTGGTTGTATACACAAGGCTGGTTGCTCCCCGCCTGTGCGCACATTTGTTTGAATACTTGGCTGCTGTCTGTCCATGTTTCCACCCACAGGAGATCCTGCGCGTGCTCAAGCCGGGCTGCGCATTTGCGGGGTATGAGTGGTGCAGCACGCCTGCGTACCAACCAGGCAACACGGAGCATGATCGAATCCTTGCTGAGATTGAGCTGGGCAATGGGCTGCCAGAGATCCGATCCACGGAGCAGGTCTGCGCCACAGCTCCCTCACAGATGGTTGTAGTGTCCCAGCAGTCTAACAAGTATTGCATTCATGTGTGCTCGTCCTAGCATGGGAGCGCAGAGTGAGCCATGCCATCACAGCTCACACCCGGGTATGCCGCGTCTTTGGGGCAAGGGTATCAAGGCGGGGCTCAATGACACGTCCTGTGACAGAATGTGCTGCTGTGGTGTGCCCCCCGCTGACCTGGTTGGTGCGTCCACCGCTTGCTGCCTCAGGTCAAGGCCGCACTGGTGGCAGCTGGGTTTGAGGTGGAGGAGGCGGTGGACCTGGCACTGGATGCAGACATCCCCTGGTGCGTTGCTTTCATCATAATGATACCTTCATGGGTGCATTCTAGCTAGACCCCTGCTGTACTCTGATCAGTGCATGGTGTCCCAGTGGTATGGTAGTTTGGTTGCTGACGTGCGCGTGTTGGCGGCGACATGCGCGTGGTGTGGCACAACCGAGGGGGGCGCTTGCGCACCTCCACCCATCCCTGCTTGCGTGTTACGCCTTGTCCTGAGGGTGTTGACGGGGCTCGCATGCGCCACGCGTGCTGTGCCCCTGTGTGGCCCACACACCCCCGCAGGTATGAGCCGCTCGACCCTGCACGCCTGTCACTCACCGCGTTCCGTACCACGGGCCTCGGCCGCCTTATCACGCGCGGGCTGGTCAACACGCTGGAGATGGTCGGGGTGGGTGCTGCGGCTGCTCAAGTCAACCGCCTGTTTTGTGCGGGCTTTGACGATGTTTCCGGTTGTTGTAAACGTCTTGTTGCCAGATATGCTGAGCCAGCTGTCCATGCCTTGGAGGCATGGCGCACATTAGGCCCCACCTTGTGGTGCCTGAACATTTGCGTGTGGCTTGCAGGCCCATGCACGCTGAGCATGCAGCTGTGCCACTACCAGTGCACAGTACCACTTGTGCAACTAATAATGTCACTCTACCACATTACATGGTGACCCACATTGTGTGTTGCTGCAGATCGCTCCAAAGGGCTCATCTCGTGTGTCCTCATTCCTGGAGCGTGCTGGTGATGGGCTGGTGGCAGGCGGAAAGTCTGGCATCTTTACACCCTTGTGTGAGTTACTGCAACTTTCATGGCACGGCTCCCTGCTGAGGCTCCTTGTGTGGCAAGGACACTCAGGTCTTCCAAGCAGTTGCTCTCAGCTGATCATCTTTCTCACGCATCAACATCTAGTCTGACCATAAACAGTGTACACCTACTTTGTTTCCTCACACGTCGCAGACTTCTTCCTGGCACGCAAGCCTGCTGAGGCCAAGTGAGACTGCTGGTGAGCAAGCAGTGGCTCAGTGCTTGGAAGGACTGTGCATGAACACAGCACAGGCAAGATAGATGTCAGCCCTTTCAACGTTCCCAAGGGCCACAGTCACCTGCTGGCTGCGGGACGGAGACGCAAAACATGTGACAAGACCAGGCTGGCAGCCACCGGGGACTGGATGGCAGCCGAACTGAGAACAGCTGCATGTGATGAACAGCGCGTCATCATCAGCGTGTCAGTATGCCAATCACCAGGCATGCCCTGAGTAGATTGAGGCGAGAGCAGCAGTGTGTTACTCTGCACGTGCACCTGCGGGTGCAGCATGCATATAAGGTGAGCTATTTCAGCGGCCATGCTTCAGCACGGCTTCAGCATGAGTGGTGGGATTTTGGCAACACCCAGATGCATTCGATTGAGAGTGTTCCGGCCAGTATGTTTGCACGTGATAACCCGAGTTTGATGACGTGTGGCAAGTTCGGTTGCGGGCAGGTTGTGAGGTTGTCGATGTGCCATCTGACCAGTTGATGTGTCCCCGGTCCCCTGAGAGCTGGTTGTGGTTGTCCATATCCTTACAGCAATGAAGCAGCATAAGGGATTAAATCATGTGTCTATGCCTTTCAACGGCACACCGTTTTGACGCCAGCCATTCTTGAAGGGATCTGCCCTTGCTGCAATGAGTGCGTTCATGTGCTTCCATCAGCCCGACTGCAAGCACAGGGTCATATTGGTTTGATGTACCACTTTGTTGAGCAACAGATGTTGGTTGCTGGGTGACACACCGTGTGTGGTCCTTGTGCTTCTGCTTTTCACTTCATCGTGCAGTGTGTGTTGTGTCACACTCCATGATATGCGCAATGCAGCCCACAACCCATGTAATCTTGCCTGGCTCATCAGCCACAGTACAGCAGCAGAGGTGTGACCTGATCACCTGAACAAGGAGCCTTGTGAGGAACGGTGCAAGATCACGCCGTGTTACAAGCATACCGTTATCTGCACTTCAGCCATACAGCTACTAGCTGGGCCTAGTAGGGCCACCATGGCGCAGTTGTGGGGGGTGTACCCGTGCCCCTGCGGCTGGTCATCAGATGCGGCCCAAAATGTTTGCAACATTAACTTGGATGGATGATAAAGAGAAGTAATGCACGGCCTGCAGCACATGTGTGCCGCCCACTTCTACTGCTGTTGGTCTCGCCGTGCAGCAGGCAAATAGCGATGGTCTTTGGCCGCATTTTTGCGCCGCCGCTGCTCGATGAACTTGTCCAGCTTGCCCGCCTTCTTCAGCTCCTCGTACCTGTGTACGTGGCAGCAATGATCCAACAGGTGTGGCGCCGGACCCTTGTGCTGCACACACAAAGCAGCAAGCAGTGTTGCAGGCGCGGGTGTATCTGCACTGTCACCCACTTGGCCACCAGCTCCATCTTCTTCCTGTCTGATTCCTTGAGGAAGAATGGCTTCTTGCCGGCCTCCGTTGCAGCCTTCTGCTTCTTCTGCAGGGCGGGATGCAGAATGCGCGACATGGCAGGGTGAGGGGGTCTCGTGGACCTTGAAGGTTCCTCACCTGTCAGCGCCACTGGCACACCGGCACTGCAAGTGTCGTGCCTGATGTGCCATGCCTTTTCTGCTATGATAAGGCATCTTGCATCTGGAGGACCTGGCTTTTGTTAGCCGGCCGCCACTACAGCTGTGAACCGTGCAGTCCATGCTGGTGGAAAGGTTGCACACAACCAGAAACCCTGCATACTGGGCCAAGCCCCTGACAAAGCTGAGTGTGCACATCCACCACACCGCCACACCCGCTGCCGCACCTTCCACTCCTCCTCCACCTTGGACCGCCGCCGCCGGGCTTCCTCGTTGCGCAGCGTGTTGTCCAGGCGTTGCAGCTGCGCCTTGAGTGCGGCTGCCTTGAGCGTGCCTTTCTCCTTCTGCACCACATGAGCCGGTGTACAACACGCATTGCATGTACGTTAAAAATGCTGCTCGCCACAGGTGCATGTCAACACGTTGATTGGCAAAGGTGAAGGGGGCACGAGGTGCTCACAGGCACCATGTGTCTTGAGACCAAAAAGCCCAGCAGCCCGGCAGCTCTGATACTGGCAAGCTGACAATGTGTGATGCGCCTTGCGCGTGTCACGCGGCTGTAAGCTGGATGCGATGAACGATTGAAACATGCAAACAACCCACAAGGCCACAACTAGCCAAGCAGTCACCTTGAGTGCAGCCCGCAGTGTTGCACGCTCCCCGGCCAGCACCTCGTCGTACAGGAATGCGTACCGCCGCGCTGCCAAAGCCTTTTCTGTTTCATTGCGTGGCTTTTCAAACCGTGGGTCCATGCCCTCCCTGCTCCGTGTGCATGTGCATGTGTGTCATTGTGGTGCATGTGAGAAAAGTGCAGGGCTGTAGAAAGCGCAAGTGGGAGTAAAACTGGCAAGGCCATGATGCCTGCAAGGTGGAGGATTCTTGTGGGAGCCATGTGGAAAACTGAAGGCGGTCAGGCCTGCTGTAGAGTGAGCCACAGGCCATGCGTGCAGCCATACATGGACGGACTGCACATCCTACTATCCATCCAGGTACAACAAGTTGCAGTTCCTGCCACCCCTGCGCCATCCCCTGCCCGTGTTCCCACGCACTTGCGCGCGGGCGCCAGCACCTCGCGCATCCTCCCCACTGGCCGCTTGGAGCTCATCTCCTGCGGCCTGTGCTTGTTGGCGCGCTTGAACGTCGCCTCCTTGGCCTTGGCGGCCTGGGCAGCCGCACGCGCCGCGCTGCCACTGGGCCCTGTGCCGTCCACGCGTGCAGCTAGCCGTGCACCCAGCGGCAGGTGCTCGAGCTGGGGAGGCAGGAGCGGGGGTTGAGGGTAAGAGATGGGGGTGAGGGCCAGTGTACAACAAACGTGCCCGATATGCAACCCATACTGTACAGGCAGTATATGGACAGGGGACGGTACTGGACCCTCAGGGCTGAGCAAGCAGTACAGCTGGTGTGGGAGCACAGGACAAGGAGGCGCTCACGAGTGCTGCACTGCATGTGCCCTGACTAAGTACAGCACAGAAGTCAGAGCCATCCACACACCTCCTCCTCTAATGTCCGCCCATCATCCTCATCCCCATCATCGCTGCTGTCTGTGTCATCGCTTCCACCCTCCTCCCCCTGTTCCTCGCTCCCTCCATCTCCCCCATCGTCCCCGTGCTCCTCCTCATCCTCTTCCTCGTCCTCCTCCTCACTGGGTCCTGCTTCCATGCGTCGCCGCGCACATGCCAGGCCCTCTTCCTCCTCTTCCTCCTCCCCACTCCCTGATGCACCCATGTCATCTTCGTCATCTTCGTCGTCGTCTTCATCGTCAGAACCCCCTGACCCCAGCTGGTACCCATTGGCCCCCGCATGCAAAGTCTCAGCTCTCCCTCTTGCACCTGGGGCCTTGCCATTCATGCCTGGCCGCTGCGGCCTGGCAGCTGCGTGCTCCTCAGGCACCTCTTCACTCAGGCCATCCTCGCTCCCCAGGTCACTGTCATCCCCCACGTCATCATCAGGCCCCATCTCCATGCGCCGCAGTGCCCGCCTGCGTCACGCGGTGCCGCCCATGCAAGCATGCATTTCAGCATATGCCGAGCTCTGGCAAGAGTATTGGCAAGAAGTTGCATGCAGCTGACGCAGATTGATGTGGTCTCACTTGTAATGGTCATCTATGCCATCATCCTCATGCTTGCGTTTCCCTGGCTTGTGCTCTGCATGAGCTGCTCCATGTTGCCGCATGGGCTTGCCAGGCCCATGCGACTTGCGCCCAGGCCCAGCTGCTCCAACACCAGCATGGCGACCAAACCCCGGGCCCATCGCACAACGCTGCTCTGCCTGGTGCGTGAAGAGGGTCGTGACGGTGGCTGACGGTAAATTAAGGAGAGGCAAAAAGGTTAAGCTCCAGCTAGCAGGTTGAATCTGATCTAAACGATGCAGCAAAGCTTTTGAAAAACCCTGAAAACCTGAACCACCTAATTTACCAGAAAGTGCACTCAACACCTTCCTCTTCCCTCTGTAATCTTCTCTTAGCTTATACATTGCTGTAATCTCCAAATTTGGTGACATATCGGATGATAAGAGCGGCGTTTGCTGCGTTCCAGGCCAGGCTAGTGTCAACCCGCACGAGCGCTGCGGCAGGCGCTCTGAACATCGGTCGCGCGCTCAGCAACTCAAGGTGTGTGCTTGCATTCCACTCCAGAGATGACGTCCAATTACAAAGGTGTCCGTGCTTGTCATGCAGATTTTGCAACAGAACTGCCTAAAGCAGCACGACAGCTAGAAAAGCGGACAGGTGTTAGAACCAATTTGTCCCAGCCTCACATGCATGATCAGGGATGGAAGATGCTCTGATGCCTGACTGACCTGCCAACACCTTGCTGCTTGGCGCTTGTTCAATGGCATTTGGCAACGCACAGTGCCAGGTACTGCCATGTTCACCCACACGTGCCTGCATGCCCGCAGCGTGCCACGTGTATTGGGCGCGTCCGCCTTGCTGGCAGGATCACAGCTTCACAGCGTGCGAGCGGCATTCGCCGCATCCTCCGCATCTGGTGCCGCCGCGATCCACGGCTTCAGCAGCAGCACTGCGGCAGCAGGAGGTGCAGCACTGGCCGCGTTTTCAGAGATGGGAATTGTCGGTTGGTTGCTGGTGGACCTTGCCATCCAGTGGGGTGGATGGGCCATCTCCTCCCTGCTGAAAGTGAGTTTGGGAGTGGTGCTTTGCTGTTTGTTTCTGACGCGCGTTAAGGGCGGGCCCTGGGGGGCACAGGGCACATTGCCAGCTGTAGAGCACCGTGGCTCTCATGCCTGCAGCAGAACGTCCTGACCAGCACTGCTGCCGCTCACCTGCCAGGGCCACGAATTTACGTTTGGTTGCAACCCTGGCAAACTTGTGTGACATGTGCGCAGACTGAGAAGTTCTACGACATGCTGGGTGTGGGGTCTTTCCTGGTGCTTACTGGGGGATCCCTCGCACTCAACCAACCTCTCACGCCGCGCAAGGTGCTGCATGTAGTACACATTACGGTGTATATGATATGCGCAGCAAGGGCGGTGCGCGTTGCTCGCTGTGCTGCATGCCATGCTTATCGGAGTCAGTAGCAACCGCACGGCAGACGCAGCGCAGGCCAAACATGCGTGACCCATGAGGTGGCTGCTGCGTCAAAATGCATGCATGCCTGGGAAGATGCAACAATGTGCTGTCCTTCAGAGACTATCAACACCGTGCGCTGCCTCCGTGCTACAGATCCTGGTGAGCGCCATGGTGGGCGTGTGGGGGGTGCGGCTGGTGAGCTACCTTGTGTACCGCGTCCATAAAGTTGGGAAGGACTCACGTGAGTGACAAAGAGTGCAGCTGCTGTGAACCTACTCATGCGCATCACGGGGACGATGCCTCTTATGCCTGCATTCTGTGGCGGACACAGCTGCATGATGTGTGTCGCTGCATGCCTTATGTACACTATTGGGAGTGGTGGGATTACACTATTGGGAGTGATGGGAGGAGGAGAAGGAGGAGCGTTTGTGTTGCAATGCGCATGGCGTCATCATCAATCTAGTCCGTCCTTTGCTGCGTGTGGCAGGCTTTGATGAGGTGAAGCACCAGCCAGGCACATTCCTCATGTGGGTGGAGCCTGCACTTGTGTTGTTGTGTACGCACATGAATCTGCCAGCGACTTCTATACCAAGCACAAAGTGTCTGGAGTGCCCTGTGGAAGCAGTTGTGATGCCTGAGGCATGTTCATGTGCTTGCTGTCAAGCCCATTGATGAAGGCCGAGGCTTGGCCACTTCTGACTATCCTCCATCTCCAACAAACTGCAGCTACTGGACGCTGCAGGCTGTGTGGGTGTGGGTGACTCTCCTGCCAGTCTTGTTCATCAACACCTCACCTGCAGCTGTGCCGCTGCGGTGGTGGGACATGGCAGGTGGGTGGGTGAGCCCTGCATGGTGAGCATTGTGAGGTACAAGGCTACCCACACCAGATGGCAACATACTGCCGCAAGGCACCCTTCATCACAGCCTTTCCCCGCACACGGCTTGATGAGCATGCACCACACTGGACTACGTTGGACGCGTGTCCCTATGACCCGGCACATGCACCGGCTGCAGGAGTGGCGCTGTGGGGCGTGGGAGTGACACTTGAGGCCGTGGCTGATGCCCAGAAAGACACATGGCGCTCCGACCCCGCCAACAAGGGCAAATTCATCAACACAGGCCTGTGGTCCATCTCCCGACACCCAAATTACTTGGTGCGATCCCGGACGCCGAAGGTTGTGTAGCATGGCTTGTTGCGTGGGCATGACATGGCTAAGATGAACTGGTATTGTTGAGGCCAGGGTAATCTATTTTTTGCCTTGCAAAACACTAGGCTGCAGAGGTCGCCACACATTCCTATGTGTTATGCATGTGACAACCCACTCACTTTAGTGGCCACGGTGTGCTTGCACGCGGTGACCCTCACAGGGTGAGATGACGCTGTGGTGGGGTGTGTTCTTTACGTGCGCTGGTGGCTTCAGCCAACTGAAGCAGGTCAGCGCTGTGGCGTCACCCCTGCTCGTCATGTTCCTGCTGCGGTAAGAGGAATGGCTGGAATGCATGTTTCGCTTTTGTTTCCTCGCGTTTTGTTCAACATGAATAAGCTTACACGACAAGCATGAGCATGCAAGGGCTAAGCACTTGGGTAAGGGCGGGGAAGGCTGGGCGCACTGCGGACGGAGTGGGGCATGAACAGACTGCAACCTGGGCTCATGCTCCTGCAGCATCCAGGCTGGTGGTGGTGGTCGGGCATCAAACGGCACGATTGCCACCTGAACCTCTGCATGCACGTCTCAGGCTGTGCCTGCTGCATGCAACTGGTGCAGGTACATGAGCGGTGTGCCAATTCTTGAGAGGCAAGCTGATGCACGATGGGGCGGCCAGCCTGAATATGAGGAGTACAAGGCCAACACACCTGTTCTGGTTCCTGACCTGTTCAAATTGTTGGGCGGCGCCAGCGCAGATAAGCACACAAAATGAGCTTGTGTCACAGTTCCCTATTGTTGCACGGTGTGAGCATGGCCCTGTGCTGGTGCTGGGTTCTGACAACGTGATCATTTCAATGCTGGGTGGGAAGGTTGGGGTTGGAGTGCTTGCGTGGCTCTGGAGTAGCTTTCGCTTTCTTGGCCACATTACAATGTGGATCTGCTGCACTGAGACAGGGCTTTTAGGGCTGCGTGTGCAGTCTGCAGTGTTGTCACTAGTGGGATTCAATCTCACAAGTTGTGCACAGTGGAGTTACAACAAGCGCTGGCAGCACACATTCACCACCAGTCCAGTGACGACACATGTGCTGCCAGCACCTAGTGAGACCAAAAACAACAGTGCAAAAGCAGCAAAGAAGCACTCTGACTGAGCCCTGATGTTGTGTGCAGGAAGCGTTGAGTGGTCCCAGCTGACATATTTTGCAGCAGTGGTTGTGTTCAGGAGGCATAATGGGTCATGCTTGCAGCACAGCTAGGTGCATTTCAGCAGCCCAGGGTGTGGAGCAAACAGAGCAAGTGCACTTACTCGAATCGTATGTGCAAGCAGAGCTCCAGCCGTCTATGTATGTGACATGCGCTCACAGCAGTCATGAGTGGGCGAGAGCAACAGATGGAGCACAGCAAGTCTGATGCGTCACGTCGGTGCCGTCTGTCAGCCCCCCCCCCCCCCCGGGGGGGGACTTGCAGTTAGACACCTTCTGACCGCATCTAAACCTGTGTTGCATAGTCTGACAGGTTGAGGGACTTGGTGCATCTTACTCCTAGCACATGGTCTATCTGTGTTGCATGTATTGCATGCTGAGCAGCATGTTTACATGGGCTGAGGCTTGGGGAGTTTTCCCTACCCCCCTCACCCAAGTGCACACCTTCTCAACACACACACAACGCCGCCGCAGCGCCACCATCGTTGCAAACGCTGAAATGCTACCCTTGCGCATGCAGACTTGCCTGGCTGTGCGCAGGTGCAACTCATGCTTGTGCCTGCTTGGCCACAGCCTGCTCGTCGACCCCAGCCACCACGCGGTACATGCAGTACAAAGGGGGGATATCTGAGTTGGGCTGCAGTGCAGGGAACACAAGGTGTATGGGGTGTAATAGTGCATGTGGTGTAATGAGTGTTGAACGTACAACTACGGATACAGCCAGCATGAATGATTAGGAGCGGCAGCAGCCCCCACCATCATCACCACCCTCTTCTGCCACGTTGTAGTCACTAGCTGTATGTGTACGCCTGATGCAATGCTCGACCACGTCATCTGCATGCGAGACTCAGTATCTTCTGCTCAAGTTGCTTCCTCATATCTCACCACGCGATTCTCCTCAGCCAAAACAAACCCAAAGCGCTTGTATAGCCGCATGTTGGCCTCGCCGGTAGCTTCCAGGTATATGGGCATGCCTGCAGCAGAAACATCCACAAACAAAGCTTATGATTTATATAGATGAATGCTGCAGGCAGCATGCCTAACAATGCAGCAGAAATGTACATGCAGAATCCTTGGCAGGCCATAGGTTGTGACCACATGCTGCGACAGCCAGCATGTAGCTGTCGCGTCACACATCACACCTTCGGCATCTGCGTCTGCGCACACCTTCGCCAGCAGCTTGCTGCCAAGGCCTTTGCCGCGCACTGATGTGTGTGTGCCCATATACTGGATGTACAGGAATTTCCCACCAAGCACCTGCAAGAACCAGGAGCCGAGGAGGTCATTGACCGTCCACTGACCACCGGCTTGAAGTTGCATGATTGACCCGTTGATTATATGCTGGGCACACTCATCAGACCGCACAAACACGCTCCTCTCCCTTGCATGGTTCCGGCAGCAATCCGTTGTCGCAAGGCATGATGTGGGAGGCCAGCTCACCTGCTTGTACTTCTCCTTCAGTGCATCTGTCCTGTCCATGGAGGCCATGAAGCCTGGGGCCAGGCTGAGGCTCTTGATGCTCTTGAAGCACAGCCAGATTGAGCCCCTCATCAGCTCCTGCAGCATGCTGATACGTGCTGCTGGGTACTCGTATCCCACCAAACAGCAAGCGCCATCGCGTGTGCTGTACCACACAGCCTGGCCTTTATTGACTGCAATGAATCGATTGAATGGGTGTGTACATAATAATAATTATAACACGGCGTTTCACAGATGTTTCTGCATGCCGGAGCCTGGCAGTCATAAGCCAAACATCCATATGCCTAGGAAATAGTTCTGAACACTGCGAGCTGCCCCAGGGTGTGTACATGCTGTGAGCGTTACGGGAAATACAAATTGCTGACGATGCTGGCCTGTAATCCACGGGAGTGATTCATGGGCTGCTTGTGTTTGTAAAGTGTCACCAAAAACGCTGGAAGTTGCAACCTGCAGCCCAGAAGACTCACGATTACGCGCGTATTGCTTTGCAAGTGCGCCAGGCGCTGTCATGAAATAGGCAAGGAATGGGTCGCTGGTAAATGCCTGCACGACAAGCAAGCACACACTTCAGGGAGGGATGCAAACAGGCCACATGAGCAGTACAGTGCTGTGTGGCGCATTCCAACAGCACTCCAGGTGCTGTGCTGCTGTGTGGTTCTTCCAGTATGAGGCATCACCGACTGCATACTTATCATACTGCGTGCCAGGATGCAATGAAACTAACATGCCTCATGTACAGCAGTGCTAACAGCATACCAGATCTCACAACACCGTTTCAATCTTTTCCACAGGGACCACGTGCAGCTTGGGCAATCCATGTCGATCGACTTACATCTTCTATTGTGCTCAAACACTGCTCCATGAGGCCAGACGACGATACTGCAGCATCGGTGGTGCGAAGTCTGAACACTTCATCCTCACAAGCGGGTATGTTCGCACATGACATTTCTGCGTTGCATAAGTCTTGAAGAATCAATTAATAAGATCAGGAAGCATCATCGGTGTATTGTTTGTATGTCATCATCTTCAGGTCATAGGGCTGAAACGGCCTGTTGGGCCGCGTGGAGCGCGCTCAGCTTCAAACAGTAATCAAGTTTGTAGATGGCAACGGAGAAGGCATGCCAAGGGAGCATCGTTCAAATGCGGGCTTAGAGGGAGGGAGCTTGTGACATTTGCAAGCAGAGAGACCATAAATCAAGCACACTGACCATTGTTTCAAAGGAGCGATGCCATCCCCTAAGAGGGTCAGTGTTCAGCGCCAAGCGGAATTTACCAGCACTGCATGAACGTGGCTTTAAATGCTGGCTTGAAGCCCGTAAACTCCTTCTGAGTGGTCGCAAGCTTGCATGCCACACATATAGAAGCTGGACACAGACGCTGTGACACTGCTGCTGCAAAATAGCAGCATAATGCATACAGGGGTGTTGCATGGTACACATGTCATGCAACAAAATGGTGGCAGGCCATTTTGTTATTTGGCCGTGAATAGGTCCCGTGCCTGCGGACACCCCTGAGAAATGCCACATGCGTGTGGTGCATGCAGAGCCCATACGCGGCCTCATCAGGAGCTGGGCCCAGCGGTCGAGCAGGCGGTGTGCCGTTCTTCTTGCAACCCAAGCGGGGGCCACGTGCACAGGCGCAGGCGGCGCAGGACTACTACGGCCAAAAGCTCGTCAAAGACAATGAGGCCGACATGGAGATGCCACTGGTGCGTGACCTTGTGCGTGGCGTGCTGCAGAACCACATGGCACGGGACCACAGCTCTCATGTGCGCATTTCGTGTGTGACTTTTCTTGTCTGCCATAATGTCTCAGGGATACATGACATAACGCGGCATCACGGGTTTCACCGCGCTCAGCCATGCAACGATTATGAAGATGATGTCTTGTACACCTAAGACAGTCATGTTTATTCACATCGCCGCTCCTGTGCACGTGCTGCAGCTGACAGCGCGGCAGGTCAATCGGCTCCGTGACCCCGAGAACCCAGGTGCTCTGGATGGAGAGAGCATGGTGGAATCTGAGGAGGAGGAGCGGCTGACTGTTGATGACTTGGACCTGGGCCAGGAGGGGCTGGATGGGGATGACGCAGCAGGCAGCCCGTCCACATCTGGCCGCAACGGCAGCCCAAACGGTTCCCCAGCGAATGGGGCCAAGGCAGGGGCTCGTGCGCGGGGACGCCCCAAGGGGACCGCCTCAGGCCCCGCCAGTGAGATGGATGAGCTGGGGATGCTGCTGGCTGAGACACCGTTGGTGAAGCTGCGTGCACGTGAACGGGAGGCAGAGAAGGCGGCCAAGGCAGGGGATGGGTGGGGAATGCTGCGGCTGCGGCAGGAGATCTTGGCACTGGCCAAGGTGCAGGTGAGCGGGCTGGCCTGTGCTCGGGGACAGCAGCAGCAGCAGCGGTGTGTGCGTGCCTGTGTGTGTCCGGGGCAATGGGGTGGGGGTGTGGAGGGTGGGGGAACGAACGCGCGGGCGCATGGCTTCTGGGACTGTGCAACTGTATAGAGAACAGGAGCACCAGAGACCGGTGTTGTGTTTGCAGCAGTCACATGGTGCCTGTACTAAGGATGGTGTTTCTGTGCGCCCTGGACCCCATGCAGGCAACAACGCAGCCCAAGGGCGCAACACAGTTCCCCCTGCTGCTGTCCACCGCACACTACAAACTGGCACAGGCATATGCCGAGCTGGGCTGCGTGCCCCAAACAGGGGAGCACTGCCAAAAGTGGGTGCGGCTGCACAGCCACCACAGCTATCAAGTCCAGCTGCACTGACTTGAAAGCACAGAGTGTGCAGGGCAGACGAGAGCAGAGGCACACCTGGATCACCACGACATGGGCCATGCACATCATTCTGTGACCGCGATCCACTGACCTGGTTGACATGTTTGCAATGCAAAACCCCAATCCCAATACCTCCACCCCGACCACTGATCTCTCATGTGGCTGCGGCCCACACAGGGCGATGGAGGCGCTGCCAGCGCAGGGCCGGTCGCTGGACAAGGTCGCTGCGTTTGAGGCGCAGGTGCGGCCCATGGCTCCCTCCCTGCTGTGCCAGTGTATGGCGCTTGGGTGCGGGCTTGCTCAAGGCTGATGCAGCCACTGCAGCAGTTGTTGCCACACTACTTGTCCAACGCGGTGGCAGAGGCCAGGGAATGGGATCAGCAGCCTGTTGACAGTCACCTTGAGGACTGGATGGCACTGTAGCGGTGCAGCCAGCGTGCGTTGTGTCAGCGATGTACCTGGCGTTCCTGTCTCACCACCCGTCCCACAGGTGCAGGTCCTGCTGGGAGAGGCCACGTTGCAGGGTGACACTCCCAAGCCTGCTGTGGCACTGCAGCACTTCATGCGTGCAGCGGGGGTGAACAAGCTGGAGGAGGTGTGTGGGTCTTTGGATGGCAGTGCAATGTCTCATGTGGCGCCATAGTTTCTTCTGCTGCCTGGGGTTCATGCTTTTGATGGATGGGCTTAGTGGGGGAGCTGGGCAGCATCTGCTGGGAGCCCAAATGAACGCTGGGGCGGCAACTCAACAACTAGAATGTCGTGTGGCGTACATGCCAATGCACCACACACAGATCGAGGACCTTGGGCTGCGTGTGGCTGCGTGCCAGTGCTACGCGCTCATGGGCGATGCCAAGCTGCAGCAGGCGCGCGCCACGCGGGTGGGTGATGCGGGTGCTGCAGCGCCGCCCTGCCGCTGGTGGCACCTGTGGCTGCGACCGCACTGCCGACCACTACATATGTTGTGTGACAACTGTGGCAGTGCAGATGCAGGCTGGTTTCTTTTGGATGCTGCCGGTGCACATGGTTCCATGTGGTGGCTTTGAGCCGCAGCTGCCGTGTCAGGGCGCACTTCATCCCAGCCTTGCCACACTTGCGTTTCCTCTCAAGTCGTGCTTGCCCCACACCCCCCACAGGAGGCGCGCGCTCGTCTGGCCGAGGTGGCAGCCGGCATTGAAGCGCGGCTGTCAGAGAGCGCGGGGCGCGGTGTGGACAAGGTGTCGCTGAGCCAGCGGCTGGCCGACATCCGGAACGAGGAGGCGGAGGAGGGCGCGTTTGAGATGCAGCTGACGGGCGAGGCGCAGGCGGCGCTGGAGCGCGCAATGGAGGCTCTGTATGCGTGAGTGGTGCAGTCGCCTGGGGCTGGGAGTGTGCGTGGGCTCGTCTTGCATGGGGCTGGGGGCTGGGAGCATCAAGTGTTGAGAGTGTGGGGAGGGCAACAGGGTGCGGATGCCGGCGCTCCCAAGTGTTCCTGCACGGTAGTGCAGTCAGCACCCCCTGCGCCACTGCTTGGCTGACCTGAACATGAACCATGCCTGCCCCGTACAGTGCCATCCCTGATGAGGAGGCCAAGCTGGAGCAGGTGATTGGGCGTGAGGCCGCCAAGGCACACCCCCTCATCACCACGCTGTACCGCCAGGTCAGCGAGCTCAGCGTCAAGCTGGCCGCTGTGTATGGGCTCAAGGGGGACACCAAGGCGCAACTGCGCTCGCTGGATGAGGTGGGTGGTGGGAGGGGAGGACCCAGCGCCCACAAACACGTGATTTACTCGTGCTGGTGGCTGCCTAGGCTGCATGAGCTGCACACGTAATAAGGGGCATCACAACATGCAGCAACACGTGACGCGCGCGCCCTGTAGGTGCTGTCGGCGCAATCCAGCTATGGCACGCTGCCCAAGCCGCTCGTCGCGCGTGTGCTGAAGGAGCAGGGTGCTGTGCTGGTGGAGATGAAGCGCTATGTGAGTTGCTCAGGGGCTAATGAGGACGGTGGATGATTCTGGGCATCAAAGTGCATGGGACTGTGTAGACAGCGGCCCTGAGGTCTAATGCACGTCACATGTGCGCTGTCTTTATTTGCTGTCATCAGCAACATGGGCGCAGTGGCCGTGTGGGCTGCCTGTGCCACGTGGGGCTGGACTCCCCGTGCTCTTTCTGCATTGCCCCTGCTGCTGCAGCATAAAGTACCACGCCCGATTGTACCGCCTGCAGGACGACGCGCTCAAGGCGTACAACGAGCTGCTGGAGCTACAGGTGGAGCGGTATGCAGACGACACACCGCGGCAGGCGATCGCGCGCGCCGAGTGCTTCAAGTTGGTTGGGGACGTTTATGTGGCCAAGCGCCAGTTCAACAGGTGCGCGAAATCGATGTGCACAGTAGCAATCAGTGATGCTGAGGCCGAGGCTAGGTGTTTGGCTTGCTGGGGCTGTGGATGTGCATTTTACCTGCAGCTCCCGGCGTTACGTAGACAGATGTACAGGGCCCAAGCCTGGAGACGCGCATAAGATCTTATGACATGTCACAAGGAGCTTGTGGATCATACATACTGGCTTTGGGCCTCACACACGCTGTTGCCATATGCATTGCAGTCATTCTTCTGCCTTGCAAATGCTGATTTGTTCCTGCAGGGCACGTGAGCACTTCAACGCAGCTTTGGAGCTCTTTGCACTACATTTGGGCGCACGCAACGCGCTGGTGCTCGACTTGGAGCACCGCATTGACCAGTTGAGGGGTTACACTGAGATCTGATGGGCGCAGCTAAGCCGACATGGGGTTGGTCTGAGGTGAAGATGATGATGTGCTCAGGATTGTTTGTGGTAAAAGCGCATGCACAGGGGCTGATGCTATGGACCAAACTACCAGTATCAAATTGGTTACTGCTCTTTGATGTCTATGTCCATCAGTGCACAAGTGAAGCCGCTGACAGCTCACCATGCACTGTATATGGTGAAGCCCTTAGAGGCCCTGCTGAAGCTGCAAGGCAGCCCCTGGAAGGCAAAGGGCGGGGAGCAAGTATGAATGGGGCTCAAGGGCACGCACGGCACAATTCAGCGACACCGAGAACTACTTCAACGCACCAGTTATCGCTCTAGGCTTCAACTCTGCGTCTCATCGTTTCACGTCATACCGTCTTCTAACTTTCACGTCCTGTTTCTTTAATCCAGCTTTCCAAAGTGGGCTTCCAGTCTAATATAGAAATGTGAACAGAAGTTCATTGTTGATCTGCCGCTATCTCTGATCTGCATCAAGAATGATATTCACTGGCGCTCCAAAGCAGCGAAAAGTTCAGCTTGGTGGTCGCAGCAAAGCGGAGGAGTCCAGGGAAGAGGTGGGTGGACTGGGGTTCTGGTAATGCTTCTCCTGGGCTCTGTGTTTTTGAAGCTTTTGCTTTGCCTTGCGGCCCTGCGCATACTGCTCGTGGACAATTGAGCAAAATCCGGACAAGGCATGTATGTTCCATGCTGCAACTCCGTGCCGTGCATGCTGTGCATGCGCCATGCGCCGCAGGTGCTGCAGCGCACCAGGCTTGAGCGTGAGAGGCGACGTCAGGCAAAGGCAGAACAGCAGGCAGCCACCTGTATTCAGGTAGGAAGGGTGAAACCGCAGCATGTCGAATGCAGCTGATCACTGGCCTGGTCACGTGCCAGCTCTTCATCACATGCCTGTGCCTGCTGCATGCAGGCGCACTGGCGCAGGTGGTCATGTGCCCGCAGGGTGCGTGCCGAGCTGCGCGCTACTTGGGTGGCTCGCTGGGGTGGCGCAGGAGAACACCTGGACATGTGAGTGTCAGTTGTGGTAATTGCTCCTGCTCATACGGTACACACGATTGGCACCTGAACATGTATTATAATCAACGTGCAACCCCAAAGACACCCATTTGCTGTCTCTGGGCGACTGGTCCAAGGTTCACCACCACTGTTGTACCTGCAGGCAAGCACTGAGTTTAGCCAGCACAGCGCTGCCTGAGCTCCTGTTCTTTGCTCAGCCGGGCACCAGCACCAGCTCAGCTGCAGCTCAGGGCCTGGCACCAGATGCAGTTCTGCTGGCATCTGCCTGCCGGGCCCTGCTGGTAGCAGCAACCACCAGTGGGCTCGGCCTCCTGGCAGCTGCAGGCCCCATTGGGCAGGATGCGGATGGGGACATGCACATGGTGTGTGCGGGCTTGGGCCCAGGCACAGCACAGGGCCCTGTGCAAGGCGCCCAGGGGCTGGTGCACCGCCTTGCGCGCCTGTCCGCTGCAGCACTCGCAGCGCTGTCAGCACACCGTGGGGTGCCAGCGGTGCAGGCAGCGCTGGCAGCACCACGTGCACGCACCGCAGTGCTCGGGACGCTGGCACTAGATGTCGTCCGCACACCACCTAGCCCGCCAGTGGCAACTGGCTGGCTGGTGGAGGCCCTGTTGACCCTGGTGGCACCAGACTCCTGGGCTCAGGTTGTGCAGGCGCCCGTCACCGCGGCTCATGCCGTGTCGTGCGTCCTTTCTGCCCTGGCGCGGTCATGTGCCTCAGCCACTGCATCTTCACATGCCGCATCATCCGCTGCTGGTGCTGCCGCAGCAGGCAGCAGTAGCCTCATGCGCCAGCTGGCACAGATGTTGCTTGCGTGTACGCCTGAGCCAGCGCCGGCCATGGTCTTGGGCGCGGCTGCAGCACCCACAGCCCCAGCAGCGTCAGGGATCAGCTGCGCAGAGACACTTGCCACCCAGCTGGTGGTGCGCACCCTATCAGCTGTTGGCAAGGACAAGCGGCCGCTGGTGCGTGGCCCTGTGTAGAGTCCTGTCCTGATGCATCCTTGCCTTGCAACCCGAGGTCTGCAGCAGACAGCGTGTCTGCAGCAACACAGGGCCCACGTGTGCTTGGAATGCTGTCAATACTCACCAGGGCTCCATCCATCCTGTATGCATGACATCAATCCTTTTACACATGCAGGGGGCTTCACTGCTGCTGTGTGTGCCGGGGCTGTGGGCGCGGACGTCGTCCCTCGCGCCCATCGCACCGCGCCTGGCACGTGCCGCAGCCGAGGAGGTGGCTGCCACAGGCGCTGCAGGCATCTGCATGGCACAAGCCCTGCTTCCTATCCAGGGCAGTCGCCCTACGCTGCTGCTCCAAACAGCAGATGGCATGCAGCATGGGGCGGCTGGTGCAGCTGCGTCGCTGCTGTCCAACCTGGTGGCGGTACGTCACATCTTGTCCCGCAGTGTGCCTGTGAACCATCTCCCTTGCTTTAACTGTGCCAGTTTGCTTGCTCAGCAGCATGCTTGCTTGGAGCATATCTCCAGGCCTAAACCTCTTGAGCTGGGACTGCCCACACTTTTTGTTGGGTGCAGGTGGGTACGCGGATGCTGCAGCCCCCTGTCCAAGCAGCTGGGACTGATGCTGCACAGATTAGTCCTGCACAGGCCCAGGCAGCGTCTGTGCTGGCCACAGCACTGCATGCGTTGCTGTGCTCCTTGCCGCTGCGTGTTTTACACCCTGCGCACACCTTCCACTCGGACACACCTCATGAGGTGAGTGTTGCAGTGCGAGCAGTGATGGACCTGCCACACCGACACTGCCAGGGAGCTTCACTCGCCCATCTGCTGCATTGCAGCCTCCGTTTACAGGGCACTGACAACTCCCACATGCCTGGCTCCCACCTGCTCCTTATTATAATTCCGTGGTGCAACGGCCCTGCAGCAAGGGGACGAGGTGATGGGCGCGGAGGAGGAGGACACAGGGGGCCCAGCCCCATCCACATCCACTCCCACCACCTCCACCTCCTCATCAGGTGGCCACACGGTCCCACGGTCCTTGGCAGCTGCTGCTGCCGCTGTGGCCCGTGGTGGCTGGCCGCGCCTGCCGCTGGCTCTCTCCCCCTCCGACCCCGTCCCACCAGAGCTGACTGCTGCAGCCCACAGCATGGTGGGCCACACCGGGCGCATGTTGCTGCGCACCCTTGTGGCCACCCTGCTGCCCACCACCCCTCGCACACAGCTGCCATCACTAACCTCACAGCCAGCAGTTGCTGGGAGCAGCACAGGGTCACCTGCTGCTGCTGCTGCTGCTGTACCGGGCCCTATCCCCCCACCAGCCACAGCCCTCGCTACTACACAGCGGCACCTGCAAGGGGCATGGGTTGTGTCCGCGCTGCTGCTTCAGGCAGGTGCCCTGCCGCAAGCTGCGGGAGGTGGGCAACGCTTGGCGCTCAGCTTGGCACTGGGAGTGTGGGGCCTGGGGCCACGGCTGTGGGGCTCATGCTTGGTGGGGGTACGGGCAGCTGACGTGCTGGGGCCTGCGCGGGTGGCATCCCTGCTGCTGCCACCTGCAGCACAGCCTGCAGCACTGGCTGCCAGCAACAGTGCGCCATCAAGCTGTGCAGGTGCAGTGGTGCTGGCAGCCTCAGCAGCACCGGACGCAATCAGCTCACCTTCAGCAAGCACAGACACACATGACAGTAGCTCTGCCCCTCCCACGCCTGTACCTGCGCAGGCAGTACAGTGGCCCCCACCATGTGACCCCTCAGCCAGCGTGCTACCAATGATCCTGTTCAGCCGCAGCATGTCCAACGTAATGGCAGTGAGCGACGTGGATGAGATCCAGGACCTGCGACGTGCACCTCTGCCCGTGTCACACATATGGGATGCACAGCGGCCAGACGCGGGCGTGCTGGCCCTGCTGCGCGAGCGGCTGTGGTCCGCGCTGTGGACCGACGTCACACTTCCCACACAGCCGCTGCTGGCGCCGGCAGCCCCTTCTCCCATGGCAGTGGATGACGGCACAGCACCACTGCCTGGGGCAGGGCCCAGCAGCACACCCCTCAACCCTCGCCAGGCTGAGGCGCATGCGCAGGCTGCAGCACAGCTCGGCGCGGCTGCCTCTGCCATGGCTGCCGGGTTGCGGCGTGAGCTGTGCCATGCAGGGGGTGCCCTGTACGGCCAGTTGTATGCACGGCTAGCTGGCAACCATGCAGGCGGGCAGGCTGGAGGCATGGCAGGCAGGGGCGATGCTATGGATGCATCAGGCCCAGGAGCTGTGGGCGTGCCAGGCCAGCGGTGCGTGATCCCAGCCAGTGCCTTCCATGCGTCCAGCTTGGGCCCAGACAGGTTTGCGCAGGAGGCGGCGGCTGCGCGTGCGTCAGGGGCGGTGGCGGCGGCTGAGGCTGCGGGGCACCCGCGCGGCCGTGTGTCCAACCGCGTGGACCTGGGGGCGCGCATCTGGCAGGTGGGATGAGCGCATGGCCAGCGCGCTTGCTCCATGATGCACTTCACTCCATCTACAGGCATCACTGCCATCACAGCCTAAAGAGGAAGATGACGATCACCTTGTTAACAGGCTGGCTGCAGCTCTGCATCTTGAGCTGGGTGCGAGTGTGCTGCCGAGCTCTCATCAAAACCTTGCGTGGATGTGCGCATGGCAATCGCACTGCCACAGGTGCTGCGGTATGCCCCAGCGCTGGCGCCTTTCCAAGAGCGCGCGCGTTTGTTCCAGGCGGAGGTGGCGGCAGCGAGGTGCGTCAGGCCGCATGCCAGCTGTATCATTCCACTGTTATGCAAAGGAACGGTGTTGAAGTGGCTGCCTATGTACATGCACTCGCCGCTGCAGGTATTGCGCAGGACTGCGATTACAGCTGTGGCATGCACTGTGCTTTGGCAGCTGAGTCATGTGTCCATTGGGTGTTCCACATGATTGCCGTGCAGGGAGGCAGCCAGGGACGCGGAGATGCAAACGCAGATGGAATTGGTGGCGACAACAGGCGCCTTTGCGCCCCCACGCTTCATCACTGTGCACCGCTCCAAGCTCCTGGTGAGGCCATGGAATGCGCTGGGTTGTGGGCCTACCTAACTATTGCTCTGCTGTCGCCACATTCATGCGTGCGCACAGATGCACTTGAATCAACTCTCAGCACGCCTGACAGGCTGACAGTCCAGCCTTTGGGGCCTCTGGGTGCGGTTGAGCACTGCTGATGTGGGCGCGGGCCAACGCGTCCTTGAGGGGCGCACGTGTTGCATGATTTGTTTGCGTCTACACATGCGCCATGTGGGTGCTGCGTGCAGCAAGACGGCTTTGAGGGCCTGAACGCGCTGGGGCCTGAGGGCTTGCGCTCACGCGTACGCATCCAGTTCCTGGATGATGAAGGTCATGCAGAGGCTGGTGTGGTAAGTGGTCCGTTCCAATGCACTTTTGCCTTTCAGCCCTTTTGCTGGACGTGGTTAGGAACCAGAACAGCGGAAGCATGCAACCTTGTCTGGTGCAGCTTCTGCGGCAGAATGCGGCCCCGCAGCTGCGTGTTGCTGCGTCTCATGCCATGGTCACCAGCTGGAATGCATGCGATGATTGCGCGTGCTCCACGTACCCCTTGCTTCAGGACGGTGGTGGGCTGTTCAAGGACTTCATGGAGGCCCTGATGCGCGAGGGGTTTGCGCCTGAGCGCGGCCTGTTTGCTGCTAACGCGGAGGTACACGTGGCTTGTCTGGATGTGCCGGATGTGCGCGTGTGCCTGGCACCTCATGGATGTGTCGCATACGATGTGCCTTGTTTGATGTGCTGTGCATGATGAAGGTGTACGACAAATGAGGACTGTCTTCAGCCAGTTGCAAATGTTATTTCTAAACAGCTGCTTCGCGTGACTACTGACTGTGCAGCACGAGCTATACCCAAGCCCCACAGCATATGTGGCGGCAGGCAGTCAAGCCCATGGCGACAAAGTGCTGTCATTCCTGGGGTGGGTGTCCACTGTCCAGTTACATGGATTTTCCATCACCACGGCGCAAGCACACTCACGCCTTGTGTTTCACCCTCACTGGATCACACCAGATCCTCCGAGTGCCAATTTCACCATGTTGTCGTCACTCAATTGTGTTCAGCTTAGTTTAACGAACGTGCAGCTCAGGAGGTGAATAGCGTTCTGTGTGTGACTGCACTGAACGCTGCCAACGACGCGCAGGCGCATGTTGGGCAAGGCGCTGTGGGAGGGCATTCTGCTTGAGCTGCCCTTGGCGGGGTTCACACTGAAGGCGCTGCGTGGGGGCCGGCCAGGGCTGCATGACCTGCCCTCACTGGACGCCCAGGTGTACCGCAACCTGTTGGCACTACGTTCCTACTCGGTGCGCAACGGCTTGAGGTGGTTTTGTGGAGCGCTTTTCATTTCGGCGCTGTTGTAGCTTCCGAGAGACATTTACTGTTTCAGTGCAAGGATTTGTGTCCGTACGCTCCCTGTATGGAAGACAGGCAGGTCACGTGATCGATCATCAGTGCTTCTCAGCCGACCAACACCATGCTGTCCCATATCCCCTTCCACAGGCTGAGCAGCTGGCTGAGCTGTCCCTCACATTTGTGGCCAGCAGCAACATGCTGGGCAGCATACGTGAGGTGGAGCTGCGGCCAGGGGGCGCGTCCATCCCTGGTGTGTGGGGGTTGTGTGCGTGTGGTGTGTGCGCGGGTCAGATGCGACAGTCTTGATGCACATGTGTGCGCGGGTCAGATGCGACAGTCTTGATGCACATGTGTGTATGGAATAGACATGGTGACTGTATTCAGTGTGTACCAGGTCTGCCGTGAGCGCCAAGTTGTATGCGGCACAGTGTGGGTGGTTGCAGCTCTGGCATGGTTTGCTGTTTGTCAGGTCCTGCACCTGGGCTTTGGTGTGGTGCAGCTTGGGGGCACTCGTACCCGCGTTGTGCTGCACCCTGCAGTCACACCGGACAACGTGGCCGAGTACATCTCCCGTGTTGCGGACTGGCGGCTGAACGGCGAGCTGGGGCGCCCTATGGCTGCGTTTGTGGCGGGCTTCACGGACCTGGTGCGTGCGAGTGCTGTGGTGGACTGCGCTGGACGTCCACGCTGCAGCACATCTTTGCGCTGCTGGGTCTGGCTTGTATCTCACAGTCATGCCTTGCAGTGCACTGGATGCCAGCTGCCAGTATTCCCGACCTACACCTGCAGTGACTGCAAGTGCTAATCGTAGCAGTGCGGAGTGAACGCCGTCATCATGCGCCCTCGCTCACTGACCCCCTGTGCTGGTTTCATCTCCTGCCAGGTGCCCCCCGAGTGGGTGGCCATGTTCAACGAGGGCGAGCTGCAGGCGCTGATCAGCGGGGCGGAGGACGGGGATGGTGCTGGGCTGGACGTCACGGACCTGCGCACGCACGTGCACTACGCAGGTGTGTGGCGCTGGGTGTGACACACCAGGTTTGCCATCTGTAGTTAGCTGTGCGACAGGTGCGCCCCCCACAGGCCAGGTAGGTGCTGGGGAAAGGCAGCAGTGAAGGACGCTGGCGGGTGCTGGTTGCGGGGGACAATCAGCTGCACAAGGAGCTCCCTTCAACGCTCACCGTTGTGCCTGTGTTGCAGGCGGGTATCATGAGGAGCACCCCGTGGTGGAGCTGCTGTGGCAGGTGGGTGCCCACCACGGCCAACCCAGCTGCTGCAGCACGTGCTGTCTACAGGCATGCTCTGGATACACACATGTCTATCTTGATTCCCGCTTGCCTTGTTGGCCCTCAACAGTGGTAAGCGCCTACTGCGCACACATGCATGCCCACAGGTTGTGGCTGAGTTCACGCCCGCACAGCAGCGCTCGTTCCTCAAGTTTGTTACTGCGTGCTCACGCGCCCCTCTCCTGGGCTTCAGGTGATCCAAAGGTTGCTTTGCTATATTTGGTGCAGTTGCGCTCCAGCAGTACCCCTGCGATCCAACCTCACATCTGCGAGTCAATTTTGATGCTCACAAGCGCACTTGTCGGCTTCGCACTGTCCTGCAGGTACCTGGAGCCGCAGCTGTGCGTGCAAATGGCGGGCGCAGTGCTTGACCCGTCCACTCATGAGCGCCTCCCCACTGCCGCCACATGTATCAACCTGCTGAAGCTACCGCCATACAGGTGTGTTGCAAAGAGGAAGGGTCGTGTCCACATGCATTCCATTCGCTCCCGGCTTGGACAGTGCTGGGGCTGCCTGCTGTCCCATGTTCAGGATCATGAATTGTGCAGTTGTCTGCTTGTGGCAGTGGGGAAGCTGAGCACATCGAGCGCTGGCCGTATGCATGCAGCTGTTGGTTCCACACGGGTAACTGTGTCACATGATATAACTGCTCTAGACGTCGCACACCCTTCGCCGGACGTTGACGGAGGCTGGCTCGTGGATTGATTGCGCC
>QAXD01000205.1:360672-380238 GCA_004335575.1 Haematococcus sp. NG2 | reverse complement strand
ACACCGTTCTCGGTCGCGTGGAACCCCGGGACCGGGCGTGCAGGTGGTGGCGCAGCAGGGGCGCGTGGTGTGCGACGTCTAGAGCAGTTATATCATGTGACAGCTGGTGTGTGCTAAAGAGTGACGTGTGGCATGCATGATGTGTGATGGGGGGGGTGAGGTGTGGGGCACGCATGATGGGAGGCCTCCCATGTGACGAGCCCCTGCCCTGGGTATGTATATGTGCTGCCACTGGATGTGTCCCGCTTGACAGTCAAGTTGGGTGTAGGCTAGCCCAGGGAAGCATCCCCACGCGTTCCCTGTGGCACCAGCCCTGAACCAAGCAGCACTATTCTGCTTCCTGTATTTGTGTACCATGCACAGCAGATGAGTGCGTGTGTATGTGCGTGTGCATGTGTTTTGCAAGGGGGCGTCGGATGCCGTCGGTTTGCTTCGAACGGTCTGACCTGTTTGGGTGTGCCTGAAACGGCTGCATGTGGGGCAACGGCAACAGCTGGGGTGGTGGTGTGCGTGGTGTGTGGCAGGTTTGGTCTCAGATAACGCAGTTTGGACACCTTTTTGCAAGCCAACAGATGCAAGCCAACAGACGGCAGCAGCACTCAACGGATGCCAGCAGCACTCACATGATATGCCCAACAACTAGACGATTGCGTGGTGGACGTGGACGGCTGTGCACAGAGACTAGCAGCAATGGTGCCCTGTGCGCGTGACACGATCATTGTCGTGGTGTGCGGCACTGCGGTGTGTCCCGGCTGCATGTGCTCTACAACATGCGAGCAGCCCAATGGAAATGCGTCGAAGAGCCAAAGAAATGAGCCGAAGACAGGGGCACAATGTCCGTACTTGTTGTTGTTGTGATACCGTAAGCCAGTGAAGTGCTTTTAGGTAGCAAATCGACAGCAAATAACAGTCTCATGCCTATCCGGACGCACTCATTAGATCAGCTACTATCTGTATCTGGTCAACTCTCAATGAATGTGTATATACTCATATGCGGATGCTCTACCGTACCCATTCAGCATCCACTAACCTTGTTTGAGCTCCACCCACGGCTGCACCCCTACCACACGTACACCGACCCCCGCGAACACCTTCTTCAGCGCCACGCACCCGCTCACATCCACCTCAGTCAGCACAGTCCACCTAGCGTCGAGGAAGGTGAGGGTGGTGCAGCCACGCAAGTCAAGTCTGCCTGTCAGCTGCTCGCACTCTTTAATGTACAGTTCTTGTAGGGACGCTGCGAACGGTGTCACGTCCAAATGGGTGATGGGCGTGTGGCTGAGACGCAGCACCTGCAGTGAGGTGCAGGCCTCAAGGTTGCGTGGGAGGAGTTGGAGCCGGGTGCAGCCACTGACGTCCAGGTGGGTCAAGGCGCTTGCAGCTGATGCCGCTGGTAGGTGCAAGCTGAGCAGAGTTTTACAGCCTGAGCACCACAACTGCTGCAAGGCGACACAAGTAGAGACATCCAGCTCGCGCAGCAGTAGGCACCTGTCAGTGTGTAGCGTTTGCAGCACCCCACACCCTTGCAGGGTCAGTTGCTCCAAGAAGGTGTCGCTGACATCCAGGTGCACCAGGGACGCCGCCACTGGTGTCAAGTCCATGGCCGGCCCCAACATACGTGCCCATTGTGCTTGTAGGTGTGTCAGATGAGGCACGAGGCACAGATCCAGCACAGCACCTGGACCAAGCGGTTGCTGCTGGTATGAGACATCCAGGTGCCGCAGGTTGGGCACAGCTGCCAGGTCCCAGCCCCGGGGCGCAGCTCCAAACCGCCCGCTCCTGCCCACCCCCAAGTATGTGAGAGCTGTGCGTGGGTGTGCCCTTGGCAAGAACAGGTCCAGCTGCAGGCTGTGCATCCCAGGGTGGCCACTACTGGTCACATCCAGGTGCACCAAGCAGGGAGGTAGGCAGGGCACAGGGAGTGCCTGCACATGCGTGCAGGCACAGCTCAGGTACGTGAGCTGGGACAGCTGCGACAGGACCCCGGCGTCCAGGCCATGACGCAGCTCGCTGCACCCTGATAGGTCCAGGTGCTTCAGGTGTGTGCAGCTGCCCAGGCTTTGCACTCGTGCTACTCTGCCACAGTAGATCAGTACCAGCCGTTCTAATGCGGGGAGTTTGCTGCAGTCAAAACCAGCGTCCGAAATCACTTCGTGCAGCTCAAGCACGCTGAGGTGGCCCATGGTTGCAGCGGTGGGCCAAATTAGTCGGCCCCAACGAGACTGCACACGCAGCTCAGTCAGGCTGGGCGGTGCATCACCCAGGTGCACATCATCTACGCTCCCAACCACGTTCAGCCGGCGCAGGCGGGGAAAGCGGGACAGACGCAGCACGCCATCACCCATGTGCAGCGTCAGCGTCAGCCCAGTGGCTGCTGCGTCCACACCGTCCCTTAGCGCACGGCACGCGGCACGCGCAACGGCTGCTGTGTTGGAGTTTGGGGTGGAGGTGGAAGGCGGGCATGCTTGATCTAGTAAGTAAGTAAGTAAGTCTACGCCTTCATACCGGGCGNNTCCCACAGAATCTCACGACATACTCAATCTGTTATGACAACTGAGGCTGTGGTGCTCCTGTTGTACTGCTCTTCATGTGGCCGCAGAACAAAAGAGCAAATGCGTGAGAAGCTGTTGATGGCTATCACGAATGCACCCACATTTGACCTGAGCTAAACGGGCGGGGTCATACTCAGTCGGCCTGCAGGAGCGGGTGCATGCAGAGTGCAACAGCGATGTTGTACACATGTGCAAGAAGCATTGGTGCTGTATCAGGTGCAATAGCAGACATCATAGGTACTCCCTGAGCTGCTTGCTCAGCTGAAAACCCTGAGCCAAACCCTGATCATAACTACCTCATCAGCCGATTGTTTGATATCACTGAACGCACGTGTATTTTTGCGCAGTAATGTAGCATATGATACGGTTTTGCTCACGGCCGTTGAGCCTCTCAAGCCCGTTGCAGGTCTTCAGCCATTCCCGCTGCTGATGATTGAACTAAGTTGGTATTAAAATGCCAGCGTCAGACGGATGTTCAGCGGAAATAGTCAAGTTCAGCCCTAAAGATGCGATCGCTATGGAAGACGGCTTGCTGTCGAGATGTCTGGACACCATAGAGGATGTAGGTCTGGCACAAAACGGGTGGGCGTTTCTAGATTTGCGTCCTTAGTGCTTGGACAACCCAGTGCAGAGTGCACGCAGCAAGTGGGACAAACATTATGCACCATGACGCACAGATCAGGGAGCATGCATGCATGCATTTGCACGTGCATACAGAGGCACATGCACAGGTATGATCATATCGACGTCAAGCATGCAATACAAGCTCCTGACTCACAGATCCTACCCATACAATGCAGGCATTTGGAGGCGGGGCGGACCCCATCCTCACACACTTTGCACAAAACCCAGGGCAGTTTGCTAGATTCATCTGCCAGAAATGTGGGTAGGTCCGTACCAGGCGCTGCACAGTGTCATCGCAAAACAACTGGTGACACCAGCACTTACAGTTCCTGCTGCAAGGACCTGTGCGCGCTGAGTGTGTCCTGCTGTACTGTGGGCTTGGTGCGCTGTCAGCAGTGAGCCTTGGCCGCGTGCAGTGGTATGCGATGAAAGATGGCATGTGTTGCGCCATGGGATTCATCTTCCCCGACAACAAGGTAGGAGGTGCATCATGTGCTAGAAGCAAAGGCCAAGGAACAGCTGCTTGAATTGGCCTGCCTGGTGTGCAAGAGGCTGGCGTGCTTCAGATTTCGCAGCATGGTTGAAATCCTCTGTTCAGCAGGCATTTGGTGCGCTGTTTGTTCCGCGGAATGGGGCTGGGTTTGGGCTGGGGTTCTGCGCAAGGGGCTGGGCGGGCGCACCTCAGTTCAGTGTGGCTGCACCGCAACTGTGTGCTGGTACACACCAAGACTGAGCCGCACCTCGGTGTCTTCTTCTCGTAGCCGAGTGTGTGGCAGGAGCTGACGAATGGAGGGCTGTGGATGGTGCTACGTGGCCTGAAGAGCATCTGGTGCTTCCCTGGTTTCCTTGCCTGGGTAGACAAGGCGGAGCAGTGCCAGGCCAAATACGCCAAGGTGTGTGGCACACGTGCAGCTTGCCGCACTTGCTTGAAACAAGGGGATGGCAGCTACGTGAGCGTGAGCGAGGTTTTGTGCACAAGAGTATGCTGGAGTCGCCTGAACCGCACTCTGCCACTGCTGTGTCATTGCGAACGCACTTCGTCATCACATTAACACACCACCAAAAGTCACAGCACCCTCGCCTCCGCACACCGCAGACAGTACAGCGGCACTTGCCCTGTTGCACCGCAGGAGTTGGGTGGGCGGTTCCTGTATGTGCTGTACATGGGAACACATGGGTCGGTGCGCGGCAAAGGCCGTGGTTCTGCACTCCTACAGAGCATGTGTGACGATGCGGATGCAGCAGGTGAGCTGGGTATCCTATATGGCAGGCTCGCTTGGATGTGAGCTGGGCTGCCGCTCTGTCGTCTGACATCACACTGCCTGCTAAAGTCTGCTGCTGTGAATATGTCACTGCCTGCTTTTTGTGCGTGCGTGCATGTGCGGGCTGGGATGTGCCACATTATCTGCCAATCAATCAATGGTCCCTGCTCTCACACGTCGCAGGTATGCCCATATACTTGGAGGGCACAAATGAGGCCAACATTCGGCTGTACAAGCGGCATGGGTTTGTGCTGGCAGAAGAGGCCCACTTCAAAGCACTATTTGTGAGTTGAAGGGCAAACAAAGGTTGGCCCTGCCGCTGCCCCAGCCAACATGTGGCCTCCTTTGTTTTGCGGTGTGACTGTGTGAATCTGCACCCCACCTCCACTCCAGCTGCATCCGTCATCCCACAACCTTACTCATTGCTGCCACATATTTTCACGTTGTCAGTTATCATCAGTACACCTTACAACCGCTCCACACGCAGTTACGGACGAACTTGCCACCTCTGTACTGCATGTACCGCAAGCCCCAGCCGACGGCGTGTGTGGACAAACAACCTTCATCGCATAATCCATAAACCAAGCAGTGTAAAGCTCCTCAGCGGTGTGATCCAACGTGGTGCAACACACCAACAGTCAATGAAACAGTGTGATCTGTGGCAGTGTGGTGCAACAAAGGAGAAGTCTGTTGAATACTGGCAAAGTACACTCCTGGTGGTGCGCTGCAAACAGCAAAGATGTGAAAGTGTCCAAACGACACGCCACGATGGCTCAACATCAAGTGGTGCCCTGGTTTGCCTCTGCAACAAGCCTGGCTCATACAAGGCTGCTACCAGCACAGCATGATCCCTGTTTGCCAGGTCAGCCATGGCAGGTGCAAGAAGTACGCTGCTGGCCAGCTTGCTTACACCTCATCTTCCGCCTTGGCCTCCACCTGTGTCTGTGGCTGCTGGGGTGCAGCAGGCGCAGGTGGGGGAGGATGGTGCGGCTGCAGCCCTTCCACCGCCCCTGCATGCGCTTGCACCCCCTGCACATACACCTGGGCCACATGCGGAGCCGGCGCTGCTGGCTGGTGCTGCTGCTGCTGGTGCTCCTGCTGCTGCTGTGCATCTTGCGCATTGCGCAGGCGGGTCACAATGTCGTTGTATGCCTGCTGCTCCTCAAACTGCACATGGAGTACACAACCCAACGAGTGCGCAACACAGTGGGACTGGTCAGGTGCGGCAGCCAGCGGCATGAGTTACGAAGCAGACATGCCAGCTGACTGAGTAAAGCCTAACCACCAGACATGCCACCACACTATCGATGTGCTCGCTGATGCTGTGAAGCTGAGAGTCCAGGGCCATCTTATAGGGTTCGTACAACTGTGCTTGCAGCAGATCAGAAGGTGTGCAGCTGTACACTAGCACACCAACGTCCATGAACTATGACTGTTGCTTGCCAGAAGCTCGTGAACCAAGCAGCTGCTTGTTCTGCTGCAGCGCACCACAGCTCACCTGTGCCAAACTGATGTGTGGGGTCTGCTTGGCGGACTTGGTGATGACCCCCAGGTCGTCTGTCAGCCCCAGTACGGCAAACATGTACTTGCCTGCGTGCCGCACCACCAGCGGCCGCGTCTGCTCATCCGCTGCTGCCATCCTGCGTACAGCATGCGCAGGCCAGCGGCAGGTCAGGTGCACAGATCTTTCCGACTCCGTATTGCCCGTGGCTAACAGCTATGCTGCCTTGTGATGAGGATAGGGCCGATCGACAACAGCCGATTGTGGCAGACATTTTGCAGCTGCTATAAAACAAGCCAGCACACCTGACCAGCTGCCTACATCTGCGCTGTGCCCCTACCTGCACTTCAGCAGCTCCACCGAGGGCCTGACAGATGGGAAAACCACTTTGTCCCTGTGCCGCTGCTCCAGCTTCCTGGCATCTTTCACATTGTAGCGGTAGGGGCAAGCATACAGCACAGCCAGGTGCCCGCCAGAAATCAGCTGGCTGACCTGCAGGTGCCATGCCACACATGGTGTTGAGTTTCAGCAAGCGGTTGAATGCTTGAATCCGGGGCAGCACTGGTTCACCGGCGATATCAGTGCACATACAAGCCCAGGAAGGAAGTGGGTCAGTACAACTTGGTTCACCGTGCAGTGCAGCTCGTGGCAGATGGCTGCGAAGAGCTTGTCGGAGAAGTAGGGGTACACATCCAGCACACTGAAGTCCACGCCATGGATGTGAGGTGCTGCCTGCGCTTGGTCCCACCACAACTCGTGCATCCTGTGTGTGCATGGGCCCACAGCAGCATGGACCTGTAGCCGCACATCTGGTGTTATTGTCAAATTTGCAGGTGAGTCATCCATCTGATCTGCTGCTGATGTGTCCAGCCAGACACAATTTGCCGTGTACGCTGCATGATGTCCCTGCATCAACAGTGGCCACACGTTCCATCACGTCCCTGGTAGCTTGTTGGCACCTGACCAGAGACTTGCCTGGGCACGATGTTCTCTCCGTGCGCGCCTTGCGCGGCAGCCGAGGGCCGCTCACACCCCTTCATGATCAGCACCACTTCTGCTGTCAGCAGGTCGCCATACAGCGCCACAGGTGGTTGGGTCTCATCTGGGATGATCCCCTTGCACCTCAGCCTCTGCACCTCAGCCCAGTCCTCCTCATACACAAATCCTGGCCGTTTGCCGAACCTGCGCGCATGACATCCATTGCACGTGTGCAGCCGACTTGTACAGCACATACATGTGCAATGCGCGTTGGCATGACTGCCTGTGCTGGGCATGCTGTTGCGGCGTTGCAGATACGTAAACTACCGTGCATGATGTATGCTTGCTAGCTGCATCATTGAAGGTTGCAGTGATGAAGGAGGCAAATCTGCCTTCAGCTGTTGTCAAGGTGCACAGCATGGAGGCGAGGCTGTAGCTTTGCTGAACGCACCATTCGCGTGCCTGCCGTGCTTTGCTTTCCTCCTGCCTCAGATGTGCCGCCTTGGTTTGTTGCTCCAATACCTCGCGGGGGATGACTGCCACGTCCGCTGCTGGCACAGCAGGTACAGCTTGCACAGCTGGCATCACAGCAGCAGCTGCTGCCACTGATGTTGCTGCCGCTGCCGCTGCATGACCTCGTGCCATCCGAGGCCGGCTTGTCGGTGGTGCTTGTGCTGGGTGGGGCTGCACCGCTGCTATGCCGTGCTGGCTGCCCTGTCGCTGGTGCTTGCGCGGGGCTTGTGCAGCCACTTGCCTGGCTGGCCGCTTGGTGGGGCGGGTGTCACGGTCACCACCCAGACCATCACCCCCGCTGCCTGCGACAGCAGGTGTAGCTGCCCGCTTGCGTACTTGTGGCTGCTGTAGTTGCTGTGCTGCTGGCCCTGCCGGTGGCTGCTGTGACTGCTCGGACGGGCCCCTATGCTGCAGCTGCATGTCTGGGGCCAGCGGCAATGGGCCTGGATCTTCGTCATCATCAATTACTATGACGCCATCCAAACTGCTGCTTCCGATCTGTTGGCCTGGTGCGGGGCGTGCTTGTCCATCGCCTCGCAGTGAAGGCAGCTCAGGGGAGTGCTGCTGCGGCGGAGTATTGACCGCTGCATGCTGCAAGCTGTGTTCCGTTGACTTGCCCGTCACTACCCACACATCTGCAGCAGCGCCCGCCTCGCCTGTGTCACCGCTGCTGCCAGCGCGCAAACCGGGCTGCTGCTGCTGCTGCTGCTGCTGCAAGTCAGGCTGACCTGCACCTCCGTCGCTTGGAAGATGCTCAGGGTCATCTGCGTTCATACGGGCAACCACCGAGACAGCTTCCAGCATTCACCAGTCACAGCTGTCATGTGGGGTTTCAGGCCTGCGAAAAGCACGCGACAGAACCCGTGTGCCGGACCCACGCACAATGCAACCTGTAGAACGAGCTGTCGTTGATCCACAGGTGCTCCGGAGGCCACGACTTGTCCCTCAGGAAACCGCAACCCTTCTCTGCACGGCTCTTCCAGTCGCCCACATACTCCAGTGCGCAGTGTGCCGCATTAAATGGTTTCAGCTTCCCTGATGCCGCCAGCCTGGCCAACAACTGGTTTTCAAAGCTGCTGTCAGGAGGTGCTTCACAGTAGAGTGCAACGAACACACGCAGAGGGTCCTTCAGAAGAGTTTCGGGGCATGAGAAAATGAAGCCCCTCTCCACTGATGCCATCTTGCGTGCACAGCTGGAATCGATCAAGTACGCAGATCATCAAGCGAAAGGACAAGCAAGGCTGGTATGGAAAATGTGAGCACTGGGCAGCGATGCAGCGTTAGGGTCCAACAGCAAATTACAGAGGTGAGTGAGCCCAGGACTAGGTTTTACCGGCAGTGGCTTTCCGCACAGTCGTATATGTTGGGTACGCGCGCATATTATTTCAGGTACCAATACAGGGCTGATGATTCTGGGGCGTTGGTCCCTGCACAGTCAGTGCTTAAGTCGTGGTGTTAGGCAGCAATTTCTGAAGCTTCAGGTGAGGCTGCATGCAGGCAATGATAGGACCAGGGTTTTGGTGGGTTGGTGGATTGGGATAGTGATCTTGCAGGGTGCACACTGCCTTTGGGGTAGATGAAAGGCAGAACAAGTATGATTTTAGCAGCATACCGGCTTAAACAGCACGCCATCGCTCGCAGGCACGTGTGGTGGCACCGAGGCATTTCACTGTAGCTGCTGGCACCAAGGTACCGATTCGCTGCATGCAGAGTGCCTGGGTGGGAGGATCATGAAGTCAGCAATCATGGTTCCAGCATGGGCGGGGAGGCGAGTGCCAGTCTGCCAAGGCATACCATTTGTCTGGCAATGCACACCCTGCGTTGGACGTTGAGTTGCAATGATGGTTTGCTGTGAGCTCTTAGGGCTTTGGCTCGCTGGGTGGAGCTCTGCGCCTCAACACGGCCAACAACGGAACCAGTAGCGTGGGCGACGCCTCCAAGCAGCAGCAGGGCACAGCCAGCACCATGCAGGCTGAGACGGTGCCATGCGAGCGGCTGGCGAAGCTCCGTGCAGCCATGGTGCGCATGTTGGTGATTGGCCCCTACTCATTGCACCTGGGCACCATGTGCATGGCGGGACAAAGCGGGGCCATCAGCATTAGAAACAATGCGCATTTCCCAGGTACCCGCATGTGCGGCTGCGCCCCACACATGCCTGCCGGGTGACCATCACCCGCGCACATGTATGCCTGTGGCTCCCTATCCAACAGGCAGCTGCTGATGGTGGGCGTGGTGTGCACGCGTACATCGTGCCCACTGAGGACCCGCACATGAGCGAGTACTCACCCGAGTGCTTCAAGCGCCGCGAGTTCATCTCCAAGTGAGCCACCTGGCTGCGTGGCTGGGTGCTGGTAGTGTTGTGGATGTCTTGAGTATACAGCGGGGGCATCCCACAACCAGCACCACATGTGCATGGGAGGGATGTGGGCTGTACAATGCGGCCACCCCTGCCCATTGCCCATGTGATTGACACTGTTCGCACACATGTCACGGGCAACCCCAGGTTCACCGGCACTGCAGGCACCGTAGTGGTGACCACGGACAAGGCGCTGCTGTGGACGGATGGCCGGTACTTCCTGCAGGTCAGGCCAGGCGGGGATGCAGCACTTGCACCACATCATCTGCGGCTGTGCGGTGTGCGTTGTGGGCTGAGCAGACGCCGCCACACCACGGCTGCTGTTCACAACACAGCTGAGCGCATCGCATGCCTCGACACCTTGGTTGCCGCACACCACCCGCAGGCATCCCAGGAGCTGACCAAGCAGTGGACACTCATGAAAGCTGGCACACCTGGCTGCCCAGACGTGCGTTGTGCTGCGGGTGCCGGGGGCAAGGCTATGTTGCATGAGCCTCTTGGTCACAGTCCTGATTGATTCTGTGAATCTATGCAGCAGCACGGATGCTGTCACAGATGGACTTTACTGCATGCTGACTATACGCGCAGCTGGAGGACTGGCTGGCTAACAACCTGCCAGCTGGTGGCCGCGTGGGCATTGACCCCCTCCTGCACACGGTGGATGCAGTCAGGCGGCTGACCAAGAAGCTGCAGGTGTGGCATGGGTGTGGGCCACTCACACCTCTCATGGTTGCCTGCCTTGTCTGAGAGGCAGTCACAAGGCGATGCAGCCGCTGGCGTAATCAGCCCGTAACTCTGTGCATTGCACCGGTGTACCATCAACTACAAGGTTGTTCATTGGACGGCTCCCTACGCGCTGTGGCCTGGTCTATGTATCATATGTACTGCGCGTATGTACTGGGTGCAGGAGAAGGGCGCGGAGCTGGTGTCCCTGTCCAGCGGCAACCTGGTGGATGTGGCGTGGGGAGACGCGCGGCCTGCGCCCCCTGCCACGCCTCTGCACGTGCACACGCTGCAGGTGTCCTCACGGTGTCCATCTCATACCTTGTGTGCATCCCATGGCGTTCCTTCACATTCTCCTGACGGCATGTTTGCCAGGTGTCAGTCCTAGAGGAGGTGCATCACGTGTATCAGGTGGTGTGGGCAGCTGAGCAGGGCCCATATGAATGAGCTGTGTCATGAGGTTGACAGGGTCATGTTTGCCATCACCGCGCAGTGGGCAGGTGAGACCGTCCAGTCCAAGCTGAACCGCATGCGCGCCAACCTGCGCAACGCCCAGGTGCGCTGAGATGCCTTGCCTCATGTCTTACACGCTGCCTAAAAAATGTTCCACAGTGTTGCGTTCATTGACTTTGCCAGCTTGCTTGTAGTGCTGCTCATCAGCTGCATCACCTCCGTGCCAGACACACTGTCCCCTTGCAGCTTCTCCTAGCACCTCACCAGTATCCCGTCGTAGGCCCACGGTTACACTCCATCTGGTTCCCCTTCCATGCTGCCCACCCCGACCGCCGTAGGCAGACATGTTGCTGGTGTCCATGCTGGATGAGGTGGCGTGGCTGTTCAACCTGCGCGGCTCTGATGTCGCGTACAACCCTGTGTTCCTGGCCTACGCCACCGTGAGCCAGGTGTGGGCCCGGGTGAAAGCTTGGTGTGTGTTTTGTTGGCAGGAATGTCATGGCGCATATGACAGTTGGCCCCAATGGTGTACACCAGTGGATGGCACAATCAGCATGTTGCTGAGTGGCACGCCCAGCACTGGTTGCCGCGGTTGGTGTGGTGACGAGATGGGTGGTGCAGCTGCATGTTGGAACCCGCTTTACTGTGCACACACCTGTCATCCCTGTGTCTGTCTGTCGGGCTGTGTGTGTGCGTGGCACAGGATGGTTCTGCGGCGTTGTACGTGGACGGCTCCAAGGTCACACCCGAGGTGGAGGCACACCTGAAGGAGGCAGGTGTTGCTGTGCGCCCCTATTCGTCGTTCCTGGGGGACGTGCGTGCTGCCGCGGCCGCGGGCAAGACCATCTGGCTGGACCCTTCAAAGGTGCGAGGGTCGGGTGGCTGTGTTGGCTCTGGCATACCATGCCCTGCTCAACTGGATGTCATGTGCTGCATACGGCACACAGCAGACTGCGCGGCATGTGATCTGTGGCATACGATACAGTGTCTGCTCCCCACGTCCACCTGTTGAATGTGCCTCTTGTTGGAACTGCGGTGTGAACCTCGGGTGTGTGGATTGAGTGCTGCATTGAGCACAGGCAGAAGTGATGAGCACCTGTGCATTTGTGGCCACAGGTGTCGTACGCGGTGCTGCAGGCGGCTAAAGAAGGCACGCAGGCAGCGGATGATACAGATGGTGCGTTTTTAAGTAACACGCAGCACTTTTTCTACAACGTTGACAGATGGTGCAATGAAAATCGTAGAGACGGTCACCGGCACCACGTTGGCTGGTGCTGTTTGTCCTGTCAATGTCAGGCAGCTGTTGCTGTGTTGCTTGTGCACCTGCATCTGACCAGCAGGCACCGCACGCAAGCGCGCACGGACGAATGAGAGTGGAGCGGCAAGTGTGAGCAAGGATGTGGCGCTGGTGGAATTCGCATCGCCTGTGATTGCGGCCAAGGTGGGAGATGGGACCTGACATGTGCAGCCCCACTCATGCAGCAACAAGCTTCAGAGCTGTGTGCGCCTTGTGTGGGCACACTAGCAGCAAGTGCTGCGGGTGGGCAGCGCCAGGCCAGCCTGGTATGCTGCCTGCGCTGTGCACGTGGTGTTCAGGGCAGCGGGGTGACATGCGCTGACAGCTGCGTGGGGCAAGCGCACATGCAGGCCGTGAAGAATGAGGCGGAAATGGCGGGCATGCGTGAGGCACACCTGCGTGACGCGGTCGCACTGTGTGAGTTCCTGAGCACAATCGAGAAGGAGGTGAGTGTTGGATGTGCGGGTGCTGCCCCTACGCGTGCCGTGTGCACGACCTCATGCCAGTTACGTGTGCATGTCTTGTGGCTTGGTGCTAGCGGTGTTGAATAGATGAATGCAAGGTGTGGGGGGGATTGACCAAGCACACCGCAGCAGCACATGGTTAGATTTGTTGCCAGAAAGTGCAGTTCGCAGCTCGGATTATTGCCAGGGACTTCGATATATGCAATGCAAGTTGGGCGTTCCACGATGTGGCATGATGGATGGTGACAGGTGGCCAGCGGGCGTGTGATCAGTGAGGTGGAGGTGGATGAGATGCTGACAGGACGGCGTGCAGCACAACAAGGCTTTGTGGAGCCATCCTTTGCCACTATTGCAGGTGTGTGTAGGGGGGGCTGGGATGCCTGGGACAGGCTGTCTGGCTGCTTGACCCGTTCTCCTAGCGTGTGCTGCCTGCACAGTGTCTGCCTGCACAGGCAACCTTACGTCGCCTGCACCTCTGCCCCATCCAGCATCAGCATCAGCATCAGGCTGGTGTGCGTATGGCCCTTACTCCACCCGTCACTGTTTCTGACACCGTGTGGCTTCAGGTGCCAACTCCAACGGCGCCATCATCCACTACCGCGCACAGCCTGGCACCTGCAAGTCGGTTGATGCCAACACACTGCTGCTGCTGGACTCGGGCGGCCAGTACGACTGCGGTACGCTGCAGTTGGCTGCACATGTCTGTGTCGGAACCTTTGCATGGGGTACACCTCGCCTGGCAGGGTTGCGCAATGCATCTCATCCATGCCGATGGGGCGAGGTCACATCGTAAGCATTCAGGCCGCTGGTTGCGCCTGCTATGCGTACCTCACTCCACTGCTGCCTGGACATTCACAGCTGCCCTGGACACGTTTCACTGTCCTGATGTATGTGCCACACAGGCACCACCGACATCACGCGCACCATGCACTTTGGCACGCCCACGGCACAGCAGAAGCGCGCGTACACGCGCGTGCTGCAGGGACACATCGCGCTGGACATGGCAGGTGGGTGCAGGTTTGCCCGCTGGCGTGCATGCTAGGAGGGCAGGACGGTGCATTTGCTGTGTTGGGCATGGTGGGCAACGCGCAAGCCGTCGCCGGGGCCATGAACGAGGTTATTGTCATTGCCAGGGTACCCAGGCGGCACACAGCGTGACTTGACTTTGCACATGCTTTGGCTCAGCGTGCAACGAGGGTGTGGATGTTCGATCTGTGCAGTGTTCCCGGAGGGCACACCTGGGTGCGCGCTGGACAGCCTGGCACGCCTGGCGCTGTGGAAGGACGGCATGAACTACCGCCATGGCACAGGTCAGTGCACTTGACAGCAACGCATACCACCTCAGCTTGTCACATCCTTGCATCCTCGCACAATCAGCCAGCAACACAGGCGCATTCACATGCAGCTGCTTGAGCCGCTGCCAGGGTGTCGACTGCCAGCAACTACACCTGACAGAGCCTGAGACTGCTAGATCACCACGTGCTGCTGCCTGCAGGCCACGGTGTGGGTGCCGCTCTCAATGTGCACGAGGGCCCCCAGTCCATCTCCTCCCGCTTCAATATCACCACACCCCTCGCAGCTCACATGGTGCGTGCTTGGCAGTGCAACCTGCTTCTGCGCACCCCGCATCATCTTGTGCGCACCCCTGATGCCCTCTCCACCCCTCGCCTACTACATGTTGCACCACCAAGGCATGTACATGGGACGGCAGCCTTCTCCGTCCTTATACAACAAACGGCAGTGTTCTTCGTCCACCAACCTGTTGGTTACACCATGGTGCCCGCAGGTGTGCTCCAACGAGCCCGGCTACTATGAGGATGGCGGGTTTGGTGTGCGCATTGAGAACCTGGTGGAGGTGGTGGAGGTCAACACCCCCAACAGGTGTGTGTGACATGCAGCTCTGCCACGCCTGTGTTTGCATATGGGCCGCTTGCTTGCTGTAAAGCAAACAATCTCATACTTACAAAGAAGTGGGAGCAGAGTTGTGAGTTTGAAGTGAACAGTTTACTGCATCGGCTTGCGCTATGTGAATGGGCCATGGCCTGAGCAAAACTGATCCTGGGGCAGTGATGAGTGGTCCCAGCATTGTGAGCTGCGCTGCGCTTGGGGGCAAGTGTCGTGGCAGGGTGACAGAGGTCGGTGCCTTAGCAATAATTGTGTTGTGCTTGGTGAACATGGTGGTGTGCACACAGGTTTGGTGGTGTGGCGTACTTGGGCTTTGACGCAATCACCATGGTGCCCATTCAGGTCGGTACATGTGCAGCTGCTGTTGCGGCCTGCGCGGTGTGCTCATGGCGTGGTGCCTGATTGCCCTGCGTCAAGACCTGATATGACATGATGAGACTGTGCAGAGCGCTGGCTTCATTCAAACATGAGGCAGAGGCTGCCACTCATCCACGTGTTCTGCTGCATTTGCACCGACCACATGGTATTCCTCTGCAGACTAAGATGGTGGCAGCAGAGCTGATGACCCCTGAGGAGATCAAATGGCTGGATGCGTACCATAAGCGGGTGTGTGGCCACTCGGGGTGTCACTGCTGCCTTTGATGCATGGCTGCAAGTGAACGACCGCTGGGGCATGCACCTGCTTGCCCGCGTGCCGTGGTGTTGCTTGCATCTGATGCATGACCTGGCACACACAGGGTGGCGCAGCAGATCAGACTGGCTCTGTTGCATCTGGCAGCATCCTTCTTGTCCCCCACACGGTGATTCCCATGCCAACACTTCTGACCCCTGATCTTTGCACTGCGTGCGGCACACCGTGCACCACAGGTGTGGGACGCCGTGTCCCCGCGCCTGACGCACCACAAGGATGCACTCGAGTGGCTGCGCGCCAACACGCGGCCACTGGCAGAGCAGCAGCACTGATGGCGCTGCCCACCCAGCGGCATTCAGCGCGTTGACAGGGGCTCATCACGTAAGCACACGCGTCATGGCTGCAGGGGCAATGTGACGTGATTGAGCTGGTGCCAGAAAGCAGCCAGGCAGCTGCGGTCGCTGCAGCAGTGCAGCTGATGTGCCGCCTCAGGCGCCTGGATGCAAGTGGGGCAAGTTGACAACAGAGGTGATGCCTGGGTCGTGCGATGTAGCTGCACAAGCATGCCTCCAAGTTTCAGGCTTGTCCATCTTCATTATGATCATGCGCAGCGGATATCAAGCACATGGTAACAGAGCGTGTCAAGGGGTATTTGGGGCATTGCATACATGACCAGCAGTGGTCCTGGATCCTTGTAAACTTTGGTGCGAAGTTGGTCGTTCACCAGTGTTTGTTGTGATCTTGGGAACCTTGCGAGTCCTAAGCGGGCGTAACAGCTGGAGCTTTGCATTGTTGAAATCGCAGCAGTCGCTAAGAACGCGAGAAGGACGCTGGCAGCTGAACAGCCACGTTCGCTGTGGTCGGGGCCACCCAATCGTGGGCCACTTCCAGTGCGCAACGTTTACACATCCTGCACCACACCGTCTCCTGTGCTACAACACGCGGGCGGATGGCATAGCAGGAACATATGAATTCTTCACAACATGGGCTGGCTTGCATTCCTGTTCCACTGTGCAGGCTGCAAAATCTGCAGGCATGGCTTTGTGTGCGTGCCCAGCTGTCACTTCAGCAGCACGCTGGCGGCAGACTGCCAGGATCTCACAGTTAGTTGCAGTGCAGCACCGCCTGCGGATGATACTGCTGGTATGTTTCAACACCCTGAGTTTCCAGTGGTGGTTACGTAGCCTGACGAGACGCCGCTGTTGTATTCTGCAGTGACCTCTGCATCCGTCACAGGCCGGTCATACACCTTGAACTGACCCAGGTGGCCCCACTGCAAGCAAAACACAAGGTACACACATCGTGGAAATGTTGAGCACACACTGCACAGTGGAGCTGCTGCTGCAACGCGCGGCTGCAAGGGATGCAAGACAAGGTGACAAGCAGCACCAAGAAACAACACAAAGGGACACCACAGCTGTGGAGTTTGAACGTTCCACACCCACCGTGCCGCTCGTTCCCGAGGCGTCTGACATGAGAGTGAGGCTGCCTGTGGCCGCAGCCCCCACAAGTGTGACGTGTGTCCACTTCACACAACTGACTGCCGTCGCACTGTATGGCTGGAGGCTCGTGGTCCAGCTGGACAGCGGTACGTTCACACCATTGATGTACAGCTTGGTCCATCCAGCTCCCAGCACACCACCAAGCACCTGCAGGCCGAGCACAGCACTTCCTTGGCAGCCACCATCCTTGCGCAAAAGCCAATGTGAACAATCTGAACATCCAAGCAGAGGCGCACCCTATCTTCATAGCCGTCAAAACATGGCCACATCTGGTGAAACGCCGTGCTGTCATTATTATCATGGTGATCATGTTCAGGTGCATGTTCGTACCGCACGCCTGCTGCCGCCACTGCCAGCCAGGCCGTCCACTAGCACTTGCTCCACAGATGCCTGGCCACCATGCAGCCACACCCACAGCGCAACCGATGTGACATCCGTGATGCTGTCGGTGGTGAGATGGCCAGTGTTGAAGGTTGCTGATAAGTTGGCAGAGTTGTAGAACTCAATGGACCCGGCTGCTTCACTTGACCAGGTGGCACCGCCACACACCGTGTTGTTGCCACGGTAGTCGTAGCATCCAAAGCCCTGCAAGTGGGTTGGGTGGGACCATACTCAAGCAGCTACTGCCACACATCACAAAATTTTGCGAAGCCTCACTCTTGTATTGCGCAATGACTGCTGCTGCAGCTTGCAGCGGAGCAGAGCGTGCCTGACTTTCTGAGCGCTGTTGGCTGTATGTGCACACACCTGGGAGCCAGGAGCAATGTACACGTAGGTCAAGGTGGCCCCAGGGATGGGGGTGAAGCCTGACGCGTACTGCGCGGCCACCAAGTTGGTGATGGCTGCACCTGGGGCGGGCAGTGTCTGCCCCGAAAACTGCCTGTGCGCCAAGCATACAGCACAGATGGGACAGCTTGTGGCCCACACTGGTGAACGCACCCAGCCACACACAGCTGTACTGGGGTGGGGTGGTAAGTAAAATTCACCAGAGGACTATGCTGTGTGGGCTCATCAGGCCCCATACCTTTGCCATAATGTGTGTGTGAGGGGCAGGCACTCGGAGGCTGCACATGCAACAGGCACCATCCATGCGCATGGGACCTGGTGCTGACTCACTCAGGGTCAATGGACAGCACCTCGCCCCGGCAGCGGTCCAGATCCCAGTTGTTGGTTGTACATGCCACATTGGACCGGCTTGTGACGTATGATGTCACACCACCTGACACCGCAGCCTGTAGGTACGACCCCGGGCAAGTGGTGGACACTGTGTAGGTCCCAGGAGCGAACGGACCCGTAGAGTCTGGCGCATACGTGATGGAACTGTAGGGGAAGGGGTTGAATGTGAACAGGGCTGTGGCCACATCTGAACAGGGCGTTGGTGGCGCAGGCGGTGGGGGTGAGGGTGGTGGTGGGTTGGGAGGGGATGGGGAGGGAGGCGGTGGGGATGGTGTCCGTGTCAGCTCGAAGCGGGCACCAGCTGCTGAGGTGAACTCGAGGTTGAGGTCAGAGGCAACCAGCTCCCGGTCAAACACGTGGACCCAGCCCAACGCGCCCCACTGCAGGGCAGCAGGGCAGCAGCAAAGCAGTGCAGCCCTGAGCTGCACATCCCCAGCAGTACAGAACTGCCCGTCACTACAATTGGGTCATCAGGAACCTCAAGCGATATCCATGTGTACGGAAGCCAAGGAATGAAGGTGAGGAAGGTGAGGAGGTGACCAGCACATGTACCCACCACTCCGCTGGTCCCCTGATAGTTGGACATGATGGTCATGTCTGTGGTCACTGCTGGGCCCACCAAAATGACGTTGATCCACTTGGTAAATGCCACCCAGGTTGCATTGTACGGGTTGAGTGTTGCCCAGTCAGACAGCGGTACACTCGCACCATTGATGTACAGCTCAGTCCAGGCAGAGCCCAGCGTACCACCCAGCACCTGCACATGCGTCAGTGCAAGCAGTACAAGGAGAATGCGCAGCCACACGCAGGGACCCTCGGTCTTGGGCAGCGGCATGCATCTGCTGCGGCTGACCCAAATCGACTTTGGCGAGCCAATAAGTATGATGCTGCACAGAGCTGTGCACTGCCGTGCAGTACATTACAGTTGATGGTCGTACCGCACGACGGTTGGGGATGCTGGTTGGAGTGTCCAGCAGCACCTGCTCTGTACCGCCACTGGGCGCCCCAAACAGGAACACCCACAGTGAGACAGCCACCAGGTCTGTCATGCTGTCCAGCTTCAGGTGCCCTGTATTCTGAGATGCAGCTGTTGCAGAATTGTGGAACTCAACCGCAGTGCCATCGCCAAAGTAGGCTGCCCCGCCGCAAGACACTGCGCCTCCTGCAGCATTCAAGCAGCCCGTGCCTCCAGGTGCTGTGTACAGCAGGCTGGCATTGGGGTAGGGTGCACCTCCTGCATAAGTGTGGAATGATGCCTGCACGGCAGCCGTACCCAAGTAATTCTGGATGGTTGCCCCAGAGGCTGGGATGAGGCTGTTGGAGGGGTCAAACTCAGAGTTGACAGCTGGGTCAACAAACAGTGTTAAGCCTCTGCAACGGTCCAGGTCCCATGCGAATGAGATGCTACAGGTGGCTGTGCGGCATGAGACCAGGGGCGCCACTCCGTTTGTGGTGGTGCTCATGAAGTAAAGCTGTGGGCAGCACACCGTGACCGATGCCCCTGGGAACCACGGAGATGAGGCAGGGGTGTACGTGGCATTGGCGTACGGCACGACTTCGAAGGCAGACCCAACTGAGGGGCACACGTCAGGTGGGGGGGCTGGTGGCGAAGGGGGAGGGGAGGGGGGC
>QAXD01000205.1:266733-360626 GCA_004335575.1 Haematococcus sp. NG2 | reverse complement strand
CCTGGTGAGGGTGGGGGAGGGCGTGGTGGGGAGGGAGGTTGTGGGGACGGGGGTGACGGAGGTGGGGGTCGAGGTGGAGGAGGTGTAGGAGGAGGAGGTACGGGTGGAGGTGGGGATGGGGGGTCGGGTGAGGGAGGCGGTGTAGGTGGCGAGGGAGGGGTAGGGGTTGGGGATGGACTGTTAGGTGGAGATGGTGGTGTGGGAGGGGGACTGGGTGGGTCTGGTGGCGATGGCGACGGGGGAGACGGGGAGGGTGGGCTTGGCGGTGGTGGTGATGGGGGGAACGGAGAGGGCGGGGTTGGCAGCGGTGGTGATGGGGGAGGAGGCGAGGGTGGGTTTGGCGGTGGTGGTGATGGGGGAGGAGGCGAAGGTGAGGGTGGTGAGGGTGCTGCGAAGCAAGGGGCAACGGGGCGCCACTGAAGTGCATGTACTGAACATACATTGCACTGTGCAGAATGACCGCAACACCCACATAGCCCAAGCAACAGCTGCTCAGCTCGACCTGCGCTGCACCTGTAACTGGGTATGCTCACATGCAGTACAGTACAAGCTGTGGAGCCCTGGATCGTTGTGCGGCCATTGTGTTGCTGCGGCAATCATCCACCGCACTCACGTGGTGGTGTAGGTGGTGATGGCGGGAGGGGGGGAGACGGCGGGGCCAGCGCGATGGTCACATTGGAAACAAATGTGGTCTTTGCGTCCCAATCGCCACCGAAGCGGCTCCCATCCGTGCCTGTCTGCAGATTTATGGCAGAGCGCAAAGAACACTGCACGTTGCCGGCTGCTTTGCAAGCAGCACGCACATCTGCAGCACGGGTTCTGGTTTGCCATTTCTGGCGGTGCACACGGCCCCAACACACACACCTCACGCCCTCAACCAGGGAAGGGCTGCGTGCGGGTCCCATCCAGAGTGATTATGACAGGCACGTGGCAGTCATACATCAACCACATGCCACATGGGACTCACATAGAAGGCGACCTCGTCAAAGAATTTCCACCCTTGCACGGTATTCTTCAGGATGGCGTTCAACATCTCTTGCTCAGAATAGACACTCGACTCAAGCTGTACGCCACGCGCAGCATACAGCACACAGCAGCGACACGACTACATTCAGCACGATGCATACATACCATCAAGTGGTAGGGATTGATTGTATCTGCAATAGAGCACCTGCAACTCACCATAAATGTTATGCTGATTTCGCTGAAGGAGCGCTGCTGCGCCTGCATGTGTGTCGAGGTTGGCATGTTGACACACATCAGCACTGCGTCCACATGCACGGCATGCACATGTGCATGAAAGCGGATGTACTGACTTGAGTCCCCAGGCTCATGATCATAGCCAGCAGTATGGCTCCAAGTAGCATGAGCACCGAACGTTCCTGCAAGCCACTTCCAGCCCTTTGCACCCTTGTTCCGCAAATCATGTTTGGTTCGTGAACAAGCTACTGAGAAAACAGTGTTTATGGCCCAGGCTCATCCGGTGAAGCATCCGTTGCGGCTGCGGAACTTTTCATGTGGAGTACAACCGCTGGTTGCTTTAGGATTGAACATCAGGTTGATTCACATATTTGTGAACTCGACACTGCAGTGTGTTCTGACTCCGTTGGCACGGTGTGATGAAAGTCGCACGAGTGCGGCATCCTGCATCGACTCTAGGAATACGTGTTTTAAAGGCCATGGGTGAAGAATCAGGGAACTTTGGCTCGTAGCGCACAACATACTGAGGCATGCCAGATGCAACAGCACAGTATTCATTTTTATGGACTGTTAAGCAAGCACGGAGGGCGCCTCTGACGATCAGTCGACCATCGCGCTCCCATAATGCAGGTTCGTGGTCCACATACTCAACATCTTGCGCTCATCAGCCCTGTACTCGTGGGGACTGCATCGCGAGCGTCTTCACATGTTGCAAGCATAAGAGGACCGTTTACCCTTTTGGGTATTCCTGATGACGGCCTGGTAGAAATGCACGAAATAAGCGTGCAGATGGCACGCAGACATATATGACTCATGGCTGACTTGGGACATCCCAGTCATGTGCGTCGAGCATGCACCCGCCCCCATGCGTGCAGGCTCTAGATGCAGCATTGCCCATTCATGATGAGTTGCTGCGCCTGTATGCCTCGCAGTTGGCGGCCTGTGGTGTTCTTGTTGTTTTGTCACTGCAGCTGTCATCAGCAGCAGCTGTAGCTGCTGTCGCCCGGCAGCAGGTGTCGTCAGAACGGGAGCCTGACAGTGCTGACACTAATGATATGATTGTAGGAGCTAGCCCTCATGATATGCAGCAAGCGTGGAATGAGGCAACGTCGATGCCTGTAGAGGGGGTGGCTGGACCGCTGGTGGGGCGTGCTCTCATGCAGCAGCAGCAGCAGCCCACTAAGCGCCGCATCTTCTTCACAGTCACGGTCAAGACGATCGCTACGGTGGCCGCGGTGGGGAGCCACACATCATGCGTCCATGCTCTCCATCCATTCGCTTGGCATGTGGCCACACCTGCACAGATGCCGACCACGCCGCCTGAAGGCCCGTTGAAGCTATGCTTTGTGCCCCTAGAAAATGCTCTGTGCACGGCTGCTAGCACCCATGTTCATTAACAAATCACGGCAATCAAGGATTACCAGAGTTACCACGTTGTGTTTGCAGGATGCGGGCAAGGTTGGGAGAATCAAGGCCAGTGTGCAGGATAATTCCAAGCGGTTCCTCACCCAGTTTGGTGCCTTCACTTATGACTGGGGAAGATGTGCGTAAGGCTGGCATCAAGCAGTTGTCGGTCCCCAGCCATCCAGCCCCAGCATCACAAGTACATGCCGCATGCATTCTTGCAAGGGCTCATGTGGACAGCAAGAGACATGCGTGTTCCACAGCTCGCTCCAGCCATGCGTCGTGCCCATCAGTCGACTGCACACTCAACCATTCAACTGTTTCTTACAAGATCAGTCGGATCAAGATGCAGCTTCACCAATGTATTGCCTCGTCATGTTGCTTGTGATGGTGGCTGCACATGCATGCAGCTGTTGCTCGCGATAACGTGGACTATGTGCTGACCATCGTTTCATCATATGCTTTAGTCCAGGAGCCTCCCTACCCTGTGAGTACAATCAGCCGTCACCGCAGCAACTGAAGGTTGAAGGACGTTGCAAAGTTTTGGCTTTGCATGATTGTTAGCGGCAGGTGCACTGGTCCTGATGCTGTCCGCATTTGCCATGAGGCATGCCCATGGCTGTTGTATTGGATGCTGATTACGATGCCTCACATAACAATGGACATAGTGCACTTATGCATCTTGCACCCACACTTGCTGCCCTGGCTGCAGCCGCCGTCTCCACCACAGCCACCACCCCCACTGCCACCCCCCAAACCTGTACGTTTTCTGCGTCATGGAATCTGGTGTAGCTGGACCTCTGTGGGAGGGTGACTGCTGGCGCATGTCAGGCATGTGCATGTTTGCTGGCCCAGCCCGGTTTGTCAGTGACTCTGCTCAGTTGTATTTGCGCGCTCCTGGCTTGATCAGCTGACAGCATCACTGAGGTGAGTGCGGATGCATGCCGCTGCGCTGCAGCCGAGCCCACCGAATCCTCCTCCTGTACCACCCGCCATCTCCGGCTGTAAGGGCCTGACCTGCATCGCGGACGTGCGCTTTGGCATCCCCAACGTCTTCACATCCCTTCCCCGCATGCCGCAGCTCAATGTCCCTATGGATGACAACACTGTGTGCGTGTGGCGGGATGTCACCCGCATTGTGGCATGCCTGTTGTTGCGTCTGGCTCCGCCGTGAACTTGCCCTGACCGTTCCTGACCACTTGACTGTTTGGCAACCTGCCCCATGATTTGTGTGCTAACGTACATGACATCCAGACATGTATGTATGCATACATGAGCACTTGCATGGGAATGTGCCTGAACATCTTGCCCATCGTTGACAGAAGCAGCTTAAACAAGTAGTACACTCTACTCATGCACGCAGGATGGATTTGCTGCCACTGATGGACCCAATGGCCCTATGGAATGATATGCTTGGTGAGAGTCCTGTCCATCCATCACCCCGTACCTGTACTGACATTCCCTGTTACAGCGGATCGGTAGCTGACGTTGTGGACTTGGACCTGAAACAACCCTTGTCATTCGTGTCAACACATGCACCTGCCTCTTGATTATCATAAATCTTGTCTGCACCTGCTCAGACAACATCAACACCGTCTTTGGAGCACTCACAAGCGTCACACTACCAACATGTTCCCTGTACGTGCTGCAGTCATGATCAGATACATAGGGAGCAGAGCGGCAGTGTGAGCTGCGTGCATACCAATCTTTGGGTGTTTGCACTGTTTCTTTTCCAGTATGGCAGTAGCCTGCAGCCATTTGGGTTTCAGTTGAGCACTGTGACGTCCGTGATGGGGCATAGCAGAGGCATGGCAGAGCGACATGGTGTATTCCCTCACCCGCATGCCACAGCCCTGTGTGGTACGGGTCGGACATCAAAAACAAGAACACGCGCCAGACCTGCAACCCTGCACAAGGCATCAACTCAGGCTGCGTGGGCACAGTGCTCAAGTGAGTTGGTGTAGTCATCTGCTCTCTGCACTTGGCAGGACACCTGAAAAGTGGTAGTGTCCATCCAGTCGGTGAACATGTAGGGGGTTTAGTCATCTTAGCGGAAGTGTACTGGGCATGCACATGAGAAGGCCCGTGTGTGACTTTACAACTGAGCCTAGTTGTCCCTGCTGGTAATCCTGCACATCGCCGCCTTCAGACTTGATGAGACCTGAGCTGTGTTGTTATATACCTTGGATTGTTTGTACATGAACACTCACAGGGAGATAGGTGGCGGAGCTGTGGATGCACTGCGTGATGTGGTGCAAGACAACCGCGCTTACATCGGCAAGTGGGTTGATTCTTAGGCAGTTGGACAGACCCAGATCAGTGTGCCATCAATTTGTATGGCAGAGTACTTATGAGCTAAACTGCAGGCTCTTCAGTAGATTCTGCCGTTCCTTGCTGTGCAGTCATTGCGATTCGCACCCCTGGCGCAAGCGACAAGAACAGTCCACCTGGCGCAGACCCACCAAAAGCATACAGCACACAGAAGCTGAAGCGCTCACTAGCCTGCTCTTCTCCCAAGTTTGCGGTGCGCATGTCAAGATGCGATAGCAGCCGCTGGCTGGATCATAGTCGTACATGCCATGCGCATTCCAGCCCACACACGCATAACAACAAGCTCATCTTCACAGATCTTGTGTCCATATAGTAGCGTCCACATAACACAGCATGTTGCTGCTCGTTCACAACTTTACAGCTGGCCCTCAACCCCTGCAAGCCAGACATCGAAGTCTTCCTCGGCATGTCTGACTGCGAGCTGTGTGTGGTGAGAGCTGATTGAAATGTCTTGTCACCACATGTGTTTCCTGGAATGCTGCTCGATTTATGTAACTGATTGCATATCTGTAGGACCGCTTGCGCTCTGGTTTCCCTTCTGTGTATGGTCCCTCTAACATGCTCAGCCGCAAACGATCATACAGTACATGTGCTCCGGATTCTTGTGCCTGGACATGCAGGATATCATTCAAGTACCAGGGTTATCTGCATGTGTGGGCCCGCGTGTGGTAGCCTTCTCTGCAACAGCACATGCCAACTACAAGACAGCTGTTCCGGTGTGGTACGTACGCACTTTGAACACCTGTGCGGGCACACATCAATGAAGCCATCCATGAGCATCAACTGCAGCACTAATCGACACATAATCCTTCCCATATGCTGGTAGAGGATAACGAGCCCCATGACCGCTGATAATCATCACAGCAGTGGGTTGGACAGGCATGAATTTAGCATGGTGTTGAATGATGGGTTTTGCAGGTACAAGGGTGACACATCCTCGAACGTGTACAACCCTGGTGTGACGATCACTTTCAACGGCAACCTTGTAGTGCAAGGTGGGCTTGCATTCCAGACGTTTGGTTGGCCTGGCTGCCATCAGCGACCAAATGTTGGCATGTTGTTTGTGTGCACCATTTGTGACCAACACATGGGACTCTGTGCAAAACTCTGCATGACAGCCAAGGGAACTTTGAAGTACACTTTCATCCCAAGGCAAGCACAACCAAAGAAAAATGTTGAGATTGGATTGGAGGTACGTAAGCTAATGCCTTTGGCTGCAGCGGCACACTTCGCTATTCTATATCATCTGGTATGTAATTACAGGCTTTTGTTTAGCAACCAGATCCAGCAAGAGGGAAAACTGATCATGATCTACTCTGTCTGTGTTGTGATGGATGGACTGCAGGGCATTCTTACATTTGTTGTCAACTGGCAAGATGCACCGGACACCTGGTTCTTCTACATCGAGTTCAATGTAGTGCCGACGTGAGTGTTGTGGAAGTTCATACTTAGCACATGCTTGTTGTGACCATGTCCATCGCTCACACCAACCACAACAGGCAGACACAGAACTGATCGAGGACGCAGAACTGATCGTAGCTGTATGTGCAGCACATACCATGAGGATAAGGCACAACTTAATGCACAGCCTCTGACTGCAGTATAGCCTGCCTGCCAACTAAACGACTGCAGGGTTGCGGCTAATGGGTTTGGTGTGGTTGGGAAGAAGGTAAGGTGATATGCATCATTTGCCTGACAGCTGGCCACGGCAGCATACAAATTGGGAGATGGCTGGGCACACGCACGCACAATGATGTCTGCGTGTGCAACACTGACCATCAATCCCGGCGCGACCTCCATGCAGTTGATAAGCAAGGTCAAGGATGCAGTCTCTAAGTTTGGGCAGGTATGTCATGTCCTTTCACCACGTCCAGTGCATCTTCTCTTGCTGTGCTTGTTCACCGCATTTGATGGGGCATGCCATTCCACTTCCACTGACAACTTCCATCACTGGATCATCCTTGTTTGCAAACCTACCTTTTGAGCAGGTCGGGTGTGGCGTCTTCATCAATAAGACTGCAGATGCCTGGAGCGTCCACATGAACCTGGTGTGGCCGCTGACCCTTCAATGCTGAGCTGTATGCATATCAGTGCACATTAGCTTGCTCACTTTGGAACCGACCGACTGAGTGTGGCACTGGGGTCCATGGGTGTTTTACCTGCACAGGCAGCAAATGCTGACCGCAATAATATGATTGTACTGCTGTGTGCCTGTCCGATCCGTATGCGCACCTTGCTGTGGCGCACATGCAGATCATCAACATCTCGCCCTTGGATGCGCTGTTTGGCGACGGGGGGGCCCTGGACAAAGTCTCCTGGATGCGGGAGCCCTTCTCAATCCTGTTCAGCGGCCTGGATGCATACTACCAGTTTGCCATAGGGGTGCGCTGCCCTACCCTGTTGGTGGCTGTATGCCTGACGAGTTCTTGGGAACAGCCTCCACCGCATCAATAGCTGCCTCTGTTAGCTCAGCTGCCCAGGCATCTGCCGCCATCTCCTCATGCACTGCATCCTCATCAGTAGCCCTTGTCATGTACCCACACACCCTGCTGATGTTCACGCAGTTGCACGTGGATGATGAGGGCCTGGCCTTCCGCATGATGTGGGTGCACTGGTCGTGTGCACTGCTGGTACAAGTGCAGTCTGTCTAGTTGTATGCTTGTCCCTGCCTATCTTGTAAGCAGGCATCTTGGCTGTGGCTCAGCTGCACTGGCGGTGGCACCTGCCAGCCAGCGTCTGAGGCCCCACACATGCACATGCCAGATCTTCATCTCTGTCCGTCCGATGATGGCCTGTTCCTGGATGCAGGGGGAAAATAAACTACCCTGGCATTAGGATCGGGCCTGATTTCCTCGGGGTTGCTCTTCGAGAGTTGTTTGGCCTGTAAGTGCTCCGCTGTGATTGGTTCATGGGTGCGGCTTGCTGTTGATGTGTGCAGCCTGTCTGACACGTGTGATGCATACGTCACCTCTCAGGAACTGGTACAGCTTGACAGGGTTCGCGGGTTTCTACTTCCGTGTCTACTTTGAAAGCGGCCGAGTGGACCTTGGTGTCTCGGTACGCCTTGGCACACCTTGCTGATGCCTGCTTGTGTTGGTGTGGAGAGGGGGCGTGAAGGTGGGGGCGGTGTCCAGGTCAACAAGTCCTCGGATGTATGGTCACATGAACCATCCTGTTGCAGCTGTTGCAAGCTCCTGCACTGTTAATGTGTTACCAATCTGGGCACGTTGCAGCACAAGTGAATTCTCACCTTCACATATGTCATCATTTCGCAGCTCGACGGCGCGTTCTCACTGACGATATCATTCTGCACCAGCGACTCTGATTGCCCTGGAAATCTATGCATCCTCGGCATCTGTTTCCCAGGTATGTGTATGGGTGCAGTGGGGCTACCCGCCCCGCGGCCCGCCCCTCGGGCCCCCGGGGGCCTTACTGCCATGCACTTCTCACAAACTAGAAAATAACACAAAATCAACATGTGTGCCATGGCTGCACCGTACTGCTGCATACTTCTTGAATGCGTAGTGGCATAACCTATTGTTCCCCGTGCTGTCCAACACATGTACATCAGATCTGGGGTGCATCAAGAGTGGCGTGCTGGGTTTGGTGGAGCGCAGTGCGCGGGAGTTCAACTGCCCACCCGACCACCCGGTGTTTGTGGGTACGTGCACAGCACATGATCAGCACCGCCTGGCCTTCACCACCATGCCTCGTCAACTCGTAGCAGATCGCTCCACACACGTCGCTCTGTGTGTTCCGGCATCTGTGCACGGCAGGTGCATTCTGCTTGGTGGCCTGCCACGACGACGAGGTGGACTGGGGCTTTGCCTGCATGTGAGCTGCACAGAGGCTCCAGCAGCAGGGCACGCTTGCATAGCCATACTGGGGCCAAGGAAAAGCCTCAGAAGCCGCGTGCCATGCTTTGCATGCACCTTCCACTTGGTGGCCCATGGACAGGCCGCAGAACTTGTGGCAAAAGCTCTAATGCTGTTTGATGCTGGGCCTCTGACTGCAGGGGGAGGTGCCCAAGTGGCTACACAGACATGGGCTTCTTCTGCCTCCAGTTTGTGAGCGTGCCATGATGCTTGTACCCCACGGCATGTCTTGAATGGTGCAGTTGCCCTGTCTTGTGTAACAATTGCGTGAATTGCTGTTGGCAACCACTGCCCAGCAGTGGCAGCCTGCTGCAAATGATGACCATGGGTGCAGTTTATCCCCATGCACAGGACATCCAGTGGGCCAGCTGGGACTTTGATATTGGTTGGTTCTACCTGCACATTTCCATCGATTGCCCCCGAGGTGCGTGAGGGAACGGGAGGTGCACTTGCCAGTGAAGCAAACCCTGTACATGTGAACCTGTCTTGTGTCGTGTGCCCATACACCATGGCTCCCACCTCAGATCCCACGTATCCAGACATACACCCTCCACAACGCACAGAGCAAGGGCTACCCACATGTGCTGCCTGCAGGGTACACCAACCTGGGCCTGGTGTGTGTGAGGAGCAGTGTGCAGATGAAGCGCATCAGGTGATGTGCTACACCACATTCTATGACCGGCATAGTCAGTCTGGCAGCGGCCCCAGTTGCATCAGCATAGCTGCTGTCATGCATGCCATCATGACTCAGGATTGGCACAGGAGCACATAAGTCAGCAGTTTGCCTCTCCGATCAAACCTCGGCTGGCCTGTGCTTTAACTGTACAATATGTCGGGCTATGCAACTTGCAGGTTTAAGGACCCTGTGTGGCCTGGCTGCTACGACAGCAGATATCCAAACATGGTGCGCCTGGAGCAGCTGTGCAGCCCCTGCGAGCTTGATGGACGCAGCAGTGTGTACCGTTAGCATGCCTCAGTACTTTGCTGAAAGGAGAGAGGTTGTGGGTGGCGTTTAATCGTTATGCACTGCATTACGTTCTGTAGGTTTTCCCTGTCTGTATGGAGGACTGTCACAAAGGCTACAAGGTTCATGTCATCCCCTACTTCTGCACACAAGTGAGTGCTGCTCTGCATGTGATGAAGCAGTCTGGCCCGTTTCCATCAGCATGGTCCTGTAAAGTTGCAGGAGTAAGTAATTCTTGCTGACTTGCTGGACCATTCCCTGGACAGTGGTGCGCAAACCATCCACCATGATGCTTCCCATGTAAGCATTACGGCTTGCTCTGTCCATTCACAGGTATGTGGTGGAGACTTCCCCAAGGACTGCATTGCGGCATGCCTCAAGCCAGGTGGGCACGTGTTTGCCAACCACCCATAGCCTCTTCTAGGTAGTTCCCACTCCTGGCTGCTGTGTACTGATGTAACAAGCATGCGAGCTTTAAACGGCTGCCTGCTGCATGACGTTCTCTTCCTGCATACACACAGGCTGGTCGTGTGGCAACCCTGCACCTTGGGTCACATCTTTCGCCAAGCTGGGGAAGGGCCGCACCTGCGACACTGTGTTTGGCAGCCGGCGCCTGAACGAGGGGGATGGCTCAGGGCTGATGGAGCTGCCAGCTGGCGCTGCATCTGGGGCTGAGACTGAGGTTGGGGTTCAGCAGCCGGTAGGGCCTGGCCGGATAGGCACAGCAGGGTCGACATTGCAGCCGTGCTACCCAAGCACAGATGGCCTGTGGGACATGACCGACCCTGAGGACGCGCGGTGAGGCAGTCACCCTGCATGACCCATGTATCTGATCAGTGCCACGCCACATGCATGGCAGCTGCCATGTCTGCACCCAGATGCTTGTTCCCACAGTCCCATACATCGTGGGACCTGCAGATGCCTGTGCCTGAGGAGCTGCGGGCACTGGCGACCGCGGCTGCCTGAGCGTTTTTTTGTCGTGTGCATCCTGCATGATGCTAGATTGCAGCCGACACCAGCCGGGCATGTGCACAATCCGCTTGCGTGCGTGTTTCAAACCTGCCGCCACATCCGCGCCCACTCGCGCCAGGTATGAGTGCCATCACCCTCGCTCAATGGAAGATGTGGCAGCGTTCCTGAGGCGCCATGATGATGGCATCAACCGGCGCCCATTCCTGCTGCGTGATGGCGAGCAGTGGGGTGGCAACTTGCCCCATATCCCAAACACAGGCAGGAGGGATACAGCTGGCGTAGAGCACACAAGTGGGCCGGCAGGCACGGGCTGGGCCATCATTTCTAACACAACTGACTTCCATGCACGGGTCGCACGCATGGCAGCCCGGAGGAAGCAACTGGAACAAGCTGGCTACTCGGAGGATACTGCCATGGAGGTTGCACGGAGGGAGCTGGATGAGGAGGGCGGGCCATTGGCGTCTTCATCTTCTGATCAGCTTGGTGCCAGCATGGGTGACTGGTCGTTTGGTCACTTGCACGCGGCAGCTGATCCTGGGGTGCCAGCTGGCACTGCAGCCAGGCACCAGATGCAGGACATGTTTGACAAGCTGGGGCTGAGGTTTGCAAGTGATGGGCAGGAAGGCGGGTTTGAGGGGCAAGCGCGTCAGCTGGAAGAGGACATGGCGGGTGAGCCAGAGGCGGTGCCTGATGCTGGCCCGGCTGGTAGCAGCTCTCACACCAGGAGCCTGTCCCAGCAGCAGCGGCCTCCTCCACCCCCTCCCCCACCACCCTTCAGACCCCACCACCCGCCCCATCACCGAAGCCACCACCACGCAAGACCCCCCGCCCTCCAACAGGGACCAAAGCACCGCCGAAACCACACAAACCTCCCAAGGCCCCTGGCCCTGCATCACCACAGCCCCCCTGGCCACCCAGCTTCCCTTATGCGCCCTCTCTCTTCCAGGACCCACCCATGATGCCCCCCTCCCCACCCTCGCCAGACACGCCCCCACCTACTTTTTTCACGGCTATGAGCTGGTCCTTGTCGGGCGTGAGGCGGCTGCGGGAGGCGGACGCATGTGACCTGTTGTCCAGCTCGCTGAACTCCACACTGAATGCGGTGCGGGTGGTAATAACACGGGTTGCGGCTGGGTTCAGGCTTGCAACATGACTTGCAAAAGCATTGATCCTGAGTTGTCCGTTGCGCTCCTGTCCTACCTGCTGCATCATACAGCCTTCGTGCAGGTTGCCGCCTTCTTCAAAGCGCGCACCATATGAAGCGCGCACCATATGACATGCGACTGCGTTGTATGTTTTGTCCCTGCAGGTGTTTGGCCGTGACCTGGGCCCAGATGAGGCGGCTGACTTCAACTGCACCACCTACCCAGGCATGCAGTACCCATGCGAGCTCAAGTGGCGCCTGTCCAACGTGTTGGCCGCAAACTTCACACGCGCAATCGTGAGGCATTGGTTCTGGGCTCCCTGCATTATTGTACCTGCTTCTCATGCTTGCTGTCATGTGGTTGCAGCAGATTCCAAGGTGTGCCTGCCATGCGTGCCAATGTTGTGCAAGTACGTGGTTTTGGAAGGCTAGCTGTGGTTGCAGGGATGTGGCACTTGACTGCACGCTACAGGGTTTTAACGTATAGGGAACCTAAACCTCGTGTGCAACACTCCTCAGGGCATATGTCTTGTACTCACATGCCTTGTACTGATCGTCACTGTGTGCCTGCAGCGCCGCAACATCACACTCCGCAACCAGCTGGCGCGCCCGCTGTACACTCTGAACCAGAAGTTCGCCTTCTCCATCAACTGTACCGCTGCGTCCATCTTTTTCAACTACAACATCTCCAGCCCAGGCGACACCAACCACCTCCTTACCTGCAACAGCATGGGTGAGAACACGAGCATGCAGGCTGGGATGTCCAGTGAATCTGATGCATCGGCATGTGCTTTGAGTGGAAACCTCCCTCTTATTGCCTGAAACGTACCAGCAAGGTGTACGTCATGCAGCTTGGCAACACAGTACACACCTTTCACACATGCGTACTGTGTGCCCGTAGACCGGCCCGATTCCGAAGTGCTAACGTACCTGAACACAACAGCATTGTGCTGTGACGGTGGGTGCTTGGGATGTGGCATGAGCAAGCAGGCATTGCGCATTGCAGCGCTGCACCTTGTTTCTTGTTTGCGCTACCTCTGGTATGTTCTGGATGCAACAACTGGTATGCTCTGAATGCAACGGGTTGCCAAGCTGCACTGGCTGGGCCTGTGTCGATGACCCCCTACGTGCCTGTGCCTGCAGACATGGTACAGTACTACACCTCAGAGGTCATCATCAGCGGCACTTCTCTGAACGTGCTGGACAGACCCAAAGGCTGTGCAGCCATGCAACGTGCACTGGCGCCGCTGTTGAGGCGGGTATGTACATCGATGTGTTGCCTGCATGTAGCCAACTGCTGTTGATGGGTGCCCAGATGCATAAGCCATGTGTGAGCCACACAAGCATCATTTCGCAGCAGGCAGTCAGGGCACCACAGACCCGTGAGAGAAGTCATGTTCGACACTTAGCCCGTGCAGGCACTTGCGCTCCCAGGCCTCCCACGCTCCTGCAATCACCCTGATCATCTGTGGCCTTGCTCGATGGTGATATGTGTTGGGCAGGTTCTCTCCAGGAATTCTTCCATGGCTTTCGAGCTGGAGCAGTACACCAACTGCACTACAGCCAAATCACCACCTGTTGGAAAGGGCGACCCAGCCGCCATCCGTGGACTGAACACAACATTCAAGCTTCCCACGGTGCGCTGCATATCAAAGCCATGCGGTTTGTACCCTAACGATGCCTGGTGATGTGTGCGAGCAGGGTGTGAGGTGCTTAACACAATCAACTTGGTTGCTGGTGGGCTGCGCTGTTGACACCCGACAGGAGGTGGCCACCTTCTTCTATGACAACCTCGTTTCCAACACGGACGCGCTGGACACGTTTGCCGCCGGCATCGGCGCTGCGTTCGGCCCATTGGAGTGTGGGGTGTCCAACCTCGTGTTCCTCTTCTCAGGGGTACGTCGTGATACTGGCGCAACTGGGCGTCCGCGGTCAGGGGCTATTGTGCTGCAGTGCCTGCCAGGTACAGTGTACTGCTGGGCCTGTAAAGCTGTAGTGCTCTGCACCTTGATGACTGCTTAACGCGTATCATGCCTTCCTTACCTACCACCTGCCCACAGGGCAGCTTCAACAGAACAATACCTGCCATCAACCTGCGGTGTGCCAACGAACCATGTAAGCTTGAACAGGAAGTTGCTCACTACTGCTGTGCCACCTGCAATGGTGCTGAGCACCGTGCTCATAATCGTACATTGCCTGTGCCTGATATGATAGTAACAGAGCCAACAGACCCGCAAAATGCCACAAACTCAGAAGATCATTGTCATACACTCTGCGCCCCTTTGCTTCCGATTGGCGCGCAGACAATGCTTCCTTTGCAGACAAGTACAAAGACACCACATCCGTCAACATGTGCTGCCATGACAACGGGGGCCCAGTCACGGACCTGACTCTGACAGTTGCTGTTGGTGGGCTTGTGTCCGGTATCCTGCCAGCTCCCATGAAGTGCGCCTCCATGGGTGCTGCGGTCAACGCCTCGTACATCCAAGTGCGTCGGGGGACTATGCCAGTTTAATCACTTAATATGCACAGCACTATCAGGAAATCGCCATGCTTGACGCAGCCCCCGTCCACGTAAGGGGTGAGCTTGTTTGCACAAGGTCTGCCCACAGCCTGGACTGCTGACCACCTCAACTGCATGCGTCTCATCTGCAGGCAGCCCCAGATGCCCGCCCGATCCTCACGGGGGTGTGCACCACGGACGGGGACCTGGGTCTTGGCGCAGCAGCATTTGCGGGGCCTTTGGTAGGCATCAAGGCGTTTGCAGCAGCCCTGAGGAATCAATCATCTGTGAGGTCCCGTCTGGCACGGGATATCGTGCTGAGGCAGGGTGACCTGGACTGCGGCAGCGGCATCGTTGGCGTGATGTTTGGCACCCAGAACCAGCAGGACAAAGCCACTCTGCCACCCTCTGTGATGCTGGTGTGCAATGCAGACGGTACGTTGGTGCTCACACCGCACTGCCAAGCACTTCCTTGTTGCTGACTGGCTGCTAACTGACTGGCCGTGCTCACCACTGCACCTGCTGCCACCTGCACGCCCTTCACCATGAGCCTCACGACCGTCACTTGCTTTCCATTTGCATTGCATCCACCTCTGCACACTGTGCACAGCCGTTGGTTTGTTGGTGTGGCCCTGCAGGCATGCAGTCCAACGCGACGCACCTGTACTACAGCGAGGCAGCGCTGTGCGGCAACTGCCGCCGCCGCCGCGCCGCTCTGGCGGTGGAGCGTGGGGGCGCTGTGCACGAGGAGGAGCTGGATACACCCTACATACAGCATACAGGTGCGCTGGGCACCCTCACCTTGCTGACTGTACTTGTCCCAGTGCATCACATCAGCTCCTGTGCTGACCCAGCCCAGGTGCACGTATCCGCGTGCATACGTACGGCAAGGCATATACATGGTCTGTGCCAGGGCACACCGTACCACGCGAATGGCTGGAGCCGGTCGTCCCAGGCCCGGCAACAAAGCATGCACAAGGCCAGAGAAAATGACGTTGTGTGCAGTTGGTGTAGCACTGAGACTGCTGATGCCACCGTGTTGTACCTGCTGCACACTCACAGGTGGGGAGCACCCCAGTGTGGCCTCCATCATGCTCAGGATCTTCCTGGGTGACAATCAGGTGACGACATTCCCCCACCATGACTTTGACTTCCTGCCAAACCGCGAACAAGCCATGGCAGCATCACATAAAAGGATGGCCCAACTGAAGCGGGACGTCAAGCGGCGTCTGAAGCTCATGAGGAAGTGAGGCAGTGTAGGGACCAGTTGATGTGTGGAGCCGCCGGTGTGCTCAACCAGCTGCTCCTCACTCAATAAACTTATTGCTTCTCCGTTTAGTGCTGAACACTGCAGCATGTGTTTGCCAGAATGAGAGCCACCATCCTCTTGTGTGATCCATGTACACTATGTGCTCATTCATCTGCTGCCGCGCATGCATCTGAAGAAAGATTGTCCGCTGGTGTGGCTGCCGGCCTGTTAGCTGCAGATATTCTTTTCGGCGAAGACATGACATGGCCTGTAACTGTGTAAGAGTCCTGGGCAGGACATGCAGGCTTGCAGCAGGAACACGGACTGAGGCACTGACAGCATGCTGTGATGGCTGGCAAGTGCAAACTGCCTTCAGATGGGCGCAGCACAGACAGCACGAGCTTACAATGCAGGGCAACCAGCAACAGCATCTGCACATGCTGGGCGTGAGGTGACATGAGTACTGAGCGTCTAGGCATTCAAGGGCCCAAGACACAACAGGCACCATGTTACAGGCTGCAATGGTACTTATCACACCTTATCACAATACTTGCATGCACATAACATTGCCCTGAAGCATGTGCCTGTCAAGACGTCAACCACTGCTGCCCCACACACACCACCATCACCTCGCAGCCGCTGCAGACCTGCATGTCCTCACCTCGGCCATTGCGCCGGTGATGCGCGCCGCATGGCACGCCGCCGGTGATACGCACCGCACAGCATGCGGTGCGCCGCCGGTTGATACGCCCAGCGTTGGTTGAACGCGCCGCCGGTAGATCAATGCCGGATGGTTCTACTGCTGTCATACTCATGCGGCTGAGCCCACCATGCGCAACACATCCACATGCTGTGCTGGGATGCGGCCAGTGCTCCCAAGCTGCCGTGGACAGATGAAATGCGTAGTGAGCAGCGTGCGTGCAAGATTATTGATCTACATCGCTATCATGGGCAACCGCCCTCCTTGACTGCCCTTTCAGACAATCACACCCCCAGCGTCGCCTGCGCCGGTGATACACATGCCATGGAGGGCATGTGCCGCCGGTTGATCAGAGCCGGACGCGCCTGCAACTTATGGAAGAGCCAAAGTGAGCACACACACGTCCACAGTCAGTCCACACAGCACAGAGGATTGAAGTGGAGAAACAGGTCTTTCATTCATTGGCTGGCTAATGGCTGGAACATGGCAGACAAGAGTAAGCTGCTGAGGCTGCATAGCTCCCAGGTCCATGCGCATCAGGCCTGTTGGGCCGCAGCCGAACTGGTTGTGGCAGCAGCTGCAGCAGCAGCAGCAGCCGCCCTGTGGCGGTACGTCTTGTCGAAACGATCCAGCACGTAGCTGCAGGCAGGTACACAGCCGGCTGTGTCAACATAAACTCTGCACCAAAACAGCAACAGTGCCCATTGCGCCACACACGTGCTGCCGGGAACAAGCGGGATGCCAGAAAGCCCCCAGAACACAAGAACTGCACCAAACACGCAAGGCATGGACCTGATACCACAGGCAGCTGCAAACGGTCGTCTTGCATGACACACAGCAAGATTCATGCTGTGCTGCAGTCACACAGACCTGTACGAGTCGATGGGCTCGCTGTCAGGGCCGCAGCTGATGGATGAGCCGCGCTGGGGGTGCAGGAAGAAGGGGATGGAGTAGCGCGGCACACCAGCGGGGGAGTTGTACATGACGCGGTGGATGGTGGACTTGATGCGGCCGCCTGACCACATCTGAAGCAGGTATGGCAGCGCACAGGCAGCGCACATCAGTACCTCACTTCAAAGGAAGGACACAGCTGCGCCTGCCATGGGAAGCAGACCACGCTGTGCCGAAGTCATGGCAGTGTCGTTGGGGACCATTCACGCTGATGATGACGCTCAAATTGGCTGGCTCGTCGCACACGCATACATGTGAGCACGAGGTGGCCGGAGCACGTACTTGCAGCAGGTCGCCAAAGTTGATGACAAACGCATCAGGCACCAGCGGCACCGCGTGCCACGCGCCACCATAGTGCACCTGCAGGCCCTCGTCCCCAGGCAGCAACAGCGTGATGCAGCCATAGTCGGTGTGTGCGTCTGTGTTGCCATCGGTGGGTGGGTACTTGAGCGCCTGCATGTGCAACAAAGCCCAAGCAAACGACTGGTGGATAACAGTCATAATAAAAAGGAGGGCAGATGACCCTGGTCCTTGCAGGAGTGACCATGCAGGGAAAGGTAGACCACAAAGCATGGTTGCAGGCCTCTGTGACACCCACAGGGGCGACTGATTGCACGCTCCCTCTTGGTGGGCTGGCTGCAACTCACCTTCAGCATGTACACAGGGTCAGCCAGGAACTTGGCGACGAACGTGTCGGGATTTGCATGCTCGGGCGACAGGTGTGCCACCAGGCCAGTGCGCACGATAGCACGCATGACACGTACGCATGTGTCACGCGCGTCTGCCATGTAGGCCTCCACCTGTGGCAACAGCGCGACAGCACAGATGTACTATATGATCGATGAAGTGATTTTTGTTGTGCGACCGGCGCATGTCAATCGAGAGATAAGCTGCTGTGCTCTCACCTCTGGCAGCAGATCCTCCAGCCCGGCAGGTACCACATTGCCAGGGGCGATAAGCGAATTGGAACCAAAGAAGAAGCCCTGCAGCGGAGTGACCAAAGAGGCATTGCTGGGTACTGATGACTGGCTTAGCTGGGTACTGAGCTGTGTGCATGGCTGCATGCTGTGTGCATGACAGCACGCATATTGACACAACTTGCACAAGCATCACGTGTTGCTGACTGGCTATGCTGATGCCGCTCCAACAGCTGGCTAGCGCAGCAGGAGGGTACACACCTCCTTGTTGTCCTTGATGTGGATGCCTGCCGGATCTTTGTTGAACTCTGCATGCTCGATAGAACTGAAGTAGCCACGGTTGTTGGTCGACTTAGCCACATTCACAGCCTGTTTGGCAGCCATGGGCACGTCAAACAGCTGTCTCGCGAAAAACCAGGCGCGCTCAAGGCGCTCCGGTGAAATGTGGTAGCCCCCGTCTGGGCGGATGTTGCTCAAGAGGACGAACTGCGCGGCGGGACGGGTGGATGGCATGTGGCATGTGCTGGTGCTCACGTGGGGCGGTGCGGTTCAGAAAGCCGCGAGACAAGCTTCAAACGTATGGTCGTAGATGTAAGAACATCTTGAGCTTCAAGCGGCCAACCAAAATCACCTCAAACTCGCTCAGCAAACTCAAACCTCAGCAACCCAAACTCACGCCGTGCTGGGAGCAAGCCTCACGAAGGAGCTCTAGCTGATCGTCAGCAATCTCGTTTCCACCGATGCTGAGCAGGGGCATATTGAAAGGCAGGGTGGAAGGCGCCATGGCTGCAGTAACAAGTTGGGGATCAACAGAGTAAGAGTGTGGTTTGTAGGCGTAACGCTTGATGCTGGCAGCCGGTGAATTTGAAGCACCTCACACATCACATGATGTGTAATGTGTGCGGGCTTCGGTGCAGTTGGAAGGGCTCGGGTGGGATATACTGGTCGTGCCTTAAGCACCTTGCTCGGGCACACCCGTACGTTCGCTTAGAGCATGACTGGGAAGGACGCAACACATAGTGATCTGCATTTGCAGTGTGAGCATGCCATACCAATGTAACACGACTATTCATTACACAGCTTGGGCGCTGAGTAATCAAGATGGGGCGCGCATCTGCCTAGCACACATTTACTGCTGAAAGAAAATGGGTTCAGTAATACATAACGTGTCATTTGGCACACCAATTGCCCCAGCGTCGCATGAGCACACCAGGCACTGTGCCCAGCAGGACACGAGAAGAGCGCCATTCAAGCCCAAGGCATGCACACAATTGCATCGTGACCATTAGAGTTGAAAACTGCCTCAAATGCAACTTATCACATTCCAAAAAGAAGACTGGCAGCAGCGTGCACCTCATGCGTAGGGACCATCAATCCCCATGCCATCAAATCTTGCTGCCAAGCTTTGTATTGACGTGTGACATGGAGGCCTGAGACTGCCCTTTGTCAAAGCACCTTCCATGTGTATCTGCACCACCAAAGCCACACACACTGCCAACCACAATCCGTAGCAGCACCCTGCGCCGCGCCTCCCCCAAGCCACGCTCAAAACTTGTACAAGACCCTGAACAATTTGTGAGGTCCAAGGCTGTGCTGCTGTCAGGCAGCGACAGCACGAGAATGCTTGGCTTGACATGCTGGCCACACCCTCACATGCCCACCATCCACGCTGCAAGGTGATGCTGTGGCACAACATCCTGGGCCCATCAATAGCGCACCAACCGATAAACTCCTCTCATCCCATCACACTGCACAGCCCTTCCTCTGCGCCCCCATGCGTCCTCCTGATGTTATGCTGTCTCACTCTTCTGCAGCCCTCGTGTTCGCAAGGAGCGCGTGTGCTCACCACTCGACCGCACACTCCTCATCCACATCACCACACGTGGTAACACCCTGCTTCGCCATTTCCACACGCTTGGCAGCGATGACAGCGTCCAGTGCACCGCCGATCTGCAGCACGATGCGCACGCGTGCAACTGATGAGAGCCGGCATGTGATATGTGGCACATGCACAGGAGCACTGAAGAGATGGCGCAGGAACAAAGCCGCAAAGGGGGCCGGGATGCAAGCACAAGACGCATGCAGCGTGATGGCATGCGAATTGCATTGCCGCATGCTCCACGCCTTGTTTGTGCGCAGGCTCTTACTGCTATGTCATGCAGCCCAACCCTGGCCCGCACCTGGATGCGGTTGTGGGATAGGAATTCATAGATGAGGTCGATGATCTTGGCCACGATGGGATTCTCGCTCAGCGCAACGGCCCAGCCCAGGCCCACCTCGGTGAACATGCCCTTGAGTGCGTCAGTGCCGTACAGCACCTGCACAGCACAGCAGCATGTACTGTGTCAGACGCAGCTCAGCTGCACCTGCCCGGTTATTGGCACCCTGATGAAAACCATGTGTGCCCCCCGCAGTGCCCAGCCACTCCCAAACTGCTCTGCGCTTCACATGCATGCCCCCTCCTGCGCGTGCCCAGCTGTGAGCCAAGGACAGGCAGATTTGCAAACCCTTTGAGGTCACACACCGAGCCATCAGGGCGGATGGCGTGGATAGTGGTCATGGCCTCCTCGTACTCGATGCCCATGTTCTTAGATGGGTTGTAGCTCTCGTCTGCAATGTTCACAAACTTGATCCTGCGGCAACATTTTCAGCCAACGGTTACGGATGGCTCAAAAGTGCAACACAGACAGAGATGAGCCGCCATTACACCAGCAGCAGATGGTAGAAGTGAGTAGGCACACTTACTTGCCACGCCCGTTATCCTGGCGCTCAAGCACGTTCTTGAGGCTCTGGCACATGCTGCAGTCACCATCATACAGGTATTTGATGGCCCAAGTGATCTTCTTGGTCTTCTTGGCCGGGAGGTTGCCCTGCAAGGCGGCCTGTGGACACAACGTACCGGAAGCTTCAGAACCAGTGCATATCAAGATATGAACATTTCAATCATGTGTGTGACAAGGCATGACCAAAGGCAACAACCAGCAGGCGGCTGGCATGCCTTGGGCCCCAGACTGCATCTCACCACTTCCTTGTCCATGTACTGCATGTACTGCTCCTCAAACAGAGGCTTGAAGATGTCCGAGCGGGACAAGATGCTGCGCACACATGCGCACAGAATGCATATGGTTATTATGCTGCCAGTGCCCGTGCTCAGCTGGTGCCACAGCTGCCGCGGCCAGCATTCGGCAGCTGTCACCCAACTGGTGCACTTACCCCACGGGGTACCCATCATCATCAACAACCGGCAAGCGGCGAATCTTCTTGCTGAGCATCAAGTCCGCTGCCTCCTGGACGCTAGCGCCAACGCCGATTGTGATGGCAGGGGTCGTCATGTGCTTGAACACAGGGTCGTCCAACGACCCACTAGCCTTGCGTACACGAATAATGTCCTGCAAATAGAGACACGGCTTGAAAGTCAAGCTTTGCGGGTACGGCAGGGTTCATGGGTGGAGAAGTACATTGGCATGCTCAAAGTTGTTAAGGACGTGCTTGGCCACACACCTTCCGGCTGATCACGCCCACGACCTTGCCCTGTTCGTTGAGCACCGGCAAGCCTGTGACCTTGCTGAGCCTGGGAATCACAGCATTCAGGCTCTCATTCGGGGTGCAGCTCAGCAGCCCACGGTCGGTGCTGCGCATAACCTCCACCACACCACCTGGGGAATCACGGTGGCAACCCCGTGGTTAATCCTGAGAAGTTTGTCCATGCAACACCACCCCATGTTCCGAGCCCGACCCCTGCTCAAACTCACCGAGCGGGCATGTCAAGTTCTTGCTGAACAGCGCATCGTAGTCCATGCTAGAGCTGACGCTTGCGGACCGCAAGCTCACAGGCTTCTGTGATGGCTCAGCAGCATTCAGACGCACATTCCTGGCTTGTAGCCTCCTGAAATTCACTGGACGCACAAGGACGGCAGTGCGGACTGGGGCGTGTTGACGCCCTGAGGTGCTGGCCACCTCGGCACCGCGAGACACCAGCATTATTGCAGAAGTGGATAATTCAAGCAAAGGATACAATGCTTTTGAGCAGCGTGTCAATTGAGCGGGCTTTTTCGAGACACAATCACCCAGTGAGTGACCATGGGAGGGGCGCGGCGAGGCACACAAGGCAGAAGTGCCAGAGCAAGAGGATGTGCTTGCAGCTGGGAGCCTAGGTGATATGCAGGCAAGTGGCATGCAGCCAGGATGGACACCAATGCACACTACAGCATCCCATGGTGTTCTACATGCGGCTCAGATGGCGAGCCTTAGGTACAGCCACTGTGATGCGCCTGCACACCCAGCTGAGAATCATCCATCATGCTCGTGCTTGGTGCATGCAGATGGAAGAGGAGCAGCCTCGTGCTGCCCAGGGCACTGCAGATGCTGCACACATCACACAGCTGCAGGCGCAGGTAAGCAGCAGCAAAGGGGCCATGCCATTGATGCAGTAGGGAGCGTGCGCATGGCACAAGCTGATTCAGCACCAGTGCAGGTCTTCTTGGTGGGTTTGCCTGTGCATACAAGTTCAGCAGCACAACCATGGCAACATGGCATGGAACGTGCTGGCATCCTGCAGCTGATGCAGCACTGCACGGCCAGCACCTTATGATTGAATTGTGACTGCACGCAGCTCGAGGAGCTGCGCATGCGCCTGAATGAGCTCCACTGCACTGACGTGAACGCGCTGCGGCGAGCCTTCAAGACACTGGCTCAGCATGTGCAGGCGCTCGACATTGAAAGCAAGGCACGAGTACATCAGCCTGCCTGCAGTGTGCGCATTATAATGCCAGGGGCCAGGAAAAGGCATGGGATGTTATTACTCTGCGTGTCCTGCTTGGCGTGGCACTGCGTATGGCATGTGCAGTGCATACGGGCTGCTGCACCTTACGACCTCTGCGAGTTCTTGAATCGTGCATCGCGTGTTTCTACCTTGATGTCCTGCAGCATGTGGGGGGTCTGCTGGCCCAGATTGAGGCATCCATCCTCACACCAGAGTTGGTGGCACAGGAGGTGAGACTCCCTTGCTGCAGGAGACTGGTGTACAAGCACGGTGCGGTGCAGTGCACGCTTTGAGGAGGCGTGTGTTGATTCTGGGCCAGGACATGTGTTAGTGTACCACCATCTTGCATGTAGCCAAATATGTGTGCTCAGTACGGGCACATCCAGGGAACTGGAGTGCATGTGTGCTTGTGTCCCACAGGTCGGTGTGGCTGGGGCAGCGGCGGGCTTACTGTGGGGACTGCATCGGGGCCTGGCTATGATCCACTTACCAGTGAGTGCACGTGCCTGTTGGTCCGGGACCAGGCATTTTTGCCATGCAGCTGGGCTTTATCCATGAAGTGCTGTTGCATGGCATGTGCCCCTACCGCTCGGCTGGCAGTGGTTGCCCTGCAAAACACGGTACCTGGTGCGGTGGCCTGAGCACGACTCAACCTGCCAGTGGATTGTCGCACAGTGTGATGCCGTATGCACATGGGCACGCAGCCATCCCGGCCAATGACCAACGTGGCAGTGATCGGGTTGCTGGGCTGGTGTGCATGGCGGCTGCTCCGTCGCGGCAGCAGTCGACTCCGTGCGCTGCTTGACAGGAATGCGCAGGCTAAGGCCCAGCTACAGGCCGACTGGAAGGTATGATACGGCAGAGGTGATGCATGCAAAGGTGCAGTTGTTCCAACTGGGTGTGTCGCATACATGGCATGATATGCAGTGAGGTGCGAGGTGGAGGAGGAGGTGATCTGCGCAATGCTGCTGCTGCTGCTGCTGTTTGACATGACACATGCAGAGCATTGCAGAGCGGATAGAGATCATGGTGCAGCTGGTGACCACGGCCCAGTCCCCGGTGGGCTTGTTGCAAACAGCACCACACACTCAGCTAAGTCAGCTGCCAGCAGACAACCATGGCCTGCTGAGCGGGTAATTCAAGTCACATCTGGGCTCAGCTTCAAAGACATGCGGACAGGAAGACAGGGGGAGCATATGTGATTGTTACAGTGTCGTATGCAGGTTGTTGTGCAACGTACTGACAGTTGCAGTGCTTAGAAACAAGAGCAGAACATTGTGTGCGCCAAAATGGGGACCCCCCATGAACACGCTCTCGCTATGTACTGTCCTATGCACTCATAAGGCCCTGAGGGCCATAGGGGCCATAGGGGCCAAAGGTGCTATAGGAGCTTCTGACTATGTACAGAGCAGTACGATATAAAACGCAAGAGCAGGTATGTTGTTAGCAACAATTTATTCCATCTCTATATACATCGTCACCACATTTTCTCCTGCGTCCTTCATCTCTTGAGGATCACACAAGAATAGTGGGCGCCATGATCAACAGACCAACGGGATAGCCAAAGCAGAATACCCGATTGGTTTCATGCACGGCGCTGCATGAATCGCAGTCTCAAGCTGCCAGTGAATCAGGCAGGCACAATGGTGAAAACGTTGTTGGTGTTGGGCCCGCCACAATTCTCTGTGGGGTCCCCGTTGCAGGGTGTGTTGCACGTGTTGGCGGTGCCCAGACTCTTGGCCCGCACCAGGTCGTTCCCTTGGGGTGTGGCAAGCAGGTGATGGCAGCGCACAGTCAAGTCAATGAACCCACAGGTTATGATAATGGCAGGTGTGGAGATGAGCGCAGTAAGCACCTTAGTGGAGGGCTGTTGCATCTGACACAACGCAATCGCTTGACGTTTGCAGCCTTGTGCTGTTCCACAGGGCATGATTCAATCCACATGACTGAGCAGCAACAGACAGCGCCGCCTCATGTTCCTCGTTCAATTCTCACCTGCATAGCACTCGCCATAAAACTGAACAGCAAACACAGTGTAACCGCCCGCTGCTGCCAACTTGGCGCACTTCTCGATGGTGGCAGTGGCATCGCCGCCGTTGGGGGCACCCCCCGCCAGCTTGTTCAGCAGGTTGGGGAGGCGGCGTGTGGCGAGGCTGGTAGCGTCGTCCGCATAGCAGCCCTCGGACTTGTACAGGCGGAAGACGCTGTTGGTGTCTGGGCCACCACCTGGACAGCACACAAGCCCGGGTGTGGGAACACATAGGTTGGCAGTCTTAGCACCACCTATGGCATAGCCGAGCACGATCATATGGTACTCGTGGGCAGCAACAGTGTGGGAAAGGAGACAAGCTGGCAGAAGCACAGCACAGGTATGCTTGGCGCAGCAGCCGTGCAGACCACTCACAGATGGTGGTCTTGTCCCCGTTGCACGGTGTGGTGCACTTGGCTGAGGGGCCCAGGGAGGTGGCCAGGGCAATGGAGTTGCCACCATAGCACTCCCCATAGTACTGCAGCCCAAAGACTGAATACCCGCCCGCCTTGGCCAGGCCAGCACACTTGGGCCGTGTGGAGGTGAGGTCACCAGCGGCTGGGGCGCCATTGGCCAGCTGGTTCAGCAGGTTGGGGATCTGCGTGGGGTGTTATTTGGGGGGTACTGGCCAAAGGTTGCAGCAGTCGTTGAGTGCCACAGGAGCTGGTCTCACAGCTGGGTGGGCAGGCCAGCACTCAGCACAGCAGGGCCAGGTGGAGCTGGGCAAACAAAGGTGTCATGAGGGTGCCGGTGGATGCCTGCTCGAATCAAGAGGCTGTGGAACTCTCTCCATCCGTACAACACAAGTTGTATAGGCGCCGTAAGTTGTAGAGGCATCTGAGAACAGCAGCACATGCAAGCTTGCAAGTCACCTTGCGGCCTCCAATGGGATCATCTGCATAGCAGCCAACCTCAAAGAAGCCAGGACCATTACTCAGGGTGTTGCCACCGCCGCCGCCGCCACCACCATTGCCGGTAATCTGGAACAAATTATTGGTGCCAGGACCGCCACCTGCACCAGAAGGCAGCTAGATAGGTGTGCGCTATGGTGGTGCAGCTTGAAGGATGACCTAGGAGCTGCTCAGGACAAGGAAAAACACGCAGCTAACAAGTACAGAGCCGACCATGCCAAGGTGTAAATTGCTGAGCTGCATCGTCACAGAGGTGCAGAAGGATGTTAGGATAACAATCAGCCAGTGGGCTTGCTCACAGTTCTCAAATGGGTCGCCATTGCACTTTGCAGTGCACGTGGTAGCCACGCCATACTTTGTAGCAAGCGCCACGTCGTTGCCTGCCCCACAAACAAACATGTATGTGTGCATGTTTATCCGTTATGTTGGTTGCGATGGCGCAGGGAATGTGTCATGCGCACGCCAGCTTCAGGGCCACAAGCATCAGCATGGTGCTTCATGCACACCGGCAGTTTGCTGAGGAGGAAGCATGCTTGATGGGGAATGGGTGAAGCGTGCGCAGGCTGACATCCGTTGACACCCACCACCCCAGCACTCGGAGTAGAACTGCACAGCGAAGAGCGTGTACCCAGCGGCGGCCGCCAGCTGTGCACAGCGCTCGATGGTCATGGTTGGGTCGCCACCGCCCGGCACACCATTGGCCAGCACGCTCAGCAGGTTGGGCAGTGCACGCCCATTTGCCGGGTCGTCCTTGTAGCACCCCAGCCGCGTGAAGGCAGGCACTGCGGGGGTGGCTGGCAAGGGCGCCAGTGACGTGTCCCCTGGCGTCATGGTCAGCCAGATGGCCTGCTGCGACCACGCCAGCCCGTTGAGCAGGAACAAGTACACAATGCCTGGGATGCCCACACGTTGGCGCACAGCCGGCAGCCTGAAGGTGATGGTGCCTGGGCCCTGGGACACCACCTCCAGGAACACATGCCGCTGGCTCATGTCGGTCTGCGAGGCCATGGTACACACATGTCACACACATGATGCACAGGCGGGAGCAGGTGTGGGCACGCCAGGACGAAGCAGCATAAGTTGGGGTAGAAAAGCAAAGCGGCTATGGACGCATGGCGCGCTGGCCTTTGTGAAACCACCCCAACCAATCTTCGGCGGGCCCCATAATATTTTAGCCCACCTGGTGTGTGACGGCACTTGGGTACATGATGCAGCCGCCTGTGACAGTGCCGGTGAACGTGATGGTCACTGTGGTGCCCATGGCTGCAGTGATCTCAGCCGCGCTGGTGATGGTGGGTCGGTCAGGCAGGTACGCGTAGGGCGTGGTGAAGCGCTCGGCCTGGAACTGGTGCAGGGGCGGTACGTAGGCGGTACATCCGGGAATGCTGTGTGCACACGTGTAGCAAAGCGCATCCATCCGTTCGTCATCATACCGTGATGCGGAGATGACGGAGTTTTGTGACACAGTTGCGGACACCTAGCCATCGTTGGCTCCAGTGCATGCTGCAAGACTTTGCAAGCGAAGGCCGCTGCAGCTTGCAGCACGCACCACTCGCGCTGCTCCGACCCCATCACCAGCACATCGCCCTCAATTGTGAGCAGTGCAGTGGAGTGGTAGTGACGGATGATGTCACTGCGCACGCGCAGGTCACAGCAGGGTGGGCTTCAGGGCAGCTGAGGTGGGCAAGTGGCAGGGGGCAGGTGTGAAGCTGGCCATGCAAAGCGAAACCAAGCTGCCCCACAGGGGTAGGGTGCACAGGTAAGTGCCTGCGCTTGTCACCATCACCTGCAGGCCAGCACAGTGAAGCGCGTGCCGGCATCTGCCACAGGATCATACAGCCACGCGCAAGTGACCGACACGCTGGCGGCACCGCCACCGCCCACGCCGCCGCTCATGTAGCCCTGCTGCGCGCCGTTCACCACGACGATCTTGCCGTTGGGCAGCAGCACGCCGTCAGTGCCATGGCGGGGGCTGGGCATGTCCTCCAGCTGCCTGCATGCGCATGCACACACAGCCATGCATAGTCCCCTGTTTTCTGCCAGGACCACTGGGGATGACGAGCTACAGATGTGCAAGGCAGGGCATCAAAAGTCAGCGGAGAGTCACCATCCACGGGGCACAGCGCCTCACACACTCAGCCATGTGGTACAGGAAGGCGCAAAGGACAGTGCAAAGGACAGCTACAGGCACGGGCCCAGCTGCGACCAGACAGTGACGCACCAGTCCTCGCCACGTGTGCCCCTCGACAGCTTCTTGCGCACAGCCTTGTTGCTGGCGGGCACCTGGCACCTGCAGCCGCCCGCGTTCTGGAACCCACCAAACCTGCAGGAAGGACAATGCAGCGCCCATATGTGCAAATACTGTAGTTGGATCTCCTGCATATCAGGGTTAGGGCACAGCTAGCACTGTGCTGCATTGTACAGCACTGGGCCGTTCAGCTGCATGCCATGCCCATACCATGACGGTGCTTAGCAGGCAGCGGCTGCAGAGCATGTCCTACAGCACTCACATGACGATTTCCTGCACACATGTGTCGTATGGCGGGCTGCAGGGCAGCATCACAGACGCCGCTGATGCAGAGTACGCGGCAAAGTAGTTGGCCAAGGCACCGGGCCAACCGGGCAGCGGCAGGTCACCACGCAGTGCCTGCCAGTGGCGCCAAGCAGTATGGTCAAGAGGGTTGGTCACGGCAGGTTAATCACGTGCAGTTCAGTGCAAGCACAAGTTCATCGTGGACACTGTGTGCGCCATGGCTGCTCCTAGGGAATGGAGCGGGAGCGAGCTGCAAGCAACACCCCACTGCAAAGCTGCGCGTGCCTTTGCATTGTCATGCACGCACCATGTTGTTCGCATTGTCCAAGGTGTAGATCTTGCCAACGTTGCCCCCAAAAATGTAGATGTAATACAAACCCAGGGGCTCCCCCGGTCCAGCCACCCAGTTGAGCAGGTTGATGGTGGGGTATCTGGGAAGGATAGGATTTAATGAGGTGTGACCAAGATCAGTGACAGCTGGGTTAGGTAGAACACGGACGGATTCATGTGCGCATGATGGGAGCATGATGGAGCGCCTGCTTGCAGGTGCAAAGATGTTGTATGCACCATGCATCCTTCACCAACTGGCACATTACAGCAGGCAGTCAAGCAGGAGAGGCGACAGCAAGACACGTGGGCTGTATGTGACTCACAGGTCGCCGGTGGGGAAGTCCATAGGGATGCCAACCTTGGCCATCGTATCCGTGTGCCCATCAAACACATCGCATGTGGGGTTGACTGGGTCGCGCCTGTCCGTCAGGACACCAACACATGTACCGTGTCAAAGGTACAGGTCGTGCAAGGTTGTAATGGCTGTTCCATGCCCCACAGCATTAACAGAGTTGAGAACGGTCCCGAACATTAGAAATAATGCATTCGGTGGCCACCCACTCAGAGCGCTTGCCAAGACAGATGAGGACGCGGTTGTCCGGCAGGGTCAGCTGGGTGGGGTACCTGCGCAAACACGTACAGTTGACAGGACCACGTCGTGCCAAGCAACCCAGGTTCTGCCCCAGGTTCTGCCCAGGGACCCCGCGTGTTCCAAGCAAAACAGTGGCACAGGATGGTATATCGCTTCAGGCACTGGACCTCATCGTCCTGCCCCCTCACCAGCGGTAGCCTGACAGCTTGGCCGGGGAGGTGACTGGTGTGAGGCTGGGCAGGCCCATCAGGCGGATGGCGTCACGCCCCTCAAGAATGATGGTGGGGTCACCCTGGCAGCCCTCACCAGGTGGGGAACCATTCAGCCCGTCCTCGTTGCCTGCGGTGTGCAGCTCATGTGGTGAGTGACACCAGCTGCATGGACGCACCATGCACCTTACGCAGCGGCAAGACAGCCACGGATGCAAGCCCGCACCTCCCTGCTCCCTGCTCACACAGTGATTCGGACCCCAACACCCCCAATCCCACACCTCACCCCGGCCCCCTCATTCACATGCAACATGCATTGACGCATGCACGCGCACCTCCTGTACCAACCACACGCCCGTCTGTGAGGTGGCACTGCCCCATGCAGAAGGGCGCCTGCGCGGTGTACGCGCGCTGGTAGCGGCCGGTGGCGTAGTCGTACACGTTGGACATCTGCTGGTCCATGTTGGGCTCATACGGCTGGTTGGCAGGGCAGCCATTCTTGCCGTCTGGCTGGACACGTGCCGCTAGCCACACTTTGGTGGTCTTGGGGATGATGGACTGCGTTGTGCAGTGCATGTTTGAGGGGGGGCATCGTGTGCAACTGAAAGGGCACCTTCGGCGTGCCTTGAATATGCTCAAAAGGCTTGCGGTTTGGGCGCATGCGGGCTGACGCAACAGAGTTGTTGCCTCTTGTATGAGACCGTGGCAGCATGCGTCACAAGCACTGTGCACTGAACTTGTCTTTGTCATCGCCTGGTTAGACCCATGGTATTTCCTTGAGTGTGTCTGTGCGTGATCCACTTACCGCATGGATGGCCACGATACCAGTGCTTGAGCGGCCTAAACGAAAGAGTACATAAGCAAACAGCAAGCAGGGCCTCATGAGGCAGGACACAAATGATTTGCTGTGTGGCTTCTGTTGGGTGACCAAGCGTGCATTCAGTTGGTTGGGTAGTCAAGAGTACAACCACATCATTTTGAAGGTTAGATTGGTTTACCCTCCCCAATGAGGTGGGATCCAGCCGATTCCTAGGTTTGCGCACACACCAGCTTGCAAGCCGCAAACACACGCACCAAGATCAGGGTTGATGATCTTCTGCCAGTAGCCTTTTGATGCCGCATCAGGTGTGGGGGTAGGCAGCGCGAATGCAATCTGGGCAACTGGATCCACCGGGTTCGGTGCTGCTGCCAGCTGCACCAGCTGCTGCTCAGCATTACCAGTGTCCAGCGATTGCTTCGCAAGGTTGGCAACCACTTTTTGTCCCAAGACTGGGTCCTGCAGGATTGCAAGCACTTGCTGTTCCTTTGGCTGCTGGTCACCACCGGACCCTCCCTGCTGCGGCTTCCCCTGAGGCCCCTTCTTGCCATTGCCTGTGCTACCGCCTGCCTTGCCGGTGCCCTGGACATCAGCTTTGATCTGTTCCACCACCACATCTTTTACCTTGCCTGCGAGCTTGACTGCACGCAGCTTCTTGCGCGTGCTCTGCATGAAGGGCGCAAAAGCAATGGTGGGAGCATTAGCAGACACTGGTGGTCGCCAGGTACATGACAACATGAGTGGTAAACGGACACTGTAACAATGGTGCACAGCACCCCAACCACCTCGAGCTTGAGCACAGTTGGGGCACCATCACAAACCAAGCACCACACGCATGTCTCAGCCCACTTACCAACGCCAGCTTGCAGAAATCATCCAGGTCGCTGGTGGGTTGGTACATCTTGGGCTTGGCAGGTGCACCAGGCTTGTCCTTGCGACAGCGGTCCATATCGTTCCCTGCCTCCTGGTACGTCAGGCACAGCTTGCTCTTGGCATCAAAAATACCCAGTCCATCATCTGGGCCGTATTCCTGTGTGGGCAGTGGAGATCCAGGTCATATTGGTGCTGGCCGAGCCATGCCCAAATCATATCAAGCCCATCCGCAGACGGGCAGGCGGACACGCACAGACATGCATGCATGCAGGCAGGCGTGCAGATGCACAGGCAGGCGGCACGTCAGCAGACACATGCATGCAGGCCACGTAAGGACACCAGCACACTTGCACACGACAGGCAGAGGCAGGTAAGTCCTGTGCCAGACCAGTGGTTGCAGCACGCTCAGCGTGCTGTGCCCCAACCAGGGAATCCCCCACTCACCGGCACTGGCAGGCTCCAGTCCTTGCACTGGCGCTGGAACGCGATGCCGCTGCAGCAGGTGAGGTACACCGCACAGTCCTGGGACTCAGGCACCGCGTACACGCCATCCTTCCTGAGAAGCAGGCAGGCGCGGTGCGGGCACGGGCACAAAGCGTCTGGAGCGTGGGCCGGCTTGGTGCATGGAGATGACAGTGATGCCTGCAGCTGTGAAGAGATGTGGGCATGGGAGTGGACGTTCCATGCTGCACCATCCCCCGTGCACAGGTTTGTGTCCCGTGTACATATGGCGTGTATGTCAAAAGATTTCTGACTGGGCCAGAAGGTGCCGCCCAGTTGCTGCCACCCAGGATGGCCCTACCTCATCTCGTCATCTGCTCTTTCACGCTGCAGTGCGCATTCTGCACCCTAACGACCCATGGTTGTGGACATGGTTGTGGGTGGTGGTTGCTCACTTAGACTCAGCCACGGCAAGCTTGCAGATGCAGCTGTACACTGTACATTATAACAGACGGTGGGATCACTTCCCGAGGCATGTGGAGTACTTGTGGTTACCGGTGCGCCACATGGGAAGGGCAGTGGTCCAGGGCAGACCCCCAACCGCATGGGCGACACACACTCATTCATGCCTTCCCACATACTTGCCCACGCATCACAATCAACCAGCCCATGCCATACACTGGCAGCCCCCCAGTGGTCCAGCCTGTACTCACTGTCCCTTGCAGCGGGTGGCGGCTGTCTTTGGCGGGATCGCAGTGCTCCAGCCGGCCTGAGGAATGCCCAGCTCATCATCCGTGATGGACTCTGTATCATTGACAGCCTGCTGTTGCAGGATGCGGTGCCGGAACTGGATAGCTGGGGGCACACGGGGGGCAGTCCCGGCACCAGCCTTGCGGCCACCAAACGCGCCGAGTACATGCTGCTCAACTGCATGCTGAGCCCAACCGATCAGCGACTCCCGAGGCGCATCTCCCGCATGCACGCAGCACGCTGTCGCGAGGATCGCAGCGCACAGGAGCGCCAGGGTCACCCGGAGGCTCCCCATTGACCAATTTGGCGGACTTGGACGGCCCTGGTGTATGATAAGCAGCGCAGTGTAGTGGAATCCAGCAATTTCAGTTTTGCCCGTGTAATGCAGAAAAACTCAATGTTTGTGTGCACGTAAGCAAAGTCTCGATCTGTGTGCCTTGGTCGATGCGAACACAAAAATACTTGGACGCACCCAATCCGCGTTATTACACAGTACGCACCAAGCCGGAGTCCAGAGCGCACTAAGGGATGTAACCAGAGATAGCCCAGCTGATGAGTTCCTTAGGGTTCTTAGGGCCCAGCACCCTTCTGAGTGGTGGGCCCTCCTGCATGCCTCGGACCGCAGCCAGCTAGAAGCTGTGGTTGCTATGCAACTGAACAGCAGCATTCACCAGCTGTGCACCAGCAGCCCAGTGCGCATGCATGGCCGGATGTGAACAGCCCACTACCCCGCTGTTCCAATTGCAGGGCCGCCATCATCAGAGGCTCCACCAGCTCGGTGCACCTTCCCTGCACCGCCAGCCGCCAAACTGTGCACATATGGCAGAGGGGCAAGCAGGCGAGGTCCCAGCGCCACAGCACGCCGCACGAACCCATGTTGGACCGCAGCTGCCTGCAAGTGGGAGGACGTGGGCGGCTCATCTGGCCTGCAGGCATCCACCTGCCGATCAGAACTTGCTTCGGGACCTGCTCCGGGGCTCTCCTGTGCGCCTTGCGCTACAGACAGCGGGGCCCCGTTCATGTGACCAGGGTTTGCGCTAAATGCACCAGCAGCTGTGCCAGCGGGGTGCCTGTGGTAGCCAGGTACAGCCGCCCCCACCACCACGTGCAGGGCCCTCAAAGATGTGAGGTGCGAGCATGCGGCCGTGACCTCAGCCTCACTCCACTCACACCCCCGTGCCTGCAGTGTGAGGCCCTTGAGGTGAGAGAGTGACCGCAGAGGGCCAAGCACATCCCCACACCTCAGCGACACATCTGACGGCAGTCCCAGCATGACGTAGCTCAGCCTCCGCAACCGTGAACAGCCGCTCGCCAGTGCAGCACGTACAAGCGATGCTGCCTCTGCGGAGCGCCAGTCCATGGCTGCTGATACAGCAGGTGCTGCTGCTGAGGGGCCCACGGCTTGTGACGGCTGCTGGTCAGACGCTGATGAAGCTGTGCATTTCATGTAGGTGGCTGCAGCCGCTGGTTTGCAGCAACAGCTAGGTCCCTGGCAGTGACATTGTGAGGTTGCATGCAGCACACGACGCCGTGGGGCAGCTGCTGCTGGTCCCAGCGGCTCCCAAGGCGCCCAAGGTGGGCGCGCACCCTCCACGCGCCGTGCACTCCTCGCGTGCACACATGCCTCACACATACACAGTGGTGAATCGCTGCGACACTGCCCACTGCTGCCATCTGCCAACAGGTCCCGCTCAGCGGCTGCCGCCCACTGCGCTGCCTGAGCGCGCACCAGGCGCCGCTGTGCGGTACACGCAGCCTCTGCAGCGTCATGCAGCACCAGCAGCTCCAGGGCAGGTGCGGGCTCCGCCTGTGCCAGCAACAGCAGCGGCAGCAGCGGGTGCTCTGCGCCATCCAGCACACCTGCACGCGTGTTGCACACACGAGGTCGCGCTTCACGTGCATGTAACTTGTGGTTGCATGCACCATGGCTGCACAAACCTGCATATATGTGATCAATTCTGCGGCTGTGTGCAGTCCTTGCCCAGCACTTGCTGAACATCGCCAGTTTACATGCCCCTCATCGACCAGCTGTGGTCAAGCACAGTACGTGACACACCTTTCGCTGTGGCTGCGCTGCCCCCCAGCACTCCACAGTCCGCCAGCTGCAGGCTGGTGAGGGCGGTGAGGGCAGATGCGATATATGCTGCACCAGCAGCGCCCACTTCAATGCCACTCAGAGCCAGCTTCTCCAGCCGGGGTGGTAAGCTTTGTGGGGACGGAGCACAGCAACACAGGAGCAGCACAGCAAACCTTACATACTTAGGCAGGCCCACGGGACATGGGCTGTTGCATTGCGGCACATGAGCAAAGTGCAGAATGGGAGGTGCACGGGTAAGCAATGCTCCAGCACCAGGACCTACCTACCAACACCAGCATCCCTTTCTCACCTGTGGGCCAGGTCCAGCACCAGCCGCTGGGGCAGCAGCGCTCTCAGCATACCCAACGCCGCAACAGACCTGCTGGCCAGCGCGCGAGTCTCTGCCGAGATGTTGCCATGGCCCTGGTGCTGCGCAGGCTGCTGACAGGTGGTTGCTGCACTTGGTGCAGTTCTGCTGCGCGGAATGCTGCTGGTGCCGCCATGACCAGCACTGCGATCGCCCACGTGGCTGTTGCTGCCATTCCCAACTGCGCCAGATGCTGCTGCTGCCCCATTGCATGAGCAGGCCTGCTGAAGGCACCCGATGTTTGTGCATCGTGCATCCACTGACAATGGGTACAGCAGTCCAAAGGATCGGTGGTCAGTGGGTATGCAGCTGGGCGCTGTGGGGTCCGGTAAGTGTGAGAGTGAGAGGTCTTTCAGTGAGAGCCACGAGGACAGTGCAGGCAAGGCAGTGGCCCCTTCGTCCAGGAGCACCAGGCCTGCGTGGGTGCGGCGCATCACCAACGTTGAGTCTCAAAAAGCAGCAGCAGCATTGAAGGGAGAGTTTCGGAGAGGTACAGGGAAGGAGGATTGAACAGAGGGAGCATATGGAATTGCCATGCTACGCAGCAAAGCAAGGCTACGGCAACGAATGTGACAAAGACTGGCAGGGGCCCAGACCTGAGAAGGACAGGCAGGTGAGGCGTGTGAGGGCAGTCGCCAGCTCAGCCACTACCCCTGGAGTCAAGGCCAGCAGAGCATGCTCCCCACCGCCACCCGCCGTCAGCTTCAGGCTCCTGCGAGCACAGGTTGTGCATCAGGGCCGAAGGGCCAGCAGGGCCGGTGTCGAGATTGAGGATGCACTTGGCTCTGGCAATTGCAGCACCAGCGATGTGTGCCATTGTACTCGGTAGTTCTGCTGGCCCTTGTATCATAGTGCACCAGGTACGCGATTGAGCGCAGTGCAGATTGAACAGAAGTACGGTAAGCGACGGGGTGGGATGTGGGATCAGCGCACACCTGAGGTTGGTGAGTGGGGCCAGCAGCCGCAAGTCCTCAGGCGCCAGGGACAGCGGCCATGTCTGGTACGTCACCTGGGTGCACACAAGCAAGCCAACTTTGCACAACGTCTCACATGCACAGCCGCTCGCATTGATTGGTAGCACAGGGCAAAAGAGGCGCCGAAGCACTACCACACAACAAGCAACTACCGACCCCTGCACCCAAGCACCCACTACAAATGACAAGCACTGCGCTGTCTGCAGCGAGCCATGGCAACATGTGCTCGTACCGAGAGTGATGTGAGGGCGGTGAGGGCCGCAAAGATGCGCAGCGAGTAGTCCGAGTCAAAGATGACTGTGGCCAGCTCCAACGACCTGCACACCATACATTGACAATGATCGGCAGAACCATTGCGCAGGCAGTCCCTGCGCTACTGCAGTGAGGCAAGGGGCATGTGAGCTTATCGGTAGTCTATACGACTTGCAGACTGTGCGCGTAGCACGCAGGACACCCGGGCTACATTAGTACCCACAGAGCAGTGGTGTGCACCTGAGGCGCTCTGTCAGCATGTCCGCCTCATACAGCGGCAGCAGGTATGCGCAGTGCATGAAGCGCGTGGCATCCAGATCTGCAAGCTCAAACCTGTGGCGTGGGGTCAGGAGCAGGCCGGTCATAACTAAAGCATGATCAGGCTATAATACCGTCAAGAACAAGAGGCCGAGAGCAGAGTGACAAGCACTTCAGACAGCTCTCGAGGCACCACCCACCCCGTGCCTCATATGCACTCATCTCGCACTGCACAGTGACAACTGTGCCCAGCGGTGTCCTTCCATAACTGCCACAGTGCATAACACACGGTGGAAGAACACGCACACACAAACCAACCTGAGGCGGCATGCACCCGGAAGTGACCCTAGCGCACTGTACAACCGGCCCATGAGCGCCTCAGGGCAGTCCTCCGGGTCGTCCTGCCACACAGCCACAAGCAGGAGGTGCACCATATTCGTGACCGTCCTAGCCCTGAGCTCAAGAGCATGACTTACAAGGTGCCCTAGAACAAAGCTTGCAGCTGAATGCGTACATTGTGCAGGACACACATCATGATATACCGGGTCATAGATGAGCTGGACACGTGAAAGGCCCAGGTCCGTGAGCCCCGTGATGTGGGCCACAGCGTCACAGCACCGCCCACACAGCCCCACACGCCCTGCCAGCGACAGCGAGCTCAGCCCGTCCCCGGTCTTTGCTGCTCTGCGCCCAGTCCAGCGTGCAAGCAACATGTATGCCAGCAGCACATCATGCGTGCCCCAGGCAGGGCATTGATGCACGCACAAGGTGTAAGGGCAGGGTGCATTCCGTACAGGGGCACACCGGCATTCAGTACAGGCACACCATAGACGCCCAGCACAGCGCAAGCGGCCGAGACGCACCCCACTGCTGCGCCCTCCAGCAGGCCACGCAGTGCGCCGTGCCTCAGTGAGGCCCCACTGATGTCCAGGGCCTGCAACCGGCCCAGCTTCAGCAAAGGTACCAGCACATGCTCCACGTCCGGCGTGTCCCCACCCCCGCCCACGCCCCATGCTTCCTCAAAGTCCACATCGCCCCACTCAATCACACCACCCTCCTCACCCTCACCCCATGCCTCCAGCTCAAATGCTGCGGCACCTCCATCGGCAGGTGCACCATGCTCCCCGCCCACTGCCACACCATTCCCGGCCCCCAGCCCTGCACCCCCCTGACCGCCATCACCACCTGCTGGTCCCACCCCGGCCTCCTGCTGCACCTCCAGGCCAGCCCCATGGCCAGCTGCAGCCGCTGCGCCCATCAGCGCCTGGTGCACGCCGCCAGCAGCGCCCCCACGCAGGCCTTCAACATCCAGCAGCCGCAGCCCCAGGTGCCGCAGCTGGCTCAGCCGTGGCAGCCCCTGCAGCACGGCGGCCTGAGCGCGCACGACGTCTGGCCGCCGCGCTCCTGCGCGCATGCAGCTGCGCAGGCGCACGTCCAGTGAGGTCACACCCCGTAGGCTCGCCAGGGCCCCGAGGTCCCAGTCGCATCGAGGCGCGCTGTATTGCTGGTCTGTACTGCCATGTTGTACTGCCTGATGACCCAGCTCAGGCACAGGGAGTACAGGTACGTCCTGCAGGACGAGTCTCCTCAGGCTGCGCAGGGCACTGAGGTTGTTGGCGATGAGCTGGAGCGTGAGTGACTGGGTGTGGGAATGAGATGTAGTGCAGCCGTTTTGCGGTCCCCTCACACCGGGCGCACACGCAAGGGTGCTGAGCACGATCGTGTGCAGGCCCGGGAAGAGCCTGTATGCCTTGCAGAGCGCCGGCAGCAGCTGCCCGTAACCTTTCATGGGCACATCGATCGTCCCCACCTGCAACGATCGGCACCACGCCACACCACATCATTTCACGCTGCAGGTAGCAGCTTATGCACCACCTCGAGAGTAGCATTGTCTGCCGCCTGCTTAAAGTGTCTATGTAGCCACAGCCTTTGCCCACCTGCCGCGTTGCTGCCTCTTTCCATGACTTGCTGACACGCCTCAGCGCAACCAACTCCCGTGTCTTGAGCTTCTCACATACAAGCTGCATTGGCACGCAGGGGTCTCAAGGTATTGCCAGTGCTGAGGTACATACAGCATGGCCTTGCATGTTGTGACGCATGAACATGTGATCATCACCTGCAGCACGCCTGGGGGGAGCTCCGCGTAGTTGCGCACGCCAGTGACATCCTGCCATGTGATTACATCGTGCGTAGGCTGCTCGCAGCCAGCAGGAAGGTCAGCAAGGCCAGTTTGCGGACGTATGCTGCCAGCAAGCATGCGGTTAACAATTACTTGTTCAAGACTGTAAATACTGCCTAGGAATCAAATTGATCAAGCACGCGCCTGAACCCTTAAACGTATGTTTAGATAATGGAAACGAATGCTCTCATCCTCGTGCCAACTTGCATGTGTCATGGCAGTTGACCGACCAGGGCTTAGGGTTTCATGCATGTAAGGCCTGGACATTGACTTGCCGTGAAGAGAACAGGCAGTTGGTATAAAAAGAAGAGTTTTGCGAGATCTGTGGCCACAGAGCTTGTCGAGACGGGGGACTGGTTGTATTGCGTCAACTCCAGCTCCATATGATATGCTCTTAAAATGATCATATTTGCATAGCTCTGAACAGTCATTAGGAAAACCGCACTGCTCTGTAAACCACGCTCAATTAACCACATGAACCTGTGATGGCGCAGTGGTAGATGTCAGTGTACGCATCATAGTGAGTTTATGAATCAGGGGTATGGTGGGCGACCTGCTGGTTTATGCCAATGCGTTTTTCTTCCTCGCCTACAGCAATGGCAAGGCATTCAGACAGGCATCGGGAGGGCCTCCTCTCGAAAGGAACCTGCGATGACTGTTTCAGATGGTCCGCAGCGTTCAGCTCTGCTGCCTTCTAGACAACGCGACAATCATGCCCTGCCAACTGCATCACCGGGCTTAAAAGCAGAAGTTGGGTCGTTCTAACTGGGCCTTGCTTGCATGATGTGCATGCAGGGTGGAAATGATGACAGACTGAGCACGGCAGGCAGGACCTGCCTCGCACCAGACTCAACATTTTGACCCTGAGCCAGAGACCAGATTAGCCATGGTTATGCGAACCACTTGCGTACGGCCAGGTGCAGCACGTTTCGTGTTGCTGCTGGTAGCAACCCTCTTGGCGACTCGGGCCCCGGGCACAGATGCGGCATGCGACGCAACTTCTGCGGAGTCCTGGTATACTGGCGCACTGGCTAGCGTGCAGGCCAAGTGCACGGGCTGCAGCCCGACCACCACCTGTTGCAGCGCATGTGTACCCGAGTTGCAGACCTTCTTAGCCGCAGTGAATGGGTACATCACCAGCTGCGTGGGCACCGATTTTGGGGGCATTGCTGCGGTGAGTGCGAGCTGCATGCAGCGGCGTGGTGTGTGACTGTCGCACCCGACCGGGTTGTTGTGCAGCTCACTCTCCATACCAGGGCAGTGTGGTGCAGTGCATGCTGGCACAGTGCACATAACACAACACACACAGACTGCGCACAGTGACCCATCCTGGCATCATCTCATGCTACAACTCCAGGCGGTCTACGCGCAGTGGACTGCAGTGTACAACACCTACATCGACACATCCTGCAGGAGTGGAGGCCCTGGGCCAACCCCTGTGCCAACTGCCACCCCACCTGCTGCTGTGGACGGCTGCGGCGGCTACATTGCGCTCATCGACAGGTGCGCTCCCGGATGTTGTGCTTGGAACGGATGGCACTGAAGGCCGCAGCCTCTTCAAAACCTTGCAGAGTACATTCATACATCTTGGCTCATCGGGCTTTTCGTTTACTACATTTACTGGCTTGTGGCATGATGCTCATGGGACCAGGTGGACGACTGCAGCGGCGTGTGCAACGACTGGGGGCGGCTGCTCTTGCCTGACCCTTTGGCGCGACATCCTGACAGACTGGCGGGCCTTCTTCATCACTTGCGCGCTGCCTGTGATCCGTGACCAGGCGCAGGTAAGCAAGTGCTTGTATTGCTCAACGTAACAACAGGCATGCATGCCGTTTTGGCGTTCATGTCATCAGCAGATGCATCACCGCATGGCATGTTCATGGGATGCATGCTGCTGCCACCCACAGGCTGTTGTGGACGAGATCGACAAGTCCATCCAGGAGCTGACCACTGAGGAGTGCACAGACGTTCCCACTCTGCCACCATTCAGCACTGAGCCACTGTCGCCTTTCGCACCTGACGTGCCAGAATCACCACTCCAACAGCCTCCCCATAGCCCGCGCCGCCCACCCCCTCTCAGCCATAAGCTCTCTCCACCACCGCCTCCACCGACCGGCAAGAAGTCCCCGCCCCCCAGACCCCGGCCACCCCCGGTCAATGCCAAGCTGTCACCACCCCCGCGTCAACGACCACCACCCATCAACCCAAAACTCTCACCGCCCCGCCCACCCCCACACGTCAACAGCAAGCAGCCCCCCGCCCCTGAATGCAAAGGTTTCGCCGCCCCCACCACCCAGGCCGCCCCCCATCAAGCTGTCACCCCCACGGCCACCACCAGTAAACCCAAAAGTTTCACCACCACCAAACGTGTCACCGCCACCAAAAGCCACACCACCGCCCCGGCCCGCACCACCGACAGACCGGCAGCTTGCTGTGTGCACGGTGAGGTTGTTCCCTGACATACTCTATCCGTCCATACCCTTATCTGTACATGAACTGGCTCACCAAGCAGCATGGCAAGTGCAGGCGATTGGCGTGGGATTATTACTGTAAGCGATCCCTGCTAGCTACTGCCGTCAATTCGCCTCGCTGGCATCATCACCCAGGCCATGTGCCCGGTGCCCACGCATTCAACGACGTATGAGTTCAGTGTTTATTGTAACTCATGTTCTTGCACACCTCCTCTAGTGAGCGCACCATTACATGGAACTTCCTGTGTGCCACGATTGGGCGTGTGGCAGGTGGGAGGTGACCCTCATGTGCGCACGGCCTCCAGGCTCTACACATGCAAGGACGTTGGTGACCTGATTCTGAGTGACACCATGTACTGGACTGTGAAAGCTGGGGTAGGTGGCAGATGATGGCAGGATGAAAGAAGGCAATGTTGATGGACAGTGTGCATCAATCTGCTTGTTTGAGACGACGGACTTGTGTAGTGCATGCTCTTGGACCCCCAGCCAGTGTGTGTCAAGTGGCAGGTCTGCAGCAGACTGGAGCTGTGCAAGTAACCCGCCCCTTCCCGCCCTGGCATTGTGCATGACCTCCTGACGTCGCTTGCATCTTGACAGACCTTAACTGCCATCATCCTGCGGTGTGCGTGCACCCAGGCAGCGGCTGTGCCCCGTGGCAATGGCACCACCACAGGGGCAGGCGCTTCCATCATCAACTCACTGTCTGTGGTGTTCAAGCCAGAAGCCAGCGGCCTGAATGATGTGCTGACCTTCAATGCAACTGACGCGTGGTCAGGGGAGGTCGATGGCCTGCGGCTGTCTGTCTCTGTCAAGTACTATGCAACAGCGGGTGGCACTCAATTCTTGTGGGTCACTCTCACGGGGCCCGCAGCTGGCACAGGCTTGTGCCACGCACCATCTGCCTGCAAGCAGAAGGCCACAGTGCCTCCACTCAGCTCGTGGGTCAACGCGCTGGTGGATGGGTCAGTCAAGAGGGTCCCTGTGTACGACGCAAAGGTGCGCCAGACCCTTTTGCTGAGGTGGTGGTTGACACCGACCTGAGCTCCAGTTGCATCCTCTAAAGCCTCAGAAAGACTAGACTGTGCGTCGTAGATAATTGATTGTGCAATTTAACTGGGCGCCTCTTCAGATAGATTGAGATCTTTCCCACAACACCATTTCCTGTGGTCACCAGCACATCAGCAATGCTGGCCCCTCCATACTGCGCTGCAGGTGCGTGCAGCCTGTCAGAACCTCAAGCTCCCCACCGCTGCGTTAACAGCAGCATGCGCCTTTGACTACCAGTCCAGCGGAGATGCTGTGTTTGCCAAAGCAGCAGGTGAAGCCAACACTGATCACATGAAGGCGATCAAGGCTACTGGGGCAGCAAGATAGCACCATGATGGATAGCACCTGCCGTCCGGGTAGAACAATAAACAAGAACTGCGTGGAGCCCATGCAAATCTGTTGATGGGTGGATACTGGCACGGCAATGAGCTCATCACTTAGATATCCATGCGGACATAGAAGCTAGTGTAATGGCTGGCTGGTTGGTGAGCAACATGTTGCCTGGCCCACGGATGGCCAGCTTGTTGATCAGTACAAGCCGCATAACAGCTCTGGAAGCACATGCATTGGGGTTCAGGAGGTTGCAGACCAGAAGTTAAACAGGGCAAGGAACTGAGAAGGGCAAAAGCATGTTGACACACCTGACCCTGGACGGAACGAGCTCAGATCCCATCTTCAACCTAGTGTACACACTTCCAAAGCGAGCTCATGCGCACAACACTAATGCTTCACACCTGCAAGGCACTGCGGTGTCTATCTGCATGACATATGGGCACCCATACTGCTTGCTGAACGTTCCAAACTTACACTGCAGGGTCTTGCTTTTGTTTGAGATGGCACTTGCCTGCATCGTCAAGCCACCTACTGCCAGATGAGTACACCTGCTGGCTACCGGAGCCGGATGCACATACCCCTAGTGCCACAACAGCCACATGCGTCAACACGCATACCCCATGCCCGTTGTGGAAGCCAGATGCACCAGGTGCAGCCTCCCTTAGCCTTGCTTTGTGATGTGATAGATGTCCCATCAGTTCACAGCTGCACCCTCCCGTGGCTGGTGTGCGCCCATCACCGTTGCCGCTTCTTGCTGCTCTTCTTGTCGTCCGCTGCGCCCGCACCCGGGTTGCGCAGCCGCCGCAGCTCATGCAGCGCCAGCATCTCGTTGCGCAGTGCCAGCCATGTGCCTGCGCAATGTCCATGGGAACAAACAATCAGACAAGGGCATGACCAGCACCTGCCTTGGCTGCAATGGCCCATCTATACGGCTGCAGGACTTGGTTGTTGGCGGCACCGGTTCAGGAATACACCTGCACATGACCACCTGCTATGTGTGGGGCCTACATCTCCTGCAACCCCCTGCAGGCCGCAAACAAACACCGCGGCATCTACACGACCAGCCTTGCAGCCCATGGCATGGCCCCTGCAGCCCAAGCCAGCATCAGCCAGCGGCCAGCCCACAGCGCCCCTACCTCCCGCACACACACACACTCACCGCACACCGCGCGTGTGGCGTGGCGCGGCCCTGCCATGACACCCGGGTACACGCTGGCCAGCTCCGCCATCAGCCCCTCCCACGCCTTCTGCCCACGCTGCCCGCCCTGCGCGCTGGCCGCGATCTGGTTGCCCAGTGTGGTGGTGGACATGCCGCGCGCGTACGCACCGGGCTTGGGCTGCGGGGGGTGCCACACAGCAGCAGGGGGCGGGGGGGCCTGGGTCATTTACATGCAAGGAGTCTCACCACAGCAGTGCCAGGTGGGTGATATGAGCTGGCACGCGTATGGTATCACGGGCACAGACACTTGCACATGCACTTGGGGCACCGTTTTGCATGCGCTATGCAGATGTGTTCCTGCACACGGCATATGCCACACATGCCAGCAGCCACAAACCTTGTGTGGCTCCATATTTTGTGTGAATAGGGAGGGCACCCCAGGGCCGGGGTTGTTGGGGAACGTCTCAGGGAAGCTGCATGTGTACGGCAGTGTGGAGACTGTCACATGGTGAGATGAGTACATGCATGTTGGTCCCCATGATGTGGGCAGGAGGCAATGGCGCACAACATCATCAACACCTAGGACTGCTGCTCCTGTGCATGACATGGTGCGAAGCACGCTGCGCCTGACAAACGCAAGCAGGCAGCTGTATGCACACAGCTCCCAGCGACCCGCACCTGACCACAGTTGGCGCAGGTGCCCCGACAGGTGTCGCAGCTACTGCCACACCAGCGGGGGGCGGCGGCTGTGCTGCTGCGCGCCGTGCTGCTGCAGCCGCTGCTGCCGCCTCAGCCTTGCGCTTCTCCTCAATGGCCTTAGCCTCCGCCAGGATCTGCGTGCAGGCAAGCCCATGTGGTGCACCAGCGCCGTGATGGAGCAGGTGGCATCAGCCAGTGCATCACGGTGTACGACGTGGCGCAGTGCCTGTGGTGCACCACTGCCTCCTGCACCTCCAAGCGCAGCCCAAATGACCCCCATACCCTAGACCCCGGTCTCATCTGTGCGACCTGCTGCCCCTCATCCGCAGCAGCCGCATGACCCCCCGCCTTCCATGTTGAACCTTTGCCTCACAGTCCATGGTGTGACTGGTGAACCCTGGACCCACACTGGACATGGCTGTGCCCCACGCGCACCGCGTTCTCCTCAGCCAGCTGCTGGGGCGTGCGCGACAGCATCATCTCAATCGCCTTCTTCCGCTCAAGCTCGTGTGCCTGTGACCCGGGTAGCGGCAAACAGAATGCAGCCTCAGGCAAAGGGGCGCTGCATCATAGCCCCCTGGAGCATATAAACCCATTCATTTGTGCATGGCCACGTATTGAGCACCGCCGGCCGAGAACAGACGCGCATGCCAGCATGTCCTAGGGCCCCACCACACACAGGCAAACAGATGTAGGGATATGAGCGCGCCCACAGATGCTGCAGAGCTTGATGCTCCTTCTCCGCCCCCCCCATGCCCGTGCTACCACACACCTTTGAAAACGGGTACTTGACCAGGATGTGGTTGGCCACCGGCGCGGTGCCGCCCTCGCGTGCAATCAGCAGCTTGCGCGCCACCGCATAGTAGCGCTCCTTCAGGTCGTCCAGGCAGCGCGGGTGGGCGACCGCGCCACGCGCCGTGGGCGTGTACTGCAGAAGCAGAAGGGGGGGGGGAGGGTTGGTCAGGTTGCGTGAACAGTAACTGCACAGAGCTGGCATTCGGGTGGCCTGGTCTCCTTCTTGTTCCCTGCTACATCACATCATGGAGCTGGCCTGCCGATGCACAGGGAGACAACGGCCATTTGTGGAGCGTACGATGTCGCCTCACATGAACCACAGCGCTGCCCAACAGTGACACGTCCTGCTGTGAGAACCCACAAGCGCTTGACCATAGCGCAGGCTGCTCACTGCTAGCATGCGCCCCCATGTGAGCTGTATGAGTCGGCAGGGGCAGGAGCTATGAGCCTGGCTGCAGCTGCATGTGCTGCGCGCTTGCACACACTGCGCACACCTCGTATCGGTCCGCAATGACCACAAAGCGCAAGTCGAAGCGCTCACACAAGTCGAGCAAGTAGTCTGTCTCTTCCCTGTGATGCATCAACAGCATCAACGGCATCAAAGAGTTGGCACCTCCATGTATTCATGCCATCAGCATGATGAATGTATTCACGCCATCAGCATAATGAATGTATTCACGCCATCAGCAGACCGTGTGGTATGACAGGTAGGTGCCAGCGCACTTGGGGGAGTTGCACAAACGTGCATGGACCCACCTGGACCACCCGCTGTTGTCATTCTTTAGCAACGCCTCCCACTCCTCGTCATTATAACGCATGAGCTGGACCTGCAACGGTCAAGCGCAGTGCGTAGATCTTGGTTTTTGAGTACAGCAGCCCATAATGTGACTGCAGGATGCCATGGCAATCACATGAGAAGCTGCTGCGCATGCTGTAAGTACACGCATGTAGGGTGTCGCAGCATTGCGATGCACCCATGATGCTGTGCATGCATGGTGCAACAAGCCCATGCAATCCATCCCTGCGCTGACCTTCTTGTTATACTTTGCGAAAGCATAGTCCGTCTCTTCTGACTGCTTGATGCGCCCTTGCGCATCTTTGTAGTCCTTGGTCCATCTCCGCAGCTCCAGGCCATCTTGCCGCGCGCTGTTCTTGAACTCCTTAAACGACCATGTTGGGATGCCCTTGGCGCTGGGCTTGGGCTTAGCCTTCAAATCCTTGTCTTTCTCCTTCTGCTGGACAAGCTGCGATGAAATCAGGGGATGCTGGTCTCCTAGCAACGCAAAGGCCTCTCTGCTCATGCCCTTGGGCTTCACAAGTTTTGGCTTCTTGGGCTTGGGCGCAGGCTCTGACTTTTCAGCCGCAGAGCCCTTGCCCACCCCCAGGATATCTTTAACGTCCGACATTGAGCTGTTCTACTGCGCCTCCAGCACTGCAGCGCTCGATCCAACCAGCTTGATCAAAATTCGTTCATGGTGAAGCCTACATCGTACTGCGTAATCATAACACGGCGTATTTTTTGGTGTAGATACAGCTGCGCTTTGCGCACTGATCAGAGCCCTCCTGCTCCCAGCTCAATCAGGGTTTCACGTACGGGTTTTCAAACGGCTGTCAAGAACTTGGCACAACGATTGTGTGCAGGTAAACAGCGACTGCAGAATATGACCCGTGCCCAATGCAGCAGGTGGGCCGTTCACCTCCACCCCGCAGAAACTTCATTTTGTCAGCTACTGTATTTGGCTCATGAGGTTTAACAGCACTGAACGGAGCACCTGTTCCAAGGTATAAACTGCACATAGAATACGATCACACAGACCTGTGCTTGGACACACACAAGTAGTCCACCAGGAACCAGTCCAGATCACCACTCCTGCCATACATCGCCCCTGCTGGCTGCTGAGCCTTGCTGCCAAGCATGGCCGCACCTGCTGCTGCCTGCTGCCTACCCGCTGCTGCTGACGCCCCTGGTGTGTTGTGGCTCTGCTGCTGGCCAGGTGCTCGTGGCGGCTTGCCCCCCTTTCCGCCCGCACCACCACTGCCCCCACGGGCAACCGACGATGTGCTGCCTGCACTGCCCTTGCTGCCACCACCGCGATCGCCTGCATGCGCCCTGTCCTCCACCACGCCCAGCACATCGCACACACCCTGCTCAGGCGCAGGCCGCCAACGCGAAGGCAGCGCTGCAGCATGTGCCGGTGTGATGCCGTTGCCCCCGCCCAGCGGACCGCGCCACCCCGGCTCCTCCACCCACCTGCCAACACAGGCACGAGTGGATCAGGCAGTCTGCGGGCACGCACTTATGGGATAAATGTGCGCATGCGGACCCTGCAGCTCATTTGCACCCGGAGGCCAGCGGCAGGCAGCTGCACTGGCACCGGGGACCAACGTACCGTGAGGGGACGCGGTCCACGCCCACTGTATACACGCGCAGCTGCCCGTCCCTGCAGGCAGCAGTTGGGAACATGCACCAGTCAAGCCCGGCTTCCACCAAGGCGCTAGCTGCACAGCAATGTGTGGAAGCACAGTAGGCAGACATGTCGACAGGTACACACGTCAACACACGCAGCCCGCAGCCGCCGCTCACCGCGTGATGTGCAGGCGTGTAAGTGCTTTGTGGTGTGGCAGCCGCAGGCTGGAATACGCCTCATCGTAGAACACGTGGCCCCACACACAGCCCGCGAACAGGTACAGCCCAAACACAGCGCCCACCTGGGTGTACCAAGGATGGTGAGCCACCAGACAGCATGGCATGAGCAATCTACAGGCTGGCAAGGTGAGCTCATGCGACGTTGCCTCTCCTTGGCATCACACCACGCTCCCGTCAGGCACATGGTGGCCGCTCATGGCATCTGCCCGTGCTGGGTCCCCGTGCTGGGTCACTGCAGCACTACCCCAACCAACCATTCCGCACAACTACCGTACAATCCAAACCACCTCTCACCGCTGGCGTGGCCAGCAGCCAGTAGTAGGCCAGCATGCCCGCGTAGTACCCCAGCGCCTGCAGCCGCGACACCGCGGCCAGGGAGCCGCCCGCGGCACACACCGCTGTGCGCGTCACAGCCACAGCCTCCGGGATGTCAAACACGGCCATCACGGCCTGCACCAGTGTGAGAAGCATGGGGAGGGGGGGGNGGGGGGGGGGGGGGGGGGGGGGTAGAAAACATAGTGAAGGATGGGTGACCAACTGAGAGTCATGGCACAGGCATGGACCAAGGCAAACACCTGGGAGATGGCCCCTGCGTTGGAGCACATTCATGCCTTGAGAGCAGCCACACAACCCCACCTTGATAAGGCCTGGGTACGCGCCCAGAGTCACGCGCTGCAGCAGCACGCGCACGCCGCGCGGGTCTGGGAAGTGCTGCGCCTCAAACTCCTGGTACCACCTGCCAGGACAGGTGCAGTAGGCAGCAGTGATGCAGAGCATCTCGAGTCCCATAACCTGGCTGTGTCCAAAAGGTTCTGACCACAGGACGATGCATTCAGTTACAACTGCTTGCATGCGAGGTCACAGGACAAGGACCACAGCTGGCAGATGTGCACGTGCACGTCCCACACAGGCGGCCATCTGCCGGACACTGGCCCGACTGGGCGCCGCACCTGAAGAGGCTGTGCATGCCATCCTGGCCCAGCCGCTCGTGCTGGATGCACATCTCCAGGCCCAACTCCAGCACCAGCACCAGCAGCACCGCGAGCGTGAGGTGCAGCACGGCGTGCGCGGCACCCCAGGCCACCTGCATCCCCAGGCCACCGATGCGTGCGCGTAGCGGCGCAGGTGGTACATGCACCGCCCCGCGCCATGCCGCCTCACGAGCAGCCGGGTCACTTGGCTCGGGCTACAGGTGGGCACACACATGGGGAGTGCAGAACAGTGAGCGCTTGCACGTGACCACGACCCTTTGGACAATGTTCTTGCAACACAGGCAGGATATGGATGCAACTGCAGTGATGAGCCCAGCACAGCAAGCAGTGGTGCAGGACAGAGCAGTGCACGTGAACCAGTGTGCGCACCGGGTTGAGGTGGTTGGGTGCCAGCTGGGACACAGCGCCCACACCGCCTGCCTTTGCGAACGACACACACAGCAGGAACAGTGCGACCGCTGCGCCCAGGGAGATGTAGGAGGAGGACAGGATGGCCACAAAGGCGTCCAGAATGGCAGCACCTGGAACAGTGTAAGGAACCAAACAGCCAGCCAAGGAATGAGCTGTCGCAGCAGCACGCATGACTGTGGAGGACCTGCAGCGTTTGATATTGCCAACTCAGCAGTAGACCACCTTGAACGCAGCACAAGCAGTGCACAGCAGCATCGCCTTAGCACAGCACAACGGGGATGGGGGCGGCACGCACCCAGCGCCAGAAGCGCCGCCCCTGAGCTGTCGGCGTCTAAGATGGCCGCGATGGAGCCCCAGGGGTGTGGGGGGGCACCAGCCGCCGGCATGGTGCCGTTCATGGTGGCTGCCAGGTCCAGGCCCTGGCCCAGCCCCGGGCCAGCACCCAGGGCAACTGCACCGCTGCTGGGGGCTGCAGGCTGCCAGGAAGACAGGTTGGGGCAGCGCGGGATGATGGACACGACGAGCAGGAAGTGCAGCATGCCGCCGATGACGTCAAACCTGGGGGTGCAAGGGCATGGTGTAGGAGCATGGGCAGTCGCGCACCGTGACAGTGAGGTGAGATTCAGAGTTTCAGACGCACAGGAGGGTACCCCATGGCGCCTGTCGCTGGGTGGTTCTAAACAATTCTAAGAACATCCAAGGCGCCTGGGTGGTGCATGACAGTCAAGTGGGCATGAGTAACATGACACTGCGTAAAGCCCCACACGCGTGGGAACCGAGCGCAGCAGTGCACGCGGGGGCTGCACACCGCGCACCTGGTGTTCTGCAGCCGGAACACGTGCAGGTTCTTGCGACCCAGCTCCAGGGAGCGGGCAGGGCTGGGGAAGGCGACGCGGCACGTGTACCGCCCGAGCTCCTCACCCTCCTGCTGCGCACGTGCACCTGGCCCCACCCTGCTGCCACCCCCCACCGTGCCGGACGGCCAGCGCGCGTGCTTGCCGGGCGCGGAGCTCATGCCCCCCCACGCGGCCTGCGCGTCGTACTGGTACACCTGGCAGGTGCAGGGCATGTGAGCCGCCGAGTAGAGGGCGGCGGTGGCATCGGCGGCGGCGTCCTGGCAGGGCGTGAACGCCGCTGGGGCAAACACGTGGGTGGGGTGCATGAACGCGCCGCCTGCGCCGTTGCAGATGAGGTGCTCGGGGTCGAAGCTGTGCATCCGCATCTCCTGCCGCCTGCAGTTTGTTGAAGGGACCACGTGCGCAACGTGTCCCACCAGACAATCAACGTGGAGGCAGATGCACACTAACCAGCAGGCGACGTGCAGCACGCATTCAGGGCATTGGTAGCGCTTCACTGTTCTCCGCACACCAGCACTCGCCCCAAGTCTATCCATCCGGGCAGCAGCCCTTCCACAATCTACTCACTTGGCTTGGCATGCGTAGCATGTCCCAGGCCGGCCACCAAAGGCAACATCCATCTGTGCCCCCGCCTCGCCTGCCCCCACCCCACCTGCCCCAAGCGCAGTGTGAGGCACAGCGTGGCTGCTGCCCTGCCCCAGCCCTGCCAGCATCCCCTCCTCCACCATCAGCTGCAGTGCAGGCAGCTGCCTGGCAACTGCTCGGCGGCTGGCCCCTGGGCTGCTGCCGCGCAGGCTGCCGGTGCGTGTGAGCCGGCGCGAGCGCGTGGCGTTGGACACGTACGACGCGCCCGACACACTTTCCACCTCGTCATCGCTGCTGCCGCCTGCCGCGGTCCTGTCACAGCCGGCCGCCCCCATGACAGACGCACCTGCCGCGGCCGCGGCTGCCATGTGTGCCGCGCTGTCTGACCGCCGCATGCTGGCCTGCGGCGTGGCTGTGGCGCTGGGCGCTGCGCTGCTGCCGACCCCCGTGGTGCTCTTGGCAGCTGCGCCGGGAGGGGTGAGCTGGGTTGGCGGGCCGGGCAGTGTGTTGGTGGGGACACCCAGCCCCACGGTGGGCTGCGTCTGGGAGGTCCGGGGGGACAGCCCGTGGATGGAGGCCATGGAAGGGGTGCGCGTGAGGGAGGGTAGGGTCAGGTGCCCCTGTGGCTTGCCTCCTGATCCAGCTGGCGGCACTACTGGGCCATTCAGGGTGCTTGCGACATGTCCTCCTGCCTCCCCCACCTTTGGCGTGCTTGGTCGGGTGGGCTGTGCAGGCGCCCTGTGTGCCCCTGCCACTGCCCCTGCGCCTGAACAGGCAGCGCCTTTCCCTAGGTGGCCCTGCAGCTGCCCCAGTGTCAGGCGTGGTCCCACACCAGCAGCACTACCAGCGGCCGCAGCAGCTGCGTCCTCTGGTGCAGGCTCCTCACGTGCCGCGACATACGAGTGGCGCATGTAGAAGTGGAGGTCGCCCGCCAGGTGCACGCGTGCACGGCCACGCAGGTGCCCGCGCACCAGCTGCCTGCAGTTTGGGTGTGTGCAGGATGCAGCAGGGTTGGCGCCACTGCGCACTGTGGCACATGAACAGCAGTACCACCGAGCCTTACACTACACTGAGTCAGCCTGCACCAGCCACAGGGTGCCCCACACCGGGCCCCAGCAAACACAGGCAGCATGCGGGACACAAGAACGGCTGCGGCTGCAACGCGCCCCCCCCCCCCCCCCCCCCCTCCCTCACCGCAGGTTGGCGGCTGCGGGGCGCTGCCAGAACCACTCCAGCAGCCAGCAGGGCTCGTGTGTGATGATGACCACTGCGTCATCAGGTGCCAGCCGCTGCTCCACCACATCAGCAAAGTACCTGGGGCAGCACACGCAGCAGATAGGAACAGCTGGTTTGACATGAGGCAACTGATGTCAGGGCAGCAGTGTGTGGAGAGCATGGAGTTGTTCACATGTGCATGCCACCTGTCACCTGTATATGTGCAATGTGTGCTGCCGAAGCGACCACACTCCCAGGGCCACACACGTAGCGGCAGGGTCACACCCCAAAACCTTGCATCCCTGCTGCCCATCACCTGGCCGGCACGCCACACCCCTCAGCCTCACTCACCGCAGCTGCCGCGCGTCAATGTCGCCTGTCAGCGCCAGGTCCAGCCCAAACACCCACCACCCATGGGGGGCCTTGAGGGCCCAGTAGCTCTTCTCCTGGGGCAGCAGCCATCCACCCAGCCACCCCTGCGGTCGGGACGCGTTGTGCCATTCAACAGCTGCGTTGTGGGGCCTACCTCTAAGCCCTGAACCCTGACCCTCCAATCCTAACCCTTAAACTCTAAACCTTAGATGCTGTGGCAGAGAGGTGAGCCGCTGCGAGTGTTGCACTGCCACAACATTGGAAACCTCAGAATGCAAGCACATAGAGTTACGCATGCTTTGCCATGGTTGACTTCTGGCACGGGCACTTGAGTCAACCTTGTCGTGGAAGCTGTGCAGCAGCCGCAACCCCCAGGGCCCCTCACCTTGTGCTGGATGTAGGATGTGAACGTCTCCAGCCCATCAATCCAGTCGTGGTTGCCGGGGATGGCGAAGGCCGAGGGACCCGGGTACGAGCGCAGTGCAGCGGCGGCTGCGTGGCGTGACGCGCGGGGTGACAGGCCGCGCAGCTCCCCGCCACCTGCCGCCGCCTGCACGCCGTATGTGGGGGGCAGGTCCGGCTTGTGCACCACCAAGCGGCCGGGGTGGTAGTGGGGGGGTGGCGGGAGCGCATCCTGGAACGGCCGGAGCAGCCGCTGCTCGTATGTGTCCCTGAGGTGGCAGCGGTGTGGATGTGCAACAACGGTCAGTTGCTGTGGGACGGGTGTGGGTGAGCAGCAGGGCTCAAAAGTAACAAGCAACTGAAGTACAGGAGCCAGAGGCCTGAGCCAGTGGGCCAGCATACCAAGGGCAGCGATTGGGAAAACAATACCCCAGGACTGGCGGCAGCCACGCACTTTGTGGGGTTGGGGTAGGCCAGGTCACCACCAAGCAGCAACACTTCAGCCCGGGGCAGCACCATTTCTTGCGGTGCTGTACTTGGCACTTGCACAGCTGGGCCCCTGCTCACACCATCTTCTGGCACAACACCAAAAGGGTGCGGTGCTGCTGTGGGCAACAGGTCTTTGCCACTGTCCTTGCCAGCTTTAGGGCCGTCATGTGGCCCGTCATGAGAGGCCCGGCTGCTGGACGCCGCGCTGCTGCACGTACTGCTTGCACTGTCGCGCAGGAACGTCCCACCGACCAGCTGCACGCCGCCTGCTGTACCGTTGGTAGAGTTCAGGCCTGCTGCACCTGCTCCGCCCACTACGTGGGCCAGGTCAGGCGGGACGCGCACATGCAGCTGGGGCGAGGCTAGTGCCCGCGCAACTGTGTAGGTGGAGTTGCCGCCATCGCCAGTGTCTGTGCGGCAGGAAAAGGGTTTGGGGCGGGAGGCGGTGTTGGCACTGAGCCCATGCGGCAGAGGTGGCAATGCTTGCTTCAGCCTGGGAGACCCACCTGAAATCCCATACTGCGCCTCCTGTTACAAGCTAACCTAACACAACCCGGCTGCGTCCAGTTGTACATCCCAAGTAATGCTACAGTGCCAAAAACCATCCATTGACTGATCGGGGCATCAGGACCAGCACCAGCAGTACCAACCACACAAACAAGACACCCACTGTAGCCACACCCACCCGCAATGAAATCGAGCCACAGCTCGTCCCGCTCCGCGTACTGCTCATATGTGTAGCCATCCCCCTCAGCAGGCCCGACAGAACCGCCGTTGAACGCATCGCGGCCGCCCGCCACGTCCACAGATGAGCCGGTGGCAGCCTGTGAGTCAGCACGGCCAGGATGGTGCATCCATTGAATTCAGGTCGGCGCAGGCAGAGGCAGTGGAGGAGGTGGGACAGTAAGTGCATGTCAGCATGCATGCTAAGGGCAAGGGCGCCACAGGCTGGATAGTGCCGGCAACACTGGAGCACACGGGCTGCAAGCAGTGCACACCTGCAGGGTACGCATGTCGAAGCGGCCCAGGAACAGCTTGACTGACACAATGAGGTCGAAGCACGTCTTGAGCAGGTCCGCGCTGGTGCCCGAGTACCTGAGGGGAGGGGGAGCAGGGCGACAACCCAGCCACAGGCACATTATGCAAGGTGCAAGCATAATCAAGCCAGATCCACCCAGTCCTGCTTCGCAGCGCCTGCCTCTGGACGGAACAGCGCACACCCAGCAGCACTGCTGCACGACCAGCCAAAGGAGCAGCCACTCACCAGGGCACCATGTCCAGGAACTGAGGCTGTGGCTCCTCTCCTGCAGCACCTGATGGACCTGCCTGCTCTGTACGACTCCCTCCCTTGGGCCGTGCATGACCACCACTTGCGGGTGCCCCTGATACACGAGCCTTCGCATCCACCCCAGTCTTGCTTGCCCCTCCGAGCTTGGGCCCCCGGCCACCCCGCTTCTCAGCTCCACTGTCAGAGTTGGCCCCACTGCCGTAGCCTGTCTCACCCGGCGCCCCACCTGCACTGCTGCCTGGCGCATCTGCCTGCAAGTAACGTGCAGTGGCGCGCATGCCGCGCGCCACCAGGGTTGACAGTGTGGTGCCGGCTGACTTGGTGAGGGCGCTCATGGTGGGGTAGGGAGGGGGCAGCCCCGCTCCAGGCCCCTTGGCGATCGTCTTGCGCACCTGCACCGCCATGGTGTGGGTGCCAGGTGTGGCATGTGAGATCCCACAGCAGCAGGCTCATGCAGGCACGTGCGGGAATGCCGCCACACATGCCCTTGAAGGCCTCCGCCCATCAGCCCTCAGCACATGCAGGGGCCACTGAGGCGCAGGTCAGCATGCAGGACAGCACACACCTCCAGTGCACCACGGCTGCGGCGGGTCACCGCCCCACGCAGGCGCTGGAACCCCGCGTCACGCTGCGCGCGCACTCGCTCACCCAGCTGTGCCAGCAACCGCCTGCAGCCGGGCCACACCCATTCCATGCGGTCAGTCTTGGTCATGCAAGATTGTGCATGCGACGTATGTCATCGCACATGTGTCCCCATCATCCACCGCACACCATCATCCAACGCGCTCCTCATGCGCTCAGCACAGGCATGCATCCGTGGCCTTCCACGCACCGCGTGTTGCTCCCAGCCGCCACGTCCACCGGCCGCCGCAGCTCAGCCATGTGGGGCGCCTCCAGGACAGTGGCAGCCGAGTGGTCTGCCACCACATTGGCTGCAGGACACATGGCAACAACAGTTGTGTGGGGCGTGAAGTGATGGTCATCATGCTGGTGGTGCACGTGCACAGCTACTGGTTGCAAATTGTGCATGTTGTGGCCCGGGTGCAGGAGTTGTATGCATGTTTGAGTGGCAAGTTTGCTTGCTGGCTTGCCAATTGGTTTGGTAGTAACTGGTGGCACCAGCGGCAAGGGCAGTGGCTGTACAGGTACAGGTGCTGGCCTCATTGCATTCGTGCATGCAGGCCGGCAGGAGTACAGGCAGAATGGCGGCACAGGTGTCCCCCAGCCCGCATGCTCACCAATGTACAGCACCATGAGTGTGACCCACAGCGTGAGCACAGGGGACAGCACTGCCCCCGCCTCCACCTCCACTGCACCCCTGCCGTCCAGCGGGTAGTCGATGGTGATGAACTGCTGCGACGGGCTGCCCGCGTGCTGTGCAGTGTGGTTGGTGCCCTGGCCGCCCGCCTGGGGTGCTGCTGGCTGGGAGCCCCCCAGGTCCATGCCCTCACCTGCGGTGTTCAAAGCCAAGCCAAGTGAAGCCAAGTGAAGCCAAGTGAAGCCGTTTATGCTGAACAGGGTGTGGCCGGTGTACACTCCAACCAATCCAAGTGGGGCATGCACAGAGTACAGCAGATCCGTGGCCATTGTACATGAGCCCAGAGCAGTCCTCAGCGCATTTAAGTGCGCACAACAGCACACCACAGCTGGCACACGCACCGTACAGCATCCATGCTGCAAACCGTGGGTACCGCTCGGTGGGCACAGGGTGCAGCCACTTGGCGCACACTGCCGCGCGCAAGCCGTCCCCACCGCCACTGCCTGCGCCCACTAGCGTGCCCATCACCCCCCGCTGCACCAGGCCACCCCCCGCCAGGCCATTGCCGCACAAAGAGTGGTAGGCACTGCAGGGCGGTGTGTGTTGTATGTGAGGTGGTGGACGGTGTGTGCTCTGAGGCCCTGATGTACATGGCTGGCCTCCAAATGCTCAAGTGTACACGTGCACGCGAGCCTGATGCTGTGTTGGTATGATCATTCATGCAGGACGCGTGCTGACACCGCCGTACACGCAGTGGTGTTGGGGAGCAACGTTCACTGCTCCGACGCTCCAACTTGTGCCATACACCTCGTGTTTCCTCATGACTTAATTATCAGCTGTGCTACGCACGTGCACACACGCATGCTGCAGGCCCCCCACCTGCATGCAAGCGCCAGGTTGGCGCTGTTGAGCAGCAGTGCTGCCACCAGCTCCTTCGTCCCCAGCTGGGAGCCGGGTGCAGAGAGGCGGAACAGCGGCGTGCGCAGCAGCCCCACCCGCAGCCCCGCCTCATGCAGCCCCACCAGCACCAGCAGCGCCTGTGTGTGCGCCGTGTGTAAGGGCCACGCCCCATGGCCTGGTGGGCACCTCGGCGGTCGACATGCTTCGCTGCTCATGGCCAGTTCCATCAGCCGCGCGTGCATGTTGTGTGCGCGCAGGTCTCATGCCATGCACGAGGCGTGCGTGCAGCAACAACAGGCCTGGTGAGGCAGCAGTGGTGTGGGCACAGGTGGAGAGGACGCACCCCCAGGGTTGACATGGCCACCACGATGCACAGGCTCACGTCCGCGCGCACATCCAAGCCAAGCGCTTCCAGTGAGGGGGTGTGATATGCCAGCGCCCCACACAGCCACGCGATGTAGCAGGTGCGGTAGTTGATGTATGCACTGCGCGCGGAGCACGGTGGGAGCAGGACAGGCACGATGTGGGGGAGTACTGGCGGCACCACGGGCGTGTGGACAGACGTGCGCTGGGCCATGGTTGATGTACCTCCATGTACATCACATGGGCACGTGCCCTGCACATGGGACTCACTGGGATGCAGAGCCGATGCGTGTGCGGATGAAGGGGCGCATGTAGAGGTAGGCCGAGTAGGCCAGCGCCCCCAGGAACCACCACCACCGCTTGGCGAGAGCATATTTTTCGAGTACACCTGCAGCGTGCGTATGCAGTGTATGGCAGCAATGCACAGTGTAGTGTTGGTTGTGGTGACATGGGCCGCGCCATGCATATCACCATGTTTGCCTGCCTGCACACACGCTGACCGTTCGCTGACTGTTTGCGCATGCCGTGCATGCGGGATGGCCCATGCTACACCCCGTGCCCCAAGCCCCAGCTGCTGTTCTGCACTGCAGTTGCTGCATGCCACACGTGGCCGCTGCATGTTGCTGTGCTTCCTGCACCACATGTGCACAGCTGCACATGGTACATCCCTTGGACCTGCCCAGGCTCGGATGGACTGAAATGCATGTCGGACAAGCGCGTCCCATCCTAAAAACTGTCCTGTTGACGATTCAAATATGAACGCATCGCTGTAGAGAATCAAACCCTACTGCATTCTCACCCGGGATCAGTTGAATAGCCGCAACGCTGCTCACAAATGCGGTGCAGAGGTACGCCCCAAGTTGCGAGTGCTGGTGGTAGCCTAATGGCTTGCTTGTGACCATCTCTCTAGGCTCACAGATACTGCAGCTACATCTTGGTGGACCCCTCAACAGTCATGCTCAGCTTCCTAGATTAGATTCCCTCCTTCAAGCATCGTCGCGGGATAAGAGTAACTATGACCGAAATCGGCTCCCGGTTAGAGCGCTGTCACGAGCGCGCTGAGGGTACTATATCCATCATATAAGGGTTAAGTTAATCAATGTCCAATGCACGTACATCACGACAGCTGATTTTTGTATTTCCATGCATAAAGTGTTTGACAAGGCTGGGCACCCTGCATTGGCCATGCACGCACATGTGGCATGCCAAACCACCATCACGAGTTGCAATGGTTACAGCGTTCCAAGGCGCACCTGAATGCATCAACATACAGTTGCCTGGTCATGCCAGTGTCTCTCTGCACAGCACATACTCGGCATCCTGTGCTAAGCATTTGCTGTGGCTATTTATCTGTGCTTAACTGTCTACAACACTGCATCAGCCACGGATGTGCACATGATTCCAGCAGCTAAGCGCCATTGTTTGCAACGCTGCTGGAATCGTGATGACGTCATGTGGCCGCTGCACCCCCAGTGTGCACTGCCTACACACGTTGTCCATGTGACCTGCATCCCCAGCCTTTGGCCGCACGTGCTTGTTTGCTTGCTGCACAAGATCCCAAGCGTGCCATCAAACTTACGATAGTGGCAATGGTGCATTGCAGCCTGGCCTGTGCAGCGCCACCGTCAGCATCAATTACCACCTTGCCCTGCACCGCCGGCTGCTAGGCCAATGGAGCCAGTGGCTACACTGCGGCATGCAGCCTCGCAGGCACGCTGCTCGCAGTGCACCAGTGCAAGCGCCTGCTCCTGCCACAGCTCCCACGCACGCCGGTCATGCTGATGCCCAGTTACAGCCGCCCCACATGCAGGCTACGGCCTGGTCACGCTCTGTGCGTGCTGTGCTGGCTTCCTGCAGCAGCAGCGTGGTTGCGCTGGCCAGGTCGTCATTTGCCTGCACCAGCTGCTGGTTTGCCGCACACAGCGTTGAGATCTGAGCCTCCAGCTGTCGCTTCTCCAGCTGCACAGTAGCCAACTGTGCGCCGAGCTGCACCAGCTGAGCGCCCGCCCCTGCCCGTTGCTGCTGCGCACAACGCTCTGTTGACGCAAGCTGGGCCCAGCTCTCAGCTGCATCTAGCCGGGCTGTCTCCAGCTCCTCCAGCACATCACGCAGCTGTGACTGCAGCTGGGCCACGTCAGCGCGCAGCCCCTCCGCCCCTCCACCACACACCTGCTGCTGCACTGCCTCACCAGCTTCCAGCTGCACACGCTGAACCGCCACATCCTGTTGCCAAACCGTACTGGCAGCAGCCTGCTGACCTGCTGCCAGCTGCAGGCTCAGAGGCATTGGTTCTGTTGATGGGTGCTGCCCACCTGACATGTCTGAGGGGAGGGGCTCTTGCGCTGAGGCCGGATGGCTTGCTGTGGGTATGGAATTAGCAGGAGCAGGCAGCCCATTTGTGTCAGGGTCGGTCTGGATGCTGAGGTCCTGGGTGGTGGCTGCACGATCCTGCGAAGATATGAACGGTCCATGAGGGGAGCTGGACGGTCCAGCACCATGCACATCAACCTCCTCAACCAGATCGCCCTCCTCCTGCAGAGCGGCCAGCACGAGGCATGCATGCAGGGACAGCCGTCCATGAGTGCGCATGCATACCAGGTGGTTGTGATCAAATTGCAAAACAACGCCGGTTGTTCCTGCACTGCTCGCTATTCGCATGGACACAGTGCAGCCGCACAAGCTGGGGGTGAACCTGTGTGGCTTCATTCCCCCACCATGTCATGTACCGATCCTCCAGCATCCCCAGGTCCTTGTGTCTGCACCTCCTTCTCAGCTGTTGTGCGCTGCCCAGTATCTTGGCTGGCCGCTGCCACTGCGGCATTACGCTCCTCTTCACGCCGCTGCTGTGCCTCCTCAACCTGCGGCACATGTACCAGCTGCTGCTGGTGATGATGAGCCCCCAGGGGCTGTGTCACCTGCGCCTGCCGCTGGGCATCCGCCAGGCACACATACGCGCGCAGCAGCTCGGCACGCAGTCCATCTGCCACTGCCTTTGCCACCTCGCCCTCTGACTGGGCTGCGGCCAGTTGCACCCGCAGCCTCTCTGCTTCATCTGCAGCTGCTGCATGCAGCGTCTCTGCTTCCGTGAGCATGCTGTCCAGGCGGTCGGCCTCTTCAGCAGCCGCGTGATGGGCTGACCGTGCTGCTTCCAAGGCCAGGCGCAGTGCGTCCGCCTCCCCTCCCAGCACAGCAGCCTGAGTGGTGGACGCTGGAGAGGGCTCCACAGCCACCTGAGGCACGCAGTAGCGGCGCTTGGGTTCAGGACCCACGACAGCTGCAGCGACCTGTGCCTCGACTGGCTGTGCCCGCAGCAGCTGCCGCGCAGCCTCAACCTCCTCCCTCAGCACCTCCACCTTCATGCGTGCTGCTGCCGCCTCCTCCGCACTGTGCACGACCTGCGCATGCGCTGCCTGCAGCTGCTCCAGCAGCCGCTCTGCCGTGTGCGCGTGTGCGTCGCGCTCGAGCTGCAGTGCGGCCTCGGCAGCGGCCAGGGCGCCATGAGCTTGCAACAGCTGCGGGTCCAGGGGTGATGAAGTGTGATGCGACGCATGGCTGCATTCAACATGCACATGAAGGCCTTTCCCATGTTCTGCTGCTGCTGCTAATCCCATAGCCACAGCAGGGCCAGCACTAGCTGCCTGATCTTGCTGCTCACAGTCTGCTGACCCGATCATCAGTCCCTCCAGCTGCGCCCGCAGCGCGGCAACTTGTGTGTGTGCCTGCTCCAGCGCAGGTGCCAACAGTAGCGACAGAGCATCGGCATGGCCCACAAGCTGTGCCAGCTCTGCATGCCCGCCCTGGTGCTCCCCGGCCTGATGCTTTTGATGCAATGCCTGCACTGTGCCCAGCTGCTCGTTAGTGTTCTGCAGGGCTGCATACCTCTGCTCCTGCTCCTGGAGCCGCTCTTGCAGGTGGCTGTGCAGCTGCGAGCGCAGCCTCTGCACCTCAGCCACCAACATACCAGTCCGCTTGTCAGCAGCAGCACACTTGTGTGCCAGCTGGGCCGCTTCAACCTGGTGGTGCGCAATGGCTGCCTGGTGCTCCTGCCGCAGATGTGCCAGGGCCTCCTCCAGCGCTGCAGCCTTGGCACATGCTGCATCTGCTGCGGCCTCGGTCATGAGGTGTGGCTGCTGCACCTGCTGCAGTGCACTGCAACCCTCAGCTGCCGCATCTGCAGCAAGTGTGAGGGCTGCCGCTCTTCCCGTTGCTGGTGAGCCTGGCAAGGATGTCGCCAGAGCGTTCAAGCTCACAGAGCGTGACTGGCGACAGAGCCGCTTGGATGATGTCCGCCGACTGGATGTGCGCAGATGCATCTCGCTGGCGTTGCCACCACCTGCTGCCTGCTGTGTGCTGCTTCCCCACAGCAGCTGCACGTCTCCCTGGCCCTGCCTGCCTGACAGCAGTGGAGGGACGGCAGTTGCAGCGCTGAGGGGCGCTTGCTGGCCATCGCTTGGTGCAAGTGCAGCAGTGGTTGCCGCAGCCACTGCCGCCGCAACATGCTGCGTCTCGGCGAAAGCCACTGCGCAGTGGCTCAGCTGCTCCTGCAGCGATGCCACATGTGCGTGTGTTTGTGGCAGGGCCGTGGCGCAGAGGTCCCATAGCCAGTCCCCGAGATCAGCCAGTGCGTTGCCAGTACGCTCACGCAACTCGTCCTGAATCTGCCTTGCACATGAAGCGCCGCCATGCCCCGCCCCCACGGCTGCCGCCGCTGTTGCTGCTGTCATACAGCGGGCTACGTCTGTGCGCATGCAACTGATCTGGCCATGCACGTGCTCCAGCACGGCCTTGTGCGCATGCAGCTGCTCCAACTGAGCTTCCAGCTGGGCCTGTAGCTGTCCCTTGAGCGCGAGCGCGTGCTGCTGGTGGGCTGAGATGGTGTTCTGTGCGTGCAGCTCCTGCTCGTGCAGAAGTGCGGCCCTGGCCTGCTCCGCCTGCTGCGCCATGGCCGCACACTCCGCCTGGGCAGAGCACACCATGTGCGCCACCCTGTCGCGCATGGCGCGCGCCGCATCGCGCTCAGCTGTCCGTATCTGGCACTGAGCCACAGCTGCCTGGTACTGCTGCTTTACTGCTTCCATCTCAGCATGTGCTGCGTTCAAAGCAGCCTGCGTCTCTGCCTGTGTGGCTTCAGCTGCTGCACACGCTGCCTGCGCTGCCGACCGTTTCACCCGCTCCTCGTTCAGCGCAGCGCTCAGCACCTGCAGCTCCTGCCGCAGCACTTTGAGGCCTGACTGTAGTGTGCCCATGCCATGCTTCAGCACGTGTGGTGGAAATATGCCCTCTGAGCATGCAGCCTTGCCTCTTCCAGCATCTGCCACATTGCCAGCATCTGCAGCTTTGCCAAGTGCCACCTGACGAGGGCTGCAAGGCGGTGGCCCCCCTGCAGAACCTGGCAAGGTCTGGTGCATGCGCAGGGGACCCATTCGGCCTGCCTCAGAAGCAGCCAACCTGCCATCGGTGCAAACATTGCAATTTAACTGTCCAGGTGCTGCTGCAGGCAGCTGGGGAGCACAGGGCTGCTCAAACTGCTGTGCCCCACCACACGCGGCCCCATGCCTGCATGTCAGTCGTCATGCATTGCATTGTGATCGTGTCACAGGACCGCAGTGTGGCATGCAGACATGACGTGGGTAATCCTGGCTACTAATGTGCTACACTGCTCAGCTTGAACACTTACACATCAGCGCCAGGTTCACTGGCCCGGAGTGTGCCCCCTGTCATGTGCCCAGCCCCCTTTGCGAGGTGTGCCCCTGCAACACCACCACAACCCACAACAACACGTCTTGGCCAGCAGTGATGCGCTGGCAGCTGCACTGCTGTGTATGCAGTGCATGTGGGCCCCTTACTACAGATCTCAAAACAGTGTGGCACAGTGCGCAGAACAACCAAACCCAGGAGTTAGGGTGGCTGTGCCCTGGCACCCATCTATTCGCTTATCATACTGCATTGTAATACCAGCCGGGCCAAACGAGTCAGGAGGCTGCTGGCACATCGCATGGCTGGGCAGGGTTTCTTGGACATCACGAATCGGAATCTTACTCCGTACATCAACGCAACGACGCAGTAGTGCACATTGATACTTACCACAACAGCACTGCGATCGCCGGGCGTTTCAATAACCTTCCTGTGGAAAAGAGATTAAGAGGATCCACAGCTTAGCTGTGACAGCTATACTTCTCCAGCTTTACGCGACAGAAATCACACACGGTTGTTATCCCATTCACTCCCCTGCCGCTCACGACAAAAACGCATGTAACTATGATAAAGTACTAAAGCAAGCTGCTAAGCATATATGTGGATGATTTGTGTTTCAGGCTTGGGGGATGTGAATGGTCCACAGACCAGGATGCAGGAGGCTTACATACATCGTGAAATGGATTAATAACACTGTTTTCCGTTAGAACTGAGTGTGCAGTGTGTATACTTGAAAAGATCAGAGTGACCTTACCGCTTTGCATGAGGAATGAAGTCCCACACTATATACCTGTGCTTGCTAACATCATCAATCTGCGATGCCATCATGAGGAACTGCAGTTGATTAGCCAGTCACAGTTTTCACCTGCTGCCCACGCGGCTGCGCAGAGATAATGTCTCACTTGTTGAATGCTCGGCACCAGCTCATCCGCCAGCATGACGCTGCAGATGCAGGTTTATGTGAAACATGACGAGGCTCCTGAGAAGAAACGTGCATTCGTGCCTTCCTGACATCCTTAGTGTGGTTAAAACAACGTGGTGCAACGGTGCGTGCTGCAGCCATCTGGTAGTGTGCTTTCCCTGCTTCCCATGTTGTACCATACTGTAGGAAGGCTGAGATGCCTACTGTTTCTGCCTTGTGAGGCTCCATCACTCCATGATATGTGCATGCTTTGCATGTGTTTGTGAGCAGTCGCATGATCATGTTTGTGCACCCCTCATTTGCACCCTTCCGCTGGTGCAGGGGTGCACGTGCGTTGATTCAGTGCAGAGAGTACTGCGGCATGGCGGATAAGGACAGGGCAGATGATAATGCTGGGGGCGGATTGCTCACTAGTAGGTAAGTGAATGCACAGGTCCTCGAGAGACAAACTTGGCCGTGGGTAGCAGGTGCATGACTGTGCGGAAAATCTGGCCTATGTTGATTGGTAAAGATGCGCACCCTCTCCTTTGACTAGTGCTCTGCCCCCCTGATGTGTGTTGTGCGCACCTGCAGCGGCCCAGGTGTAGCAACTGACTGTGTGGTGGATGATGTCCCTGCCTCCAAGCGCCCCAAACTCCTGACCCCCAGGGTGGTGGCAGGCCCCACCAGAGGAGGTCGTGCAGAGGGGCGCGCACCTCCTGCCGGGCCTGCTGCTGTTGCTGCAGGGGCAGCACGCGCACAGCACGCGGCCACGGGTAGCGGTGTGCCAGGGGCGGGCGTGGCATCAGGTCGGAAGGTGGCAGAAAAGCAGCGGCACGAGCCCATGCTCAAGGCTGTGTGCCTCCTGCAGGCTGGCCTCCAGCCACTGCGCGCCGAGCTGCTGCAGCTGAGCTCCGACCTGAAGCAGGAACGGGCTGCGCGGGCGCAGGCCCAAGCCGCACAAACCGCTGCGGAGGCTGCGCTTGCCGCTGCAGAAGGAGCACGGATGGCAGCAGCGCAGGAGGCAAGTGATGCAATGAGGGAGCGGGACGCGGCGTACGCCCTAGCCAACCTGGCCATGACGGCGTGTACGGAGCGGGATGCTGCTCAGGTAGCAGTGGCACAGCTGCAAGCGGAATGTATGCTGCTGGGGCAGCGGTGCCAGCAGACGGAGCAGGACCTGCAGCACGAGCGCGCCCTGCATGCACGAACTCGAGCTGTGCTTAGTGACGGGCAGCAGCTGCAGGGTGCTGCGTCCCCTGACGCACACGAGTTGCGGGCGCAGCTGGCAAGTGCCCTGGAGGCGCAGCTGCAGCACATCCAGGTACTGCAAGCAGTGCGTGCCAACCTTGAGGCGGTACACAGCCTGGTGGCCATCAAGGCAGAAGCTGTCAATGCAGGGGACTTGGCCACGGAGCAGCAGCTGCGGCAGCAAGGGGCGCAGCAGCTGGCTCAGATGGGGGACTGGCTGTGGAGCTTCACGCTGCCTGCAGAGCAGTCGCAGTCGCAGGCTGCGCTGCTGGCAACAAGGCTGGCCCAGCTGGCAGCAGCACAGCAGGCGCCGAACTCTGCAGCACAGCCCGTTGCAGGCACAGCAGGGTACGGGAGTTTGGGACAGGTGGCATGGGGCCAAGCAGATTTGTCTCAGCAGCTGGATCAGGCACAGGCCGCCCTGCAACGCGAGCGTGATGCACACGCCAGTGCAGTGGCTGACCTGAAGCAGGTGCATGCACAGCAGACAGCTGCTCTCAGGAATGAGCTGCAGCAGCTGCGGCAGATGGCTGCGGCTGCACAGCACGCTGCAGATGCCGCTTGGCAGGCAGCTGGTGAGGCTCGGAGGGCAGTAAACGATGCAAGTGCCAAGGCTGAGAGCCTGCACCATGATAAGCAGCAGCTGGAGCAGGCCCAGATGCAATGCAAACAGGAGCATGCTGCAGTTATGGCCGATTTGGAAAGAGAGCGGCAAGAGCATGGGCAGCTGCAGCGAGCTCACACACGGCTGCAGGAGAAGCATGCAGCACTGCAGCAGGCACATGCAGACCTGCAGTCTGCACACACGCCGTTGCAAGAGACGTACGCTGACCTGCAGCAAGCGCACATAAACTTACAGCAGTCACATGCAGCCCTTAGACAGGCCCACAGCGGGCTGCAGCAGGCACAGGATGCAGCAAGTGCAACCTCGGCTGCCGAGTGCGCTGCCCTACGCGCCCAGGCAGATGAGTGGTCACACAAGTACGCAGCTGCCAGAGCACATGCGGCCGAGCTTGACGTGACATCCCGCAGCCTGCGCGGGCAGCTCAGGGTGTGGCTGGAGGGGCTGGTGCAGGAGCTGGAGGACAAGGCTGCGTCACTGCCGTACGCGCCCCAGGAGCAGGAGCAGGAGCAGCCACACCCGGCGCAGCAGTGGAGGGAGCAGGCAGCGCGGCTGCGGGAGCAGCTGGTGGAGCTCGTGGCTGCGGACAGTCGGCACCTAGCTGGCTGCGAGGAGTGCTGTGCAGAAGTTGACATGCGACCGGGTGATGCAACAGACGCTCCAGCTGACACAGGTGGCCTGTTCATGCAGCGCGCGTCCCTGACACGGCAGCGGGAGCAGGCTGAGGGACAGACTACCACCTTGGAGCAACAGCCGTCACAGGCGCACGCACCCACTCCCGCTGAGGGGGTGGCCGTGCCCAAGGTGCGGCTGCAGCACAAGGACGATGCTCTAGCAGAGCAGCTGGCGCAGTCTCGGTTGGCCCTGCAACAAGCACAAGCCTTGCTGCACAGCGAGCGCCAGGCTCACACCAGGGAGCTCCACTGCATGGCTGAGCGCATGCGGCAGCAGGCAGAGGAGCTGGGCATTGCCCGGGTGGAAGCAGAGGTGGCCAAGGAGGAAGCAGAGGCCGCACATAAGGCTGTGTCCGCCCTGACAGCCACGCTCACCGGGCTGCAGCTGTCAGCACACACACCCCAGCAGCCAGGTGCCCTGCTGTCGGCTGCTGAGAAGGACATGGCTGTGGACCTGCGCAGCATGCAACCCCCGGCATCCCCACCCTGCAGCTCCCCCACCACAGTCCTGCCCGCCACCCCCGCCCAACACGCTGCAGGGGTCAGCGGGCTCTCCAGCCGGGTGTCGTCCTTGGAGACGGGGGCTCTAAACAATGGAGAGGCTGTGGCAGCAGGGTCCAAGGCGGTGCGGCAGCAGTTGGGTGCAGCGTTCGTGCAGGCGGCGGACGTGACCTACGAAGCCACTCAGCTGCGCATGCAGCAGGCAGTCGCCAGTGAAGTCCAAGCACAGCTTGAACATGCGCAGCGGAGCGCGGCTGAGGCCCGAGCTGCAGCCGCAGCGTGGGAGGCCGAGGTGCAGCAGCTGAGGCAGGCGCAGCAGCTGCAAGCGGGGATGGATGCTCAGGTGGTGCGGCTGCAGGCACAATTGTCATCCCTGCAGCAGGAGAGGCAGGAGCTGGTGCTGAAGGTCCGGGGTGCACTAGACCAAGTCAGCACGGAGCTTGCAGCAGCCGGGCAACAGATGTACAGGCTGGAGCAGACGCAACAACAGGTGCAGCAGGAGCGGCATGCAGCAGAAACAGCATGTGATGAGGCAGTGCGCAATTTTGAAGCCATGAACGCACAGCGTGAGAGTGAGCAGCAGGCCAACCAGCGGCTACAGAGCCAAGTAGTCCAGCTGCACATGGAGCTTGACGAGGCAGCTGCTGCTCTCAATGCCGCAACTGCTGCGTGCGGCAATGCGCATGCGGACGCGGTGGCCGACCACGACTCAGCGCTGGCTAACATGCGGGCCAATGCTGTTGCGGCTGCTAGTGAGATCCAGCACCTGCAAGAACAGCTGGCAGCTGCTGGGGATGAGGTCAGGAAGCTACAGGTGCAGCTGGCAGGTGCCAAGGCAGCTTGCTTTGCTGCTGAGGCAGCACGCGATGCAGCGATGCAGAATGCTACTCGGTTGCAAGAAGACCAGCGGGTCGCCCAGGAGGGATCAGCCAGAGCTCTGCAGGCTGCTGAGCTTGCCAGGGATGCTGCAGTAACAGCGGCCAGTCAGATAAGCCATCAGGTGGAGGCACTGCAGGCCGAGCTGAGAGAGGTGCAGGAGCAGTATGAGGCTGTCCGCCTGGATGCGGCTGAGCACTGGTCTCATGCGCAGCAGCTGCAGCAGCAGCTGGAAGCATGGGCAGAGGAGAAGCAGAGCAGCCAAGAGGCGCGGTGTCCATGACTGATCGGTATATAGCGATGGGCGTAGAATTAGATGGGGATCCGCCTTGTGTGGGTGCAGCCTCTGTGAAAAGTGCGCACAGCTTGAGGGGTGTTGTCAGCTGCTCAGGCCCAGCTGACTCATGGTCTGCAGCCCAGCGGCAGGATACTGCAGTGCAGTGACGATGATGCTGGGCCTGCCTCCCAGTTTTTAGTTCCACCTCACCAGTTCCAGGCAAAGGCTCCGCAACCCCATCCCCTGCACCTGCTCCTGAACAGCGGCAGGTCACCACCAACCTGTGCGTGCGTGCTGGCTGGAAGTGGCGCCACCCATGGCGTGGCAGTGATGGTTGTTGCGGCAGATGTGGCATCAGTGGGCCTCCATCATGGCAGTGGGGCAGTGGCGCAGGGTCAGCAGCTGTGGTGCTGTGCTGCTGCTCGCGGCAGCCCAGTAACCCCAACTGGCATGTTGCTCCTCGATGTTGCTCTGTGCAGTCAGTACCTCATTGCCTGCACTTTCACAGGAGTATGGAATTTGAATTGTATAGGTTGTAGCAACCACGCCTATTGCAATCATGTGCCTTGCGGAGTTTGGCCCGAACTCGAGGTATGTATGTGGACAACAGCGCCTTGCTGCCGTCTGACATTGGGACACACCGTAGCATGAGGTGTGTTGAGTGCAACTGACCTTGCTGTGTGCTGCATCTCTCGCGCCTCTGAGTTGGCCATGGTGTGTCTGGTGGCGTGGATGGAACTGCAGGGTTATGATGCTGTGCTTGCGTGCATGCATGCATACTTATGAATGTAATGGAACCATGTGGTCCATCCCTTATAAGCTGTCTCCAAACGAGGGCATGCCAACAGCAGCTATGCACACAGCTGGCGGAGATGCATTACGCCAAGGGGAGCAATGCATGGAGGCGACAGTTGCGAACGACAGGGCCGACAGGGAGTGGGAACGACAGGTGAGTGAAAGGGCCTGTGATGGTCCATGGGCCCAGCACATGGATGAGCATAGAACAGGGATGAGGGAGCGGTGTGATCAGGTGCAACATGGCTATAATGGCCAGGCAGTGGACAAGCTGGGACATCTGTGACTGTGGATCCATGTCAGAGGATGGAGTCTGTCACAAGTCTAAATCACAACACCAAGTAGCAAGTGAAGAGGCTCAGGCATGTAAGGTTTTGGTCAAGGCAACTACCGCATGTACTCATATGCACCCCTGATCCCTACACTGCATACCCTGCTGTATCCCATGCCCTGCCAAGCTTGCTGTGTGCATGGATGTCGTGCCCCCCTGCTGACTGCAACACCTGCCCCATGCGCATGTGCTACAACCCAGCTCCTGCTCCGCCCACCCCTAGCCCAGCTGCTGCTGTGGCTGCATCTGCCGCTCACATCCGGCACACCTCTGTAGTTCTGTACCTGCAGCCACCACAGCGCTGCCCGTCCCCATGCGCCAGCACTGCTGCTGCCACACTGCTGCCCAGGAGGTGGTGCGCGGTGCCATGTTTGTGCCTGCAGCAGGCAGCTGCCACAGCCCCCGCACAGGGCTGCTCCCCGCCAGCAGCCGCGGCCGCAGCCATTGAGCACAGCCCTCCCGCTGAGCAACGAAAATGGAGTTTGCTGCGCTCAAGTGGGGCAGCGACAGCACAGCCAGTAACATACCATAGATGCCAACGCGCAGCGTGCTGCGGCACAGGTGTGCCCATGGTGGCAAACCTGGGTCACTGCCTGATGCTGACTGAGCTCGCGCACATGCCTGCAGACGCACTGGTGGCCTCCCTGCTACTGCAGCAGCAGCATATGGGGTCATCAGTGAGGCATGGGGGCTCGTGCTCGGGTGTGACATCTGGATTGGGGCTGGGCAGGTTGGCGACAGGCTGGAATGCAGTGGAGCCCTTCACAAAGCAAGCATGAAACAGCAGCCTCAGCACCCACCTGCATCGCATGTTGTTCACGGACCCATCTCTATGACGGAGGCAATGTCCTTTATCGGCACCAGCGGCTTGCCACCCTCCCCAAACATGGACAGCAACTGTAGGAACCGCTGCAGTTCATCATCGCCTGGCGCCTCTTGCTGGGCCCACTGCTGCAGCTGGCTGAGTGATGCTGCTTCTTTGTCAGGGATGGTCGCGTGCGCGTCCTCCTTCCTCATCTCCTTGACTGCAGTGCTCGCCGCACAGATATCTGCGATGCCCCAGCCCTTCTGCTGCACAAAGCTGCAGAATGTCCTCCATCGCCCCAGCTGCTCTGGTGACAGCTCCCCACAGAGTGCGCGCATGCGCAGCTCACCCACAGACATGCCTGTGCGCTGCTTGCTCTCCCCAAAAACATACATGTACGCTACCTGGTCCATGGTGACTGCTGCCTCGCCCAGCAGGATCCGCCGCTTGTTGCCCTGCAGCTCGGCCTCCACCTTCACCAGGCGCTGGGACACTGAGTCCAGCTCCTGCTGCAGCCTTGCGATACGCACGCTCGCTGACCCCAAGTCTGTTGCATTGGTGTTGATGATGCCTTGTCCCACCAACGCCCCACTGGGCTGGCCTGCACCCCAACCTCCTGCCATGTGCTAGACAATGTCTGCAGGAAAAACGCAGCGACCACCTGCGAGGGGCCAGGCCAGGAGCTGCATGGGTCAGCGATTGGGTCCAGCGCGCACTAGACAATAGATACCAATGCAGCTGATGCGGCATTGCCTTGGGCTGTGTCTTGTGTGGGGTCCAATGTTGTGACCCAGCCGCAGTCTTCATGCCCCCGCTTGCTGCCCGCTAACATCAGCATGTGGCCTACATGCATGTCCCCCAGCCCCAACAGCTATGTCTAAGCCCTGAGAGGGCAGGAGCTGTTGCCTAGAGGGCAGGAGCTGTTGCGGAGCACGCACCCCATGCATGAACGCCATCCCCATGCACCTACCACAAGCCCCACCCACCGATTAAGCTTCCCAACTAGGTGAGCACTGCAGTTGTGGAAATGGTCCAATCAGTGCTCGGAACCTCTCCTGTGGCCACAGGCCAGCACATAGCCACAGTTGGGACCATGCCCATGTGCAATGCGAGGAAATTTGGAACACAGTCGGGGTGAAATGAAAATGCTGGCTCTGCGTCATCCAGCGCTGAACCAGCTGCCTTTGCGGGACCCACCTGTGAGGAAGCGGGGACAAAGGCGCTGCCCTTCCGTGCTCCACAAAGCATCATCGCAAAGAACCTATTGTTTTCCTACTCTCGCCCTAAACCCTAAACCCTAAACCCTAAACCCTAAACCCTAACCTTAAACCAGGCAAGCTTGCATCCTGCCAAAGGTCCGTACCTGGCGGAAGCAGGAACGCGAACCATTTCCGCCACCTCCAAGATATCGGGGCTGTCTGCAAAGCACCGTGGGACCTCAGGTGCATGACCATGAAGAACCCCAGTTCTGACCCTCTGTCCCTCCCACGCTGCTCCTGCAGGCCCAAACGTGCGCCATGTGGCGTCTGCTTGACGTCTGGGAGCGCCTGCAACGGTGCATACATCTAGATCCAGGCCCGTAATGCCATGGCAATTGCCTCCGGCAGCCCTCATGCGCTGCCTTCGGCGAGGCCCTGCAGCAGGTGCAGGCAGGGCAAGTTGGTGCATTGGCGGACTCGCTGGGGGCAGGGCAGCTGCTGGGGGCTGTCAGGGGCAGGTTCAGAAATGCGCGGCCAGCACATGTGGGCGTCAGCGCGTCCGGGAATATCTTCGTCGCCAGATTCCCTCCGCGCCCTGCACGCCGCGTGCCGCGCCTGCCTGCCTGCCTGCCTGCCCCTGCACTGGCAGCCCTGTGATGCCTTGCAGCCACCGTGGCTGCCCTGCTGGGCATGCTGTGTGCCGCTGGCTGTCATTGCTGTGTGCCACAGCAAGGCCGCAGCCTGCGCGTGGATTCTGACCATGCTGCTCGTCTCACTGCCCCCGCAGGCAACCTGGAGGAGCAAAAGCAGGACGTCTCCTGCGCTGCCAGCCAAAGGCTGAGACAGAAGGTGCGGGCCGTGCTCTTACCAGCCCGGGGGTTGCTGCCCTCCGTCTTCACAAGGCACGCTGCACCCAGGGTGGCGGCGGGGGATGCGCTTGTCACCAAACATCGTCCATCAGCATGCCCTCTCCCAAACTGGTCAGTGGTTCTTTTGTGAGAACTTCATGCACGCCATGTCTGCTCCATCCATGAGCAACTGCAACTCCAGGCCAGCACCTCTCCCCAACCACCAGCATTTGCAATCAAGGTCCGAAGCGCAGCTGGGCAGGGACCTGTCAGGGGCCAGTACGATGTTGCCATGTATTGAAGTTGAAGCAGCGCGGGAACAGCAATGCTTGCAACAGGAGGGTCAGGTGGGGATGGCTGGTGTGGGAAGCAACAAAAGCCCTGCCAGCCACTCAGGCAAGGACCACGCAATGTTTTTGGTCAGATAATTGCTGCCTGCTGTATGCAGGCGGTGTCCCGGCCAGACCACTGCGACGCAATGCTGACTGACAACATGGGCACGTGAGAGGCAGGCTAATGTATGGCAGGTCACTGCTGACGTGCTGGTGGCAGTATGCATTGACACGACTGCTGTGCTCTGGCGTGCATAACATGGAGCGTCATGATCAGGTCTTCCCCCCTGCGGCATGTGCAGTGTGACGGCCATCGGCAATGAGCTGCTGCTGCACCACGCAGTCCATTGTTCAAGGGTCAGCTGAAGCGTGGCAGGCCTTGCACCTAGGTGGGCGCTGGCGAGGGGAGCGAGGGGGGCCATTGCGACCATGTGCCTTGATCATAATGCCTTGTGCATGGTGCTGTGCTACCCAAATGTTCTATGGACTATGGTCCTTTGCGTACTGCTGCAATCGATGATAATTTTGACGAAAGGTAGAGTACACGGGCGAGCTGTGACGCCAAACACGTTGCAAGCATCAGATGCGACAGCCTCTCTTGTACAATATGTAAAGCCCGTTATGTACAACCTGCATCCAGCAGCAGCCAGCCTGTTGTTCAACCCAGGCAGACCATCAATCCTTGTGCTTTCAACACATTCTTCATGTGCTATGGGACCTGGTTCTAAAATGCCTGGCATGTTGAGCGGCAATATACTGTGTGCTCAGATGCTGTGTTCTTCAATTATCACGCACACCAAACCAAAACATGCTGATCACGTCACATGTACAGCGGCAGCAGCGGGTGTGCCACACCAGTGGGTGCGGGCTAGCCACACATCCGTCGCCCATCATCATCCCTTGCTGGAAATGGCGCCGCACTAATTGAAGGAGGGGAAGATGCCCTGCAGCGATGGTGAGGGAGGTGGGTGGCATGCAAAGCACATACGAGCACAGGCAAGGCTTGGGGAGGTCGTGAAGTGGCTTTGTGGCAGGCATATCTACCTGAATGGTTTTGCAACATGAATCATCATTGACTGCACTGTCGTGTGCGGCACTGCACTCACAAACGCGCAGATGAAGTAGGACAAACCCAGGTAAGGGTCGCGCACAGACACGGGCTGACTGCCCCCTGCGGGGTCTGCCACGTGCGTGTGTGCAGCCAGGTTTGCATTGGCCTCCTGCGGTGACCATGCAATTGTGTGTAAGCTCTCAGCAGTGTTCCGCAATGTTGACGCACATGTCTATGTGTTCACCAGTTCAGTATGGACTTCAATCCGGCATGGACCCGCTCAAAGTAACCCATATTGGCAGTGGTACGTCCTTTCCAAGCATGTGCGAACCGAACTGACCGCAGCACCAGCATTCGATGTCTGCACTGTTTGGCCGGGGTTGTTAGTGGTGACAGCTGTGGTGGTCAGTGTAGTCGTGCCGCCCCCTGACAGGGTCTCGGTCTGGATGTTGACCGAGCAAGGTGAGAGCAGCTTGGCTGTCACACCGGCGAGGTCCCTCTTGTTGGGGCATGCAGCTGAGCTGAGGACAGATGTGGTGGTGGGGGTCCCCGCGGTGGGCGGCTGCAGCGCACGACGCAGCAAAGTAGCACACGTCCCTGCTCGCCTCTATAAATATGAAACGTACCAGTGAGCAGGCCCAGCCCGGCACACGGGCGATTGCTGCTGTTCCTGGTGCACTGTACTGCACCCCCCTCGATCCGCAAAGTGCCAAAGCAGCTGTGCAGATATGCAAATGCGGCTGGTGGCACATGCCGTGGCAGCACCCACCGTGGTGATGGTCACGTCATGCTGGTGGGGATCAGAGGTGGTTGGGGGCACGGTCACGCTGTGGTTGTGGGCTGGCACCTGCCGAAATGGGCAGCAGAGTGACATGCTGATGTGGGAAAACCCAATGAAACTGGTCTAGGTGCCATCGCCACCTTCAAAGCAGCTGGCAGGGGCATGCATGTCAGCCAAGTGACACATCACGAAGGGCACTGCAGAAACTCACAGTCACCGACAGCGGACACAAGTTAAAGGTGCTTGAATCCGATAACATTTGACATGCCTGGGTACAGACAGCAGATGCAGCCTTTGATATGTGGGCCATATGCGTCATGCTCACCGTCAAGGAGAAGGAGGCTGCACCATTGGGCTGGATATTATGTGTGTGGGATGGCAGGTTGTTGCTTGTCATGGTCACTACTGGCGAACCACCCATCTGACCAATGGTGATTGATTCACCAGCCACTGAACCTACAGCGCATCAGGATTGCAGCACACAACACATGGCAGTCATCAGTGTTGGCTGTGCTGCAATACCAAACACATGCGCGTCATGCGGGCATAGCATGTGGTTCACCTGTCATTGTATTTGAACAAAAGTGCAGCATGGAGGTTTCTGCTTGCAGGCATTCACAGCCCACAGGCACAGATCACGTCTGCAAGGTGGGCAGGCGCACACACGCAAAAAGTTGACCGGCAGGGCCACTCACCAGCGCCAACAGGCACACGCGCCCTTAGATCCGGCAACCTGCGCATGCAGCACCATTCGCGTGAAATATCGAATTCGCGGCTACTGTGCGCGGAATTTTTGCAGCTGGGAGGGGGATTGGCAGGAGTGTGCGTGACGTTGTCAGGGATGAGGAGGGAGCATTGAAGTGATTGGTGGTGTGTGTGTGTGTGGGGGGGGGGGGGTATGCGTGTGCGATTGTGAGGAGAGTTGAAGGGATTTTGTGCGTGTGCGTGAGTGTACGGATGTGCGCTGATGCAGGGGAATTGCAGTGGGCATGAAGGTGTGGCTGTTGTGCAATGCTTTGTGTGCGGATTGTGCTTGGATTGTGTGCTTGGACTGTCTTTGACTTTGTGCTGATGGCCGGGTGTCTGTGAGTGGTGGTGAGCTGGTGACTGGCAGAAGAGCCAGCCAGCCCTGGCCAACACCAGCAGCAACACAACTAACATAACATTATATAACAGCAGCGTATCGTATTATAGCTGCTTGCCGGAGGGAACAGCACAACTGAGCACAGCAAAGCACACAACATGACAGCGGCGTATCACAGCTTTCAAGGTAGAACACAGCAGAAGCAATATGCTGAACTTCACTACTGGACCACTCACGCAAATGTTGTCTGGCCATTGCCGCCATATGTCGTTCCAATCAGGGAAAAGAGCGCTGCACAGGCATAAGAAGATTCCCAAGTGTTGCCCCCCGTCCAAGGTTGTAGCATTAGCAGAACAATCTATATCATTGGTGACCTGCTGTGTTTGGCGCACCCTGTTGTCAGATAGGTGCATCAAAACTAAGCTTACGTAGGCCATATGCACGCAGTAAACAAGCATGCGCCTTCACATAGAAGATAGGACTGAAACCAATACGCATGACCTGTAACAACGAAACAGGCACCCGCTCACCAGTGTTTTGAGAGATAGGCACCAGCCGCCCATCGCAAGGCAGCCAATTCTTATAGACGAGGCTGGGGTTGGCCCCTGGCACAAGCAGATGGCCACACAGTTATGCATCAAGGCGCATTGCATGGCGGTTCATGCGTTACCAAACATGATAAAACCATCCATACTTCATAGGAACCGCGTAAAGCACATAATCCGGGCACCCGTGCGCTGTGAAGGGACCTATCAAGACGCCCATTGTGTTCATATACTTGCCCCTCCCAAGTATTCGACGAATGAACCAGCTCATCACTGTTAACGGCGATGATAGCACCGTGGTGCGCCTTCACAGCTGAGAAGCAAACTCTGCGCACCGCCCTGCCTGCTGCCTTCCACACCAGTACGCAACATGTTACTGCCACGCACTGCTCTCTGCTGGACTTAATCCGCATGACTCACATGCTGCGAGCTTGATCTCCCCAATAAGGCAGTCCTGGAGGATAGACGATGAACAGGTTTGTCACAACAAGAAGTCATCATATATAGCGGGCAACATTATGCGGCCATATTCATACTGGCAGGTTCCTAGTTTTACCTGAGCAAGGGCCCGCTGGCATGCCAGCAGCACAGCACTGACGCACACTGCTGCAAGAAAGGCACGCCTTTGGCCGATCATCATTTTGCAAGTTGGTGTTTAACGGACGTGTAGAATGATCCAGCAACGAGATTTTGAAACACCAGTTACACTTGTCCGTTTCGCGCGCAAACTTCGCGCCAGCTTCTAACCAAGCTTCCTGCGATCCTCTGCGCATGCGTTATGACTGACTACTGTCTTTCAACGTTGCTCCCATTGTGCCCATGTTGCACTGTGATGGATATGCAAGCTGTATGTGTTCACAGGCGGCCACCAGGCGATGCCAGTGTGCCATACAAAACATACAAGCATTCATTATTACTTCTTGTAATGATAACCGTGCGAGCGACTGCCATTCCAAGTAAGCTTTGTGCAGGCGACATGCCCCAGTTGTCGCTTGCCGCATGTGGCTGTTCAGCGCAGGGCGATGCCGGTCCTGCATTCAGCAAGTGCCTCCTGCTTCTCCCTACCTCTTTCTGCATAAGCTCATGGCATATGCCAGCCGAGGCACAGACCTGCTTGCACATGTTCATCACGATGTCGCGCAACACGGGGCTTGCTGCGCACCGGCGCAGCTGTCATGTCATGGCCATCATGATGGTGCGTCCGCCCATCACCAGTGTCGCGGTGTGCGTGTTTGTGTGTGTTTCAGAATGGGTCAGCTGTGTTGGCACCGACAGCAGGAAGAAGGGAGAGGCATCCCCATGCATCGGATGTGGTACACTTTCAAAACTGAAGATGCTGCGTGTATCTTGTTGGGTTGTAACTCTTGGATGAGCAGACCATGTATGTTTTCATTGCCCTTAACTAGGGAAGCGCCTGCACAATCTGCGCTTCAGCTGAAATAGGAAAGTGCGCTCAGCCCCATTCACGGTACGTCCAAGCATCACAGCAGACAGAGAGCGTGTACTCCCTAATGGTTCAGACTTCACATGGGCACACATCTGTTTGTGCTTGTTTGGCCGAATCCCTAATCCCTACTTGTAAACATGCAGCTTTTGATGTTCCATCCACATGCATGCACCAAACCTCATGTGCAAGGCGGGTATGATGCACTTTGAATTGTGATCGTATAAAAAAGGACGAAAACACAAGCCTTACATGCACCAGAAAGGCGAGGTACTCCACTGTTGCGAGCAGCAGAGCGAGAACACTTCCATGTCTGAGCATGTGCCCCCCATGCACCAAGCTTGCTGGTGCTGCTGCAGTTTTCGGATGGACATCAAGAATGAAATGTATGATGCACTGATGGTGCTTGGTTGTTCAACAGCAAGTACCAGAATGTCCATGAAGACTGACCCCTGAACCTGCTAGTCCACCTTGCGCTTAGGCGCAGGCGAGCTGCACCCGCCCTCAAACGCCTCCCACCCCCCAAGCCCGCTGCTGGCCTCGCTGCATGTGTCCAAACTGCAGCGTCCACCTCCGCTGTGATACGGCTCTGCCTTTCCCGGTGAGCCACCTCCAACCGATGACCGTGTGACACAACCGGCTGCACCCGCGCCGCCCTCCCCCGACCCACTCCCGCGCTTGCCGCTGCGCATGTGCACGCCCGAGGTGGTGGTGGTGGACGTGGGGGTGGGGCTGGGGCTGTTGATGTGGTGGTCTGCGGCCGCTGAGGGGGTCGCTGCCGCAGCACGGGTCCCCGCCTCCAACTCAGATGCAGAGCCACGTCCACCGAGGCTTGAGCTGGACATGCGTGCCCCACATGCTAGCGAGCGTGAAGCAGCAGCTGCATGGGCGGAGGAGCTCATGGCCACGGTCTCAGGCTCATAGTCGTCATACTCATGGTAGTCCAGGGCCCCCTCTTGGCCCACATGCCAGCTGCTTTGCCGCTGTGTACTTAAGGGCCGGGGTGGTGGAGGCGGTGGCGAGGCAGCAGCAGGTGCAGGGAGAGGGTCCATCTGGAGCCCCGGCTGTGCTGGTGCAGATGCGTCACCGCTACTGCCACCCCCTGCAGAACCCTGCATCACGCTGCTGCCCATGCCGATCATGGCCTTGACTGTGCTGCGCGCCCCCTTGATCACGGCCTTGCCAGCCAGGGCCGCACCAGATGCAGCTACAGCAGCCACACTCGACCCAGGGGGTGCCCCCACAGAAGGGGCCAGCTGGGACGCAGTGGTGGTCACGCTGCTGTGAAGTGCACCCGCAGCTGCCTTGATGCTGCGCTTCAGGGACTTGGGCAAGGGCAGGAACGACGAGGCCTTGCCTTGCCTGCCGAGGGACGAGCCCCCTGCAGCAACACCGCCAGCAGCTGCAGCACTTGTGGAGGAACCACTGGAGCAGGAGGCCGCCCGTGCTAGGCCCAGCACCGCTGCTCCCTCCTGCCCTTCCACCTCATCGTCGTCGTCGCCGCTCTCCCCGCTGCCTGCATCACCACCCACAGCTGCCGCCGCACATGTGGGGTCTGAGGCATCTGCTGACCAGCTGCCTCCTTGATGCTGCCCCTGCCCCTGTGTGCTGTGTGAGACACGTGCAGCCAGGGAGGAGGAGCTGCTGCGCACAAGCTCACTGGCGCTGGATGCCACACTGGCCCCCACCCCCAGTGCCTCACACACCAGCACCTGGGTCAGCGCTACCACGCTCTGCCGCACCTGCGCAGCATGCCAGGTGTGAACGCAACGATGTGGCGGGTACAGGCTGCACAGCCAAGCAAAGTGCACATGGACACCAAAAGACATGCGGCAGGAGAACTGACTGCTGCCTGCCCTAACAATGAGCATGCAGCTAAGGGGACAAAACGTAGTTACGAAGCGCGCACAAACACAGCCGCGCTGGGCCGCGCCTCACCTGTGCTGCCAGCCGGCTGCGCCCCAGGCGCTTGATGTGTGTGGTGGGCCCTGCGGCCATGCCTGCAGCCACAGCCGCGCCGCGTGAGAGGTGGCGCGCCACAGGGGAGTCACCCCCCAGCACCAGCTCCCTCACCGCACTCCCCGCGCGCACCAGCACGTGCACGGGTGCCAGGCCCTTGAGGAACGCGTGCGCCTGCAAGGAGTGGGGTGTGTGCAAGTGTGCGGGCAACTTGCGTGGAGGTGTACGAGCGAGTGCGAGTGCCTTTCTTGGCTGTGGTGCACAAGAACTTGTCAAGACCCACTACAGGGCAATGTGAAAGATCACAGCAAGTGTGCCAGGAGAGCAGTGCCCCATCCCGCCCTGCACCCATCCTGGGCCAAAGACCCGCTGACCCATGCAGGCAGCCAGGATGGCCCCAGAGCCCACGGACCTGGTTGCGCATGATGTCCCCCAGCCACTCGCGCGCTGCAGCCGCCCCAACCGCGTCCCACCCCGCCAGGCCCCCTAGCACCAGCGGCTTCAGCCGCAGCCCCAGCCCGCCCAGCGGCACCAGGTTCAGCAGCTCTAACAGGGACCCCTCCTGTGGCGGGGAGCATAGGGCATCAGCATCGATTGCAGGCGTGAGGAACACAGTGAGAGGCATGGTGGATGAGGGATGGTGGGATGGTGGGGGCAGAGAGAACCAGGGGGGGTAAGTGCACACGTGCTTTGAGCAGCAGGACCACATCATGAGACATGTGCAATGCAAAAGCACGGCCATGGCGTCACATGACAGCACTGATGCACCTTGAGCGCGGCCATGTCGATGCGGCGTGGGCGGTAGTCGATGGTGAGTGATACACCCGCCACCTCTGCAGTCTGGAAGAACGGCACCACACTGCCCCCACTTCCACCACCCTGCGCCACAACCTGGCATACACGCCATGCACGTGTGCGGCAAGAAATCCGTGAGTCAACATCAGATAGGCCCACAGTTGCGGGTCGAAAGAAAGATGTTGATGAAAAATCTCTGTTGTTGGTGTTCCAGCCATTGGTGGTCAGTTAGTGAGCTGTCAGTACTGACACTAGCCAGGCTGCACCAACAACATCAATGTCTGGCTGACAGCGTCACGACAACACAGAGTTCAACAGCACCATGAATGGACCACAAGCAAATGTCAACTGCCTGGAACACCACCAGCCTCGGCCCATGAGCCTGTCCCTGCCCGTGCTCCCCCACCTGCATGTCCCCCAGCAGCGCCATGGCGGCGGCGGTGTGCGGCGTCATCACAGCATTCCAGAAGCCGCGCGCGTAGCTCACCACATCCTGGTCCAGACGCAGCCGGAGGGGCAGCAGCGCGGCCTGCGAAGCATCATTAGCGTACAGTTTGCACCCATTAGCACTGCTGCACCGGGTCGGCTGTTCTGAGGCCATGGTGCAACCTGACACAACACTTAGTTCCCATCACTGCCTGGCCGCAACTCAAGCCCTGCACCCAGTAACAGCCACCCACCACCCAACTGAGCGCAATCTGCATCAACCGCAACCTGCAACCACCTCAATGGCCACCCGAACAGCCATGAGGCCAAGCGCCCCACCTTGAGCCGCAGCTCCTCCACATCAGGACGGGCCAGGGGCTCAGGCCGCACCACTGACAGCACCAGCCCCAGCTGCGCTGCACGGCTGTCCCGCGGCCGCCCCTTGCGCTGCCTGCGTGTAGTGGGAGGACAGCAGGGACCACGTGTGCGCCAACCAATCGTGGTTGTGAGCGCGCCATGGTGCTGCTGTGTGCACCGCCAGCACATGAGCAACAACGCAGCGGACGCAGGGCAAATAGCGCAGCTGGTCGGAAGCAGAGTGCCAGGTCATGCCAAGTTAAACGCTACAAAGTTTACGGCTGCAACATGATACCGGCAGCTACCATCACCTGTATGACAGGATGGACACCCATTTGGCACCCGCGTGCGACTTGAGGCTGGCAGCTGCCCCTGCAGCAGGTGACAGCACACCCGCTGCCAGCCCACCCGCTGCAGAGGCAAGACCACCGGCAGCTGAGCCATCGGACGACGCAGCAGCTGCCGCGGTAGCACCCGCAGGTGCCCCAGGGCCTCGTGGTGCCGTGCAGTCGCGCACCTCCAGAGTGTGCACCGACAGCCGCATCTGTCGCGCCTCATGCCCACCCTGTAGGAGGGGAGGAACAAATGAAAGAAGCACAGCCACATGTTAGCAGCTACACAGCTACAAGTCAGCGGAGTGTGGGCAAGTGACCGCTGGGGGGTTGTGCGAAGCAGGACACAGTGAATGTGCAGCACATGGCCACCAACACACGACATGATGAAAGAGTCCTGGCAGCAGGTGCCCTGCTCAGCTGCCGTGCTGATCCACACCTGAGGGTACGTCTCCAGCACCAGCGTGCACTTCTCCACCTCAGCTTCAAGCCGCCCCGCCTGCACCACGCCACTGCCGCGCGTCGTGTGCAGCGCCCACAGACCTGTGCGCGTGGCGCAGGCAACAGACAGCGTGACTAGGCACGCGAATGAACAGACCAATGCACCAAGAATGGCTGCGCAGGACGTGAGACACAGGTGGCAACATCTAACTGGCTGCCATGCACTGGGCACCACCAAGCAGTATGCAACCAGACCCATGTCTGTTTGCCGGCCCAGCACCGTACACCTGACATGTTCCTGAACGTGATGCGTGACACGGGTGTTGGCGGTGGGCCTCTGCTGCCGCCCGCGTGCCCCGGCCGCTCGCCCCAGCCAGACGCGCCAGCACCCACACTCGCGCCCCCCACCAGCAGCCCATCTGTCTCATCCTCTCCTGCAGCACTGTAGTAGTCCTCGCGCACAGCCGGTCCTCCCTTGGGCACGGGCGAGGGCCCAGGCGGCGTGACAGCTGCTGTGCTTGCCCCTTTGGGTGGAGAGCCGGCCGGGTTGTGGCGGGAGCCTGAGGGGGAGAGCACTGCACCTGCGGTCCTGCCTTGAGAACCCCTTGGCACGCGTCCAGTGGGTGAACCCACCGGCTGTGCGCACCTGTCTGGGGCAGCGGCACCCACCAGCCCTGAGCCACTGCTGCTGCATCCCTGTGCTGTGCTGTACCAGACGCCGGATGGTTCCGGGGGTGAGGGCGGGCCCTTGCCTGACACGCGTGACCGGCCCCCTGCTGCCGCCACTGTCTCATCCCAGTCGCACCAGCCGCCGCCCACCTCCCCCTCACTCCCCTCGCTGTCCTGCGCCTCGAAGAAGTTGTCGATGAGGACCACGCCGTTGATGGTGTGGGGGCCAGCAGGAGCAGCTGGCTGTGATGGGGCAGGGGTCCCTCCCGTAGGGTGCAGGTGGATGCCATCTGAGTGCACTCCTTTCTCGCCCTGCTTGTCGGCACTGTCTCCTGGCCATGCTGAGGTTGCTGTAACCACCACATCCGCACTGGAAGTGGTGTGAGAGGTTTGAGGCGTGTGCTCGCTCTCTGTCGCCTCCCCCTCTGCAGCACCAGACACCCGCACTGGTGCAGTGCTGTGGACCAGTGCAGCCAGAACATCAGGCGACACATCCACAAACAAGCCAGCTGCCGACGCATCTTCAGCGCCTGGACTGCGTGGCACATCTGGCCCATTCCCAGCAGCAGTACCACATTGAGTCCTGGCCTGTACCTGCTGTGCTTGCTGCACGAGCGCACCAAAAAAGTCCTGGCCGATCAGCTGCTCAATCAGCTGCTGCGTTGCTTTATCCACAGCACCCTCACCAGCCACGGGTCTCTCGTCTGCAGCACCCGCACCACCGCTCTCCCCATCATCCTCGCTGCTGCGAACCCCTGTGTTACCAGCCCCGGCTGCACCACGTGAGCCGCCAGCCGGCCGGCTCCCACCTGTGGCTGCTGGCACAGGGCGAGGGGCGGTGGCCGCAACCATGACCCCCAGCTGTGAGGCCAGCTGCAGCAGGAGCGCTGCCGAGTCTTGGGTGAGGATGCCTAGCAGCTGCTGGTTGGTGACCTCCACATCCAACTGGGGCTGACCGCCGGCGAACCGCGCTGCAGCAGGCACGGAATGTGATGCCGCATCCGTCGTGCCTGCACCTACTGCGCAGTGGCCAGGTGTATCAGCACTGCCAGCCTCTCCGCTATTTGGGCCGCTGCTCGTCGCCACGCGCACACGCACGCGTACCGCTGATTCCTGCAGCACGCAGTGGTAGCCACATGCCTGCAGCTGGGTTGAAGCCACATCACGGGCATCCCCAGGGCCCCATCCCGCCCCTCGCCCATCCGCCAGAGCCAGGTGCAGCCCAATAGATGCCAGCTCTACGGTGTGCTCGTCATAGCAGGGGGGCCCATCTGGTATGCTGCCGCTGCCAGCACTGGCCGCAGCTGCCGCGTCAGGCCCTGATGCACCAGCAGCAGCACATGCCCTGCCAGTGGTCACACCACCCGACCCTACACATGATGGGGAAGCAGGCCCTGCAGCGCCCATGGACATGTGCTCCTGCTTTGCGGTGCCATTGGAACTGGCAGCCCCACCACGCCCCCGGGCCTCGAACCGCACGTGCTCAACAATCATGGCGGCGGCAACAGGGCTCACGTGTGGGGATGCGGCTGCAGCAGGCTGTGCGCTGGCCTGCCCCACCCGGTCTCCCGCCCGGGAGTTTGGGCGGCCTGTGCCGTGTGCTGTGGCAGCTGCTGTGTGACCGTTCCTGACTGAGGCCGTGGCTGTGGAAGCACTTGACATGCCATCCGCTGACGTGCTGATACTGAGGGCTGTGCGCGACGGGTAGGGCAAGGGCTCGTAGCGGAGCGCAACATCTTGCAGGCACACAGTGGTGCTCTTTGCTGCAGCAGGGGCTGCGGATGATCTGGCATCCGCCTTTCTGGGGCTGCTGCTGCCTGCACTGGCTGGCCCATGTGCTGCGCCTTGGGACGCCAGCGGCTGTGTGGTAGTAGGTGAGGCACCCGCCTGGCTTCGCGCCTCAGCAGAAGCATCAGCAGGCACTGGAGGTGCTTTGGATGGCTTGCTGGCGGATAAGGCGGACATGAGTTGTTGTATCCAATTCATGGTCACATTGCCATAGTCAGTGGACAGGGTCATGCCTCGCACCAGCACAGACACGAAAGTGTGCGAGTGGGCTGGTGAAGGTGTGACTGGGGAGCCTGGGGCCTCTCCATGCATAGCTGCTGCTGGGCTGCTGCTGGTGTGAGCCCCATTGGCGCCCCACATTGCAGCACCTCCCCCGGAGCCAGTAGGGCTGAACAGCCCCAAACCGCCTATACTGCTGCTCCTATACTGCGCCGCAGCTGTACTGCTGCATGTGACCGTGAGAAGATCAATGCAGGGCGGTGGTCGGAGGCTGCCAGGCGGCTGCATGGGGCAGTACATCAGCACCACCGGCTGGTAAGGACTTGGCCGCCACCACTCTGTTGGCGAAACATGCGGCTGGGGTTGGCTGTGGCTGGAGCTGCCAGCTCGTGTCCCACCAACAGCTCCCAATGTAACAGCACCAGGGCCCTGCTCTGTGGCTGGGGTCAGCCGCAGCTCAAGCCCCTGTGCCCCGAGGGACGTGCAACACGTGCCGCGCACGCCGGTCAGGTTGAACGCATGGAGCAAGGAGATGTCCTGCACCTGCAGCACAAACTGCTGGGTGGGAGCTGCCACCACAGGCCCTGCGGCTGCCTGCATTGGGGGGCTGCTGCCCACTTGCTGGCTGAGGGTTGACAAGCCATTGGGGTCACTTGGCCCTGCCCGGCTGTCAGTGCCCTGTGAGGACAGCTGTGCAGGAGCGCAGCACTCCAGTGCCACTGTCATGCGTGTGTTGATGAGCACCGTGACCTGCTTGGCAGCTGGTAGCTCCTGACTTGAGGTGGACTCTGCGTCTGGCGCTGCCCCGGCGCTGCCCACCGCAGTAGCTTGAGCGTTCGTGGAACTACCAGGTGCTGTGGAGGTTGATGTAGACTGGGTCAGGCTGCACAGGATAGCCAGGTCACGCTGGCAAAGGTGCAGGTGCACGCCTGGCATGCACATGTGTACAAACACGTGGGAGGACCTGCGCGCATGGACAACCAAGCATGGCAAGAACGACATGCTGACCGGAAAAGGTGCAACAGGGCTGAACACCCTGCCCTGGTGAAGCCAAGCAAGCACATGTATGGCGCCCGCAATCGAGCTGCAGCCGTCACCCACTTGCGGCAGCGCTCCTCCAGATCACACACGTGAATGGATCCAGGGCCACCGGGGTGCTGTGCCTCCCAGGGCGACGACCCCGACGCCTCACTCTCAGCATCACTGCCTGAGCCGCCCTTCGCGTGTGCGCTTGCGTACTGCAGCGCCTTGTGCAGTACAGAATCAGATGCGTGCGGGCTGTCTGACCCTGATGCTGGACCGTCCGGCTGCCAGCTGACTTGCGCAAAAATGGCGCAACCGGGGGGCACCGCGTCTGGGCCCACACACTGCCCCACGCCCTCCCTGTCCCTGTCCGTGCCCCGCTGCCCCAGCAACCCATGGGCTGCTCCATGGCCGGAGGATGCATGGGGGGTTGCACCGGCATGAGGCCTGAGTTCCAGCACACAGCTGCACTCCATGGGGGTGGGCAGTGGCGCGCTGCCTCCGCCCTTCATGCCTCCCGACCCGGCAGAAAGTGTGGTTGGCGTGAAAGGCCTTTGCTGCAACGTGGGGCCAGGCTGCTGCTGGGCAGCCAGGCGTGCAGGCGGCAGAGGGTTGGAAGATGAGGAGGCAGGAGGTGGAGGGGCCACGGAGTGCAGCAGGTGCAGCCGTACATGGGATGCAGCAATGTCCAGGGACGCTGAGTCTTTGACCACCAGCTCCCCTGGCTGCTTGCCAGACACCAGCCTGTCATGTGAAGCAGAAAGTAGCCATGCGTGTGTGCTGCATGGCCCATGTGTGATAGAGCCACAAGAGCGGGGAGCAGGTGCTGAATGCCACAGTTTACCCAACCCCAGGCAAAACATAAAGCGTCCGACCTCATGACCCAGGCATCAGCACGCACCTGACTGCGGGGAGCCCCCGGTGTGGGGCAATGCGGTGGTGGGCCACATGGTCGTGGTGGGTGATGCACAGCACGTCCAGCGCAGCGTACACCGTGCCTCTGTGTGTCGTGCCCGTTCCTGGTGCAGGGGCCAGCCCTGTCTGCAAGCTGGCTGGCTGCTGCGCTGCTGATAGAGCTGTGATGACACAAATGTGGGGCACTGACACTGTGAGCTCCATCTCAGGCAATGGCTTCCTGGGTTTGGGCTGCTGGGGAGCAGGCGAGGTAGCGCGCGGCGCACCAGCCACCACTTGGTGCCTCGCAACGACTGGGATGGCAGGTGGTGCAAGTGTTGGTCCTGGTGGGGCCCCTGGCGCCTGTATGCTGTCAATCACTGCCTGTACAGCTGCGCGCTTGGCAGATGCAGGAGATGTGGCGCCGGTGGGGAGCAGCGCTGCAAGCCCAACTGCAGGTGTGGTGCGGGCTGACTTGGTGGCATCTGGTGGGAGGGAGTGTCCACCAGGCGTTGTAGGCTGTCCAACTGAGGCCCTGCCTGCAGCTGAGCCCCCGGCCAGCCCATCTGACAGTTCAGCAGCAGCAGCTGACAGGCGTGCCACAGAGCCCTCGCTGAGCCACACAGTCATGCCCAACAGCTCCACACTGACCCGGCTGGCGTGTGGAGACGGCTTGCGTGCCTGTGTGCCCACACCATGTGTCCCGCCATGTCCGCTGCCGTTGTGCGAGCTGAGCCCTGAGTAGCCGTGGGCCGGCAATGTGGCTGCACCACTACCAGAGTGGCTCTGCCGCTGACTGCTCCTGCGGCTGACTCCTGTGGATGACGTGTAAGGCAGGTGCAGCTTCAGCCCCACGCTGGGCCGGCCCCCATCCTGGCTGTGCCCGCTTGCACAGCACAGCAGCGGCCAGTGCAGCAGCGACGCCTGCACGCCCGCCGCAGTTGTACCTGCCCTTGCCACAGAACTCCAAGCGGCAGACATGTGCGTGGTGGAGGTGCCAGCACCTGGTGATTTCTGCTCGCCACCACCTCCCCGCCAGAAGCCCAAGTCTGGGCGAAAGCAGTGCAGGCCGTGAGGCAGGCGGTTGGGAGCAGCCGAAAAGTCGCGCGCCGCCTGCGCGTCCCCTGGCTGCAAGGCGGGCAGCAGCTCGTTGGCCATGACCCCAAACAGCTGGACTGAGACGTCCAAGCCCCTGGGTGACGACCCGACCGAAGCCTTGACATCACTGCAGCTGAACACCAGGCCAGGCACAGGCTCTGCAGCGTCGCCTGGGGTTTGGTGCCCTTGGGCGCCCTGGCTTGTGGGCTGGGCCCTCGGCAGTGAGCGGGTCGCACATTCAGCTGTGGGCGAGATAGGTGGGGCAGGGAAGCAGCTGGTGGAGGTCGCTAGTACTGCCGGGCTGTAGTGCAGCACCAGCTGCAGGGCTTGACTGCTGGCGGTGATCTTGTAAGTAGGTGCGGGGGGCGGGCGGGGCGGCGCAGGTGCGCCCTGTTGTGGTGTGTGCGGTACATGGGTGGGTGTGACTGTGGGTGCTGAGCCGGAGTCCCGCTGCAGGGCCCCACTGCCACCCCCCATGTAGCCCATGACAGAAGCTGTGGAGGCGGCCAGGCTGTTTGCAATGCTGGACACCACGCTGCGCGCGTCATGGAACAGGTCATCGCTCATGCTGTCACCCAGGCTGGAGCCACCGCCCTGGGGCATGTGCAGCCCGGCAGCCAGCGCGCCATACTCCCCACCCAAGCCTGTGCCCCCCAGTGCAGCCCCTGGCCCCCCCGGGTCCACATCAGGCCTGTGGCGGGGCGCGGCCTGCTGCGTGTGGTGCACCTGCTGGGTGTATGGGTGGTTGGTGTGTGACTGGTTGAAGTGAGGGTGCAACGTGGCGGAGCCCATGAGACCATGTGGCCCATCCGCGTCCGACATCATGGAGTCAGCGAGTGAGAAGGACTGTGTCTGCAGGGGCATGGTGGCAGCAAGACACGATGTGTGAGACAGTATGCACAAACCAGCAAGCAGAGACGATGCACCAGCTGCGAGCACTGCCCAGGCCTATGCGGCTATGGAAGCTTTGTGATACATGGCAAACCCATGACCACTGAGCATAACGACCCACAAACCCACTTCCAAACACAAACTGATGAGCAGCTGCGCAATGCACAGCAGCACACACCCACCACATACGGCTGCAGGTTGTGTGCCACCAGCTCCTGGAAGTTAGGCGCCAGCAAATCCTCCATAAAAAAGCTGCTGGTGCCCCATGCTTGCCGCTGTGGTGCATGCTGGTACTGTGCACCATAGCCAGCCTGCACCTGCCCTGAGTGCAAGCCTGGCTGATGGCCCTGCGCCCAACCACTGTCCGAACTGCGCGCCCCCATCGTTGGCGCACTCTTCACGCTGCTGGCCGTGTCTGACTGCTGTGACATGCGCGACAAATGCTCCAGGGCTGTGGCGGCACATGGCAGGTGGGTGGGGCTGACTTCCAATGACGCAGCACTCAGCTGCACATCCACAGCCACATGGCTCGGATGCCGCCACCCCTCACTGCCGCTACTGCTGCCCGCGTCTGGCCACGTCATCGTAACCAGAAGTGAGATATCCACCCCAGGCGTGTGCACGCCGCGCAGCAGCGGCGCTGACGCAGCAGCTGTGTGACCTGACGGGGGTGCGGCCGCACTCTCATCTAGCCCTGTCACAATCGCAGGGCCCGTGCCCATGTCAACAGAAAGGCCCCGAATGTTCAGCGACTTGATGACCTGTGGTATGAGGGTGAGCATGACACGGTCATTTGCAGCCCCAGCAGGGTCGCAAGGTGTCACAAACACCCACGTGACCAGACGCAAGGTTGCACTGCAGGTGGACCACAAGCTGGCAATGCAGGAAAGGCGCCAGCCGGAACCAAATGCGAAAGCCTCACGCTCCCCAACCACGAAGAAAGGAGCCACGTGAGCACACTTACATCCCTTGCAGCTGCCTTGCCGTCCACAGCACCGCTAGCTGCGCTGTGAGGAGCTCGGCCTGATGCACCCGGCCCTCCTGTGCTGCCTGAACCAGACCCAGCGTCAGAGCAGTCGCAGGCCTCCACGCGGTCAATGCGCACGGTAATGATGCCCACACTCCTGCCCCCAGACTCGCCATGCCCACGCATATGGGGGTCTGGCCGTGGTGTACGGTCCCAGGTTTGAGCACTGGGATGAGCACTGGAACATGGAGTGTTGCTGTTACGCCCTGCAACCGCCAGAGGCAGCTCGATACGGATGGTGATGTTTGTGGCTGTGACGCGCAGCTGCTGCAGCACCGCTTGCAGGCCGCCCGCGATGCGCTGAATGGAATCCCCCACTGCTGATTGGCCATTGATCCCCAGGTCTTCGAGGCTGAACCCCGCAAAAGGATTGGGCTCTCCCAGGGCGTTGAAGGCACCCGCAGCCAGTGCCCCTGGCTCTGCAGCTTGGGGATGGGTGCCTGTACTGTATCCCCCTGTACCGCCATGCTCACCACCTACACTGCATGCTGCTGGGTCTGACAGCTCCTCTGCAGCTATGGTGAGCAGCAGTTCGTCCAGTTCCACACTGCAGCCGGTGGCAGCATTGTAGCCAAGCGGCAGCGTTGCGCTCACACGTCCCACATAGCCCGCACGCACGCGCCAGCCCGGCAATGCCTACAACACCATGGGCGGCATACAAAGTCAGTCGGTAATTGTACACAAGCGCTGATGAGCACATGAGTGGCAATGACAGGTGCTTGCCACAGGCTCGTACGTGGAGCACTGCAGGATGGAAAACAACCACATGACTCAATCTGTCCACTTCCATTTGTGCGAGTACCCACAGGCCTGCTCCGTTCAGACCCATGCACCCCTGAATGCAACATCAAAGCCCCATGCAAATAAGTGGGACACCCCCGCGCACCAGGTCCTTGTTGACGTTCGTGACATCCAGCAGCACATTGCGCAGCGCTAGATGGCCCGAGCTGAGCTCCACATCCAATTGGTTCACGTCAAGCTCTGAGAACAGGTACCGGCCCAGGTTCTTCTTGAGAACAAGCTTTAAGAAGCGCTTGAGCGCCCAATCCGTTGCCCAGCTCATGGCTTCACACTGCCCTGGCAGCCACTAGGGTTCTTTGCGCGCTAGCATTTTTTATGACATGATATACTGCAGCTGCGTGACAGTGGAACTATCCAATCGTTGCAGGTCTGAAGAATACAAGGGCCAGAAAGATATAGAGCTTATCTTCCGACCAGGCTACTTCCCCACTACAAACCCCCGCAATCTCTGGTTTCGCATGCTCTCAATTATTTGTGAAAACGAATTAGTACTAGACTTTGTAGGTCATTTAGGTGAGGCTTGACGTGCCAGCCACCTGTCAGCCACCTGGCCTCTGATATCCTGGAGCTCCATGTTTTTTAGAGATCCAACATATTCTGGCTGTGCAGAGCAAGCATGGCATCAGGGGCATCGCAGCCACACAGAGCTACGGCAGTTCGAGGCTGGAGTAGTGCCCATGCACCTGATGCGGTCATGCACAGGCAAGGAACAGATGGATTGAGGCCGTGTTTCTACGGTACTTGACCCACGCTTCAAGTTAAGGCAGCCGAAGGAGACGAATGGAACTCGGCAGGTGTGATGGTCCGACTGAACAGGTGGGCAGAACACTTCCCGGCACAAACATTTTATTCTCATAACGCGCACAAACTGTGTTTGTGTCCTTTCACATGCAACAGTTCTGCTTGCTCCGAACTCCGCTGTGACGAACGCACAGCATCGCTAGCTCAGGTTGTGTGCTGCGATTGTGCAGGAGTGCGCAACCCAAGGTGAGTGAATTGGCTGTCAGGGACCTTGGAACCAGTTCGTGGAGTTGCAGGACGATGATGTCGATTCAACCGCGGAGTGTGCAATCGCTGGTGCGGGAATAGTCGTTCAGTACAGCACTTGAATTATAATGCTTGCAGGGTCCATGAGTTAGCTCAGGCGGTGATGAGGTCTGTGGCCGCGAGCTTGCCTCGCCCTTCCTGCTTGCGATACTCGTGGCGCGGCAGGGGATACGGCAAGCTGTATGGGTATTCATGGGGTTGCACCATGCGCTGTGCATGGCAAGCCGAAACAGCAGCACTGGGCCTGGCGCTCTTAGCCATGCTCCTTCAGTCAGCACACAGTCAGCCTGCACCAGGCCTCAGCACCTGGTGCTCAATACAGACAACGCCATCTGCAGCGTGCACAACGCCAGGCACGGCCTGCACGGTGCGGGGTGACAGGGTGCTTGCAACATGACAGCGTGCTTGCAACAGCTGCATACACTGTCGTGCATTGCGGCCTGCTGTCTATGTCCTACCTGTCCCAGCCATGTTGATACCTTTCTCTCAGTTTGGCGATGTCGATCACCTTGCCAGACATTGTCTCCTTATGCCACTCCTGCCCCCACCACCTGGCACGCACAGACAGGTGATGCCTGGTGGTCCAACTACCAGGCCTGCATCATCCCAGGCGACTCAACAGCGCAGCGCCCAGTCAATATCCCGTACCAAAACGTGTGTGGGGGGCCGAGCGGGGTGATCACACTGCCTCTCACGGAGGCTGGCACACGTGAGTGTACGGTTACGCAGACTGTGCAGGATCGGCCGGCTCAGCGCAGGGAAGGACCCTGAAGGGGTTGACAGCGCTGCTTTGTCCAGCGGTAGCACTGTCTGTAATCTGGTGCTAGTGCTCCAAGCAGAACTGGAACACCCTGTTCTTATGTCACGTGTGGTTTCTAGTTTGTCAAGGGCACCACTGCATCGCTTGATTTGACACTCCAACCATACCGCACCTGTACACTCTTCAGTCACACGATATGGCACCGTATACTTATTCAAGGACTACTCAGACAACTTGTACGTCACGGTCACGCTCACGGGGCGTGCCAACGGCCAGCCGTTCTTCACGCTGCCCAACATCAACACAGGTGGGCGTTGGATGATGTCTAGAATGCTGAAGCAGGAGTGTGAAGGGCGCAGGGAACAGATTCATGGAGCGGACTGCAGCCGCAGGCAGTGTGTGCATGTGGGCAGAAGTGTGTGCATGTGTGCAGAAGCACCACACGGAGAGCGGCACGTGCACGCACACCCGCCCCCGTTGCATCCTGCTAGCAGGGTTGGTGCCGGAGGGCGCAGCACGACTTTTGGTGTGGAACCAGCCAGGAGACCTGATCAGCGGCTTGGTACCACAATACGTCGACCAGGTGGGTATGGGCTGTTGCGCAGCCACTTGTATGAGTGCACTGCATGCCACCGTTGCTGTTTCAATGGTCTTCATCCATGCGGGGTGAAGGGCTCTGCAGCAACCGCAACAGACTGCTCCAATTTGAGTGACCCGGGATCCTGTGCCCGCCTTGATGCCCCCCGCAGGCCTACCCAGGCCGCTACTCATGCCTCACTTTCCTAGTGCGGCTGCGCACACTGTGCAACCCCATCACCTCCACCTACTCCATCTCCCCGCTGGTGCAGGACATGAATGGTGGCTGCCTGTGCAGGTGAGACGGCGGGGGGCTTGGCCTGGGCAGGAGCTCAAGCCAGTGGCACGACCAGCATGCAGCCTAGAGGCAGGCAGAGGGGGAGGCAGGGTATGAAAAGAGAGGGCGTCAGACGGTGCACTTCAGTCGCATGCATGCGCCAGGGTCCATGATCCCCCATGATATCGTCCGGCAGTTGTGCTGATGCAGGCTATGGTGCATGCCCCTGCCCGCACTGTTCCACTGCAGGTCAGGTGAGCCGCCCAGCGCATGCCCGGCTGCTGACGCCACTGCGTCCACACAGCTGTTGCTGCAGCTCAACTTCACAGCCAACTTGCACACCGGCCTGCAGACCAGCCCGGGTGCATCAGCATGTGGTACCGCCTCCACCACACCCCTGTACCTCGGGCTGTATGCCACAACCAGTGGGCAGCCACAGGTGGCATACTTGTACAATCCCATCCCCTCATGCTCCTCCTCCGCACGGCCTCCAGCACCACCCTCCCCGCCCCCATCTCCCCGCCCTCACCCTCACCACCCCCCCTGCCGCCGCCTTACCCGCCCTCACCCCCTAGCCCACCGGCCCCTCCGTCACCTCCCACGCTGGCTTATGTGGCCACCCTCACTCTGTTCTCACGGTTTGCGTACTGGGGTCAGCTGGACCGCTTCAATTGTGACAACATGAGAGCCGTGCTCACGCCGTACCTGCCCAACTCCTACAGGTGAGTAGTCAGGATGAACATGCTGGGGTGCTTCATGATGCTGCTTGCTGCGGTCATGTGTGCTTTGTGGCAGCGTCATGCGCTTTTTTATATGAAGATATGATGCAGCGGATCATAAGTTAGGCCCTTCCTTTTGGCCTCTGGCCCTCAGCACGCACATCAGGGGCAGCACATTGTACTGTGGCCCCATCCTGTGCTGAGCTTCACTTGAATTCTCCGAGCTCCGGCATACTGATCCTAGCTGAGCTCTGTTGGGGCTGTGCTGCTGCTGCCCAGGACGGACTGCCAGTATGGGCTGGCTGAGACGTCCTCCATCGTGGACACCCTCATTTTCAAGGTCTATTACCTTGTGCCTGAGGGCCTCTTCCAGCTGAGCTCAGGTGTGTGTGCCTTGCTGCTGCTTGCGGTCCCGCCCTGTGTGCCCCCTTCCTGCACATGTGCTGGCACTGCGCACGCTCCATGACCGACCTGCAACATATGCAGGCCATGCTTACAAACATGTTTGTTTCAACAACACACCTGCAGTTGTGGGGTTCAACGCATTCTGGGCGTGGATGTTTGACCCGCAGCGTATCAACACCACATGTGCAGTGCACGCATCATACAGCGACACACAGGGCGGGTGCGTGACAGTGCCTGTTACATCTCAGACTTGCTAGGCTGGCAGGCACTGTCGACTCGACCAGAGCAGCTGCCTTGCCAGCTGATGCTTGGCCTGCAAGCAGCGCCACCAGAAGCAGCCCAGTCGTAGGTGCCTTCCATAGTTCCAAGCGCCTTTCCTGCTTCACACCCTCTGATTGTGCTCACTCTGCAGGTTCTCGTGGGTGTGCCCGTATGGTGCCACCACCTTCCCCAGCAGTCTCCAACAGCCTGGCTGCAATGCCACAGCCCCCATGTGGACCGCTTGCTCCCCTCCCCCACCCCCACCACCCC
>QAXD01000205.1:213535-255789 GCA_004335575.1 Haematococcus sp. NG2 | reverse complement strand
GGCGATGGGGAGGGAGGGGGGCTGGGCGGGGCAGGCGGTGGCAACGGCGATGGTGGCGGCGGGGGTGGTGGTGCGCACAGGTTGTTGGTGACGGTGTACGTGCAGGCTGGGAAAGGGGGCAAGGGGGAGGTGCCAGGCTCTGAGCACACATCCATGTTGTTGGAGGGTGTGAGGGAGTCCTGGTAGCGTGCATATGCGCCACACCCCGCACGCATCGACCCGCCTGCGCGCATCTCGGGCACATGCACAATGAGACACATGAATACGGCAGGACAGTCTGAAACCACCAGCTTCAGGTTGAGCAAGCGGAGCCAACCCGTGCCCCGACCTGCTCGAACCGCACCTATCCCCACCACCTCGCAAGTACAAGGGCATGCACACACCCTACGGCTGGGGCAGCAGTCGCCAACCGTCCACCTCACCCCACTCCCACTTTTAACCCCATCTGCACTCACACCCAGTCCAGCACCCGCACCTGGCCCCAGCAGTGCCTGCCACACAGGCTGCCAGTTGATGCCCAGGGACAGGAATGCCAGCCCCTCCGGAATGTAGAAGTATATGGCGAGTACCATGGTGGAGAAGGGGGCTCCAGTGGCCTTGGGGTTGCCTGAGCACTCATAGCTGCGGGAGCATGGGAATGTGCATGTGTGCATGTGTGCACGTGTGTTGGGGTGTGTCCGTGTGTATGTCTGAGAGGGTCCGCGTGACGGCGTGAGGTGGGATCAAGTGTGAGGCACAGCTGCAGCAGCAGCAGCAGCAGCACCAGCACCAGCCCTGTGCTTGCACACATACATGTTGTGCCCACCCTACGTAGAAGGCATAGTTGCATTTCACAGAGCAATGCTCGCCATAAGGACAAGGCGGGAACCGTGAGTGCACTCACGTGAAGTTGTACCGGATGTAGGGCGACAGGGCAGACATGAGTGCTGGCGCGTCCACTGAACAGTCGTAGTTGCGTGCACCAAAGCCCTGCACCTGCAGCCCGCAGTGCACGCACAACACACACCACCCACTCATTACACGCAGGTATGCTGAGGCCCAGGCTCAGGGCACTTAGTGCAGTGGCTCAGTGGGTGCCACATGGAACAAGTCAAACCGCCCGCTGCGGCACACCCAGGTCACTCCTCCTGCCTGTGCTGGGCCAGCAGCAGGCCCCCTACCTGGTACAGGGAGATCTCAGCGCTCAGCTGTCGTGTGGGAGGCGAGGGCGGGGATGGCGATGGGGGCGGCTGCGTGCGGGTAGCATGTGGGATTCAAGTGTTCATGTGTTGTTAGGGCAGGCAGGCGTACTTGCCACTCACTTTCCGGGGCAGCATGTCAGGCGCTACACATGCCCTTACAACACGTTGGTCAGGTTGGGGCACGCAGTGGCTGGTCATGGTGGCCAACACTAAGCAGTCATACCCCGCACGTACGTAAGGCGGTGGGTTTGGCAGGGGCGGAGGACTGGGAGGCGGGCCCGGGGAGGGTGGCAGAGGTGGGGGTGAGGGCGAGGGGGGGGGGGTGGGGGCGGCTGGGGTGGTGGGCTAGGGGGTGTGGGTGGCCTGTTGCTGCCTTGGCAGTCGGCCGGCAAGTCGGCAAGGACGATGGGGTAGGGCGCAATGCCGGCCACAACCTGTCCGCTCGTGGTGTAGCTGTGAGTGTGGAAGGCACGGGCGGCAGGCTTGTTCAGTGGGCCAGTAGGCACCGTGAGCACCACACATGCGTGTGCTGAACTTGATCAGCCTGCCTTGGGGCATGAACGTGTGATGGTTGACTGGTGGCAGCCCATGACTGATCCTGAGCAGAGTAAAATCACGCAGCAGCTCGCTGCTTCCACAGGCTATGCAGCCACTGCTGCACAGCGCCTTGGCAAGCAGTATTAGCCGCATGGCGCCCAGCGGTCACCACACACTCACTCGTTATACATGCCCAGCGTGATGCGCTGCGGTGGGGAGCCTTGGTCACCACAGGCCTGTGTGCCAGACGCATGTCACATGCTCGGTGTGTGCGGCGTGCCAGGCACCAATGCGCTGCTCTCAGATCAGTGCCCCCCCCTCCCCCGTCCTTGTGCATCATTTGGCTTGACCAACATCAACACACCAGCACCACCACACACGCGCCAACACACACCTTGCTGCTGGAGTACGGTTTGGTGGCTGTGTACAACGTGGCTGTGAACTCCAATGACACGTAGAGGCGTGTGGTGTTGGACAAGTCAATGGTGGCTGCCTGGTTGTCGCTTGTGCACGATGCTGAGTTGGGCGCGCCCAGGCTGCATGGGCGCAGACATGCGCAAAGGACTTTTACTCAGACTAGGTGCTCCAGCCGCTCAGGTTCCGCTCATGCAGTGGCCAGGTCCACGCCATGTGCTGGCCGTTTGGAGCGCGCAGAGCATGCAATGGAAAGGGAGCAAGGCACAGGCACCAGGCCACAGAGCACAAAACAGCAAGGCAGCAGCCACCAAAGCGCAGGCCCAGGCAAGCGCTTGGCGCAGCTCGCTGACCCAGCTGCTACCTACCTGCACACACAGCCACCATTTGGGAGGTCCAATGTGCCAGGCAGAGCACTGGCACTGGACAAGGGGTCGCACACGCGGTTGAGGTTGACCACAAATGTGAGGCAGGAGAAGGTGCCGATGCCCTGTGACAGAACAATCGGTGGGGTGGGGAGGGTGTTGCATGCCACTGGGCGAAGCATTCGTACACATGGCAGGTGCATGTATGGGATGGCAGACCAGGCAGTGATTCTATGCGCCGCTGGCTGCTGAACATGGGTGGCACATGGGGAATGAATGCCATGGACTCACAAGCCGCACACACAGGTGCCCCTAACCAAACACAAGCCCCACCCCCACCGCTGCACAACAGCCACATCACACACCTGCAGGTCCACGTAGTTGAAGGGCATCTCAGTGTCAGGCCCCAGGCCCAGCTCGTACAGGGACCACATGGTGGGGTAGCCGCTCACAAACAACTGTGGGACATGCACAGGGCAGGCAGTGTGGAGCCAGAATCAACGCTAGCACCCGAACAGGCTGGGGCAAAAGTTAAAGTGGCAGTGAGAGCGACATGCAGGCTGATGGACGGGGTGGGACAGGGCGGGGCAGTGAATACGCAATGGGATCATCACAAGGCTGCCATCTCAGCATAGGTGCTGCAGAGATGGTCGCTGCACAGGCCGCAGCCACCAACACACCAACCTTGAAGGCTGGTGCACCACCGTTCACAAACAAGGCCTGGGTGCTGTTGCCATTTGGGCCGCCATCCAGCGTGACGGTCACGTACAGCCTGAGGCGTACAGGTGGCAGGCGCGTTGCAGGCGAGCTGAGCTTGATGGGGCACAAAGGTTGTGTGCATCCTTAGCGTGGCCAAGGTCAGTACCGACATGACAGGCGGCAAGTACCTTCAACAACACGGACTCAGTGCAGCCAGATGTTGTGTGTTGCCTCTCACCTGTCCCTGTAATCCTTGAACATGTACACCATGCCGTACGGGTCCCCAGACAGCTTCTCCACCAGCTGGTATGCACGCACCAGTGACTTGCATACGTTCTGCGTGCATGTGCCAGTATGGGCAACAAGGCAATGTTGGTGCAGTGAATCATGCAGCTCTGCCGTAGCAGAATGCAGCGGCCAGGTGCAGGCTGGCTGGTGCTACCTATTCCACCATTTAATCTATTCAAGGGCAACCTGCCGAGCCCATGGACTGGTCATGGTTCTGGGGCCACATCAAGAGCAACTACATGTGCCGCTCGTAGCCGGCAACCTCCTGCACCTGATGAGCAGTGGAACTTGGTGCTGTACGCAATGCAAGACGGGACCCTTCTTAAAGCCGCACATACACGCCAAGCTCACTCACCTGATGCAGGAAGTTGCCACCCGTGTACGCCCCGGTGGGTAGCGTACACACATTTGCATCTGACATCCACTTGTCGGTCGTCTGACAGTCAGTCGGTGTGCCTGGCACCCCGCCCTCGTTGCAGTTCTGCATCGTGCTGTGTGCTGGAATGTTGGGGTTGGTGACCGGGAGGCTGCACCAACGCGACAGGCCAGGCGCACCCGGCGTGTACTGGGAGTGTACTGCTGGTAGCTGTGACAGCAGTACAGTGACTGGCAGCAGGTGCAGTACAAGCGCTTGGAGAGTGCACAGGGACAAGCGTGCGGTTGAGTGCCAAGGGCTGTGTGCTGAGCCCCGGATGGGTCTGACTGACGACGACAGATGTTCACTGCCTGCTGTGCCCTGCACAGCTCGTGCAATCGTGCTTCCTGAGCCTTGCTGCTCATCCTCTGCATTGCAGGTTGGTGCACTGGGGCTGCTGGCACAGCAGTGATTGAACTCGACCTGAGATGTCTGGTGCCGGCCATAGCTGCAAGCAGGGCCTGGGATGCTGCTGCAGCTCCATCCTGACCCCTGCGCTAGGCCATGGCCATGTGCAGGTGCGGGATGTGAATAGCTGGTGCACCTTTTGGGGGCAATGCATGCTGACTGCGGCTCAGTGCATGTTGCCACTGCCACACCCATCCCCTGTGTCCAGCTCAGTTCACTCCGGCCACGCATTGCTGCAGCACTGCAGTCAGCTGCTGGGTGGGTGCCGGGCTCGGGCATGGTGGATGTGTGTGGTTGCATGTTGCGCTGGTTGCTGGGCTGCAACTCCTGCATGTACAATCGTGCAACGGCATCCATGGGCCAACTCCATGTTACAGGGTCTCAAGCCTGTCATAATCTGTCATACGTAACTCACTACTACACAACGCGCACCCACCTGCTGAGCGTCCCCAGCGCGTTCTTACACAGAATGGTCTCGGGGTCAGTGTGCTCCGGGAAGATGCATTCGAATTCAGCAACCAGACGTGATGAGCTGCGGCTGAAGCATGCTCTTTTAGTGGGTGTTAAAGGGGAGGCAGACGGGCGAAGCAGAAGGGCGCTCTGGGAACACGAAGCAACGCTGATATATACTCTGCTCAATGATGCAAGCGATTCTGCACGCCGATGTTGGAGAGTTGGGGCTTGGGGTTCAGGGTCACACCCTAATCGACAGCTGCTGAGAAAGCGGGCTCATCATAACGCGGGTGGAGATCACGCAGCAATCGTTCTACGCGTTGTTCCGTTCTTTACAGCTGCTGCACTGCACAGCGCATCTCACAAGCGCAGCCGCACACACCACAGTGAAAATGTCACAGCCGAAAAAATACCCATTCAGCTGGTATCTGCCTTCACGAAGCCTTCACCAAATACATCTAAGTGCAGCTGTGTCTACATCTGCACATGGCATGATGATGCGGCAACAACAACAGCTAACGGTTGTGATGCATGAAGCCGTTCTCTAACTTGGCCTAAAAGCCCACATGTAAGTGCAGCCTAATGTCGCTGCCAGCCACCATGTATCACATGTCTACAACATACAAATCAAACATCCTGGCAGTATCTATGGCCGAGCGAGGGCTTACCAGGACACAATCGTTGCGTGGGTCAAGCATTCGGTGTGACATACGGCTGCGCCTGCGGCTCATGCCGATGGCCCTTGCGACGGATTACAGCCGCCAACCGGTCCACAGCCGCCTGGCCTGCAGGCGTGCGCGAGCCTGCTACCGCAGCTGCACCGATCAAGGAGTAAAGTGTCACACGGCCCAGCAGGGCCCCAATCACGCGCACTGGCCCACGGCGACGGTGGAAGCGTGCAAGCTGCACCTGCAACTCCACCACCTGCTGCTCTGCATCCTGCAGTGCGGCCTTGGTGGCTGCAGCCTCGGCGGCCGCAGCACGAGCCTCTGTGTTGGCCTGCCGCACTGCCGCTTCAGTCTCACCCACGCGCTCACGGAGGCTCTGATTCACCTTGATCTGCAGGCAATTAATGAGGCATGCAATGGGCCCACATCCCTCAGCACAGGCTTCACTGTGCTAAGCGTGAATCGCTTCCATCAACACGGCATACTCACTACACGCCGCAATCCTCGCCTTGCCTCACCTGTTCCTGCAGCAGCCGAATCTCTGAGTCACGATCACACAGCTGCCCCTCCAGCTCCTCCACCTGGGTGCAAGGGGCAGCACGCACTGTGTAAAGTGCTGCACTCACACAGCTGAATGCCAGCAAACACAGTACCGTAACAAATTTCGGATGCTCTGTTGTTGCAGCTCTTATTGTGCCGAGAAGATGTCCATCACCAGTGCATTCAAGTGTGTGACCAAGGCACCCTGGCCACACCTTGGACCGCAGACTTGCAATCTGTGTGTTGCGTCGCTCGAGCAGCTGGTCAGGGGCTGCCTGGGTGGTGGCAGAAGCTGCATGCGCTCGTTGTGACATGGCACAGCAGGGCGTCAGCATGCAATCCAGCCAGCCAGGTGGGCCTTGTCCCACAAGCCAGCAGAAGTTGGGGAAGCGAGCAGTGCAGGGGCTGTAGCAGCCATGTTGCTTGCGCAGCAGCACCTTACCTGATGTGGCCTGCCGTGCCTTCTCTGCCTCCTGCTGCTGTTGCCACAGCTCTGCTAGCTTGTGGCTCACCTCGTTCTTCTCAGCAGTCAGGGCCGCCACCTCAGACATCCTGCAGTGCAGCAGGCATTGCTTAATAGCAGCCTTCGCCTGACCCCTGTTGTATAATGTCGTGCTGGATGCTGGTGTGCTTATAGAACCACAAACTGTGATCACATGCCAGCACGCATGTGACCCGATCAGGCACTGCATCCTAACAGCACTGAATCTGGTCCAACCCACTTCTCAGTCAGCAGCTCATTCAACACGGTGTTCTCCTGGATGGCTGCCTCCAACTGCAGCCGGCTGCTGGTCGCGGCTGCCTCCAGCTCCTGGCACTGCGGTGAGGTCGCCCATTCACACAAATCAGCGCGCAACCAGCAATGCGGAATCACGCACATCCAAAACACATGCTGCACCGCGAGGCTGCAGCTTCACGCCCCAACCGCCGCCTCGAACCACACCTGACTGTTATCACACCGTACGTCATGCCCACCTGTTGCACGGCAGAGCACTCTGCTGCACGCGCTGCCTCCACTTGTGCTGCCATCTCATCAGCTGAGTCACTGGTGCTCGCTGCCAACTCCTCAAGGGATGCAATACGTGCGCGGCAGTCCCGCAGCTCCTCATACGCCGCTGCTGCACTTGCCGCCTTCTCAGCCAGCTGCTGTTGCATCGCATGGCTCTGCAGGGGAGGCCAAAGGCAAAGTGCGCACTTTAAATTTGCACTTGTATTCCGATGAGATGTAGAGCCGGTTCTAGGCTGGTGGACGCACACAGTGAGAAGTGCAAGGGCATGCCGCAAACAATGGCAGCTGCATGCATGCAGCAGCCTGCAGCCTATTGCACCTGCACAGTGAGACGGTCGCGCTCCGCTGCAGCTGCTGTCAGCTCCTCAGCCAACCGGGTGTGCTCCGCCTGTGCATGCTGCAGCTCCGCAGCGTGCTCGCTTTTGATACGCACCAGCTGTGCGCGGTGTGCAGCCTGCAGCTCATCCAGCTGCTGGCTCAGCTCACTTACAGATGCCTGTGCTGCAGCACGCTCAGCATGCAGTGAAGACAGCTCTTCCTTGTGCCGTGCGTTTGCTGCCTCCTGTGCTGCCGCGTGGCTGGCCTGCAGTACACGTACCTCTTCACTGTGGCGCGCCCGCAGGTCAGCTAGCTCTGCTGCGTGCTGCTCGCACAGAGATGCCACCTCATTGACTGACTGCTCCTTCAGTGCAGCCATTGCCTTCTCATGCTGTGCCTGCAGGCGCTCCTCATGCTGCTCATGTGCAGACTTACAGGACACCAGCGCTCCAGCGTGATCCTCACGCAAGCTGTCCAGGACCAGCGTGTGCTGCTCTGATGCGGCCGCTTGCTGCTGCTCCATGGTTGTCAGCCGCTGCTGCAGCTCTGTGAGTGCGCGGCTGTGCTCCTCCTTCAGCTGCTGCAGCTGTGCGCTGTGCCTCTGCTCCGCAGCTTCAACCTCGTGTGCGTGGGCTACCTTGAGGCTGGCCACCTCTGCTTTGCACTGCTCAGCCAGCACCTGGGCAGCCTCCTTGCCACTGGCTGCCTCACGCGTTGACGCGTCTGCAGCTCTCTGCGCTGCAGCACGCGCAGCCTCTGCCTCAGCATTTGCTGCATCGGCAGCAGCACACGCGGCCTGCACCTCGGCGCGGGTGGCATCTGCTGCAGCCCGCGCTGCGCGTGCCTCCTCGAATGAGGTCTTCGCCTCAGCCAAGGCTGTATCCAGCTTGATCTGCATCTCATGCAGCTCCGACCGTGCCTGCACCAGCTCAGCAGTTGACCGCTGTGCGTTTTCGCTGGCAGCCTGCACCTGCTCCAGTGCCCTGGCCTCCGCTGCCTGTACTTCAGCCACAGCACGTGCTTCAGCAGCCATGACTGCCTCTCGGGCATGCTCCAGCTCATCCTCCAGCTCAGCAATCTTTGTGGTGTGTGCCTTGCTGGCTGCCTCAAGGGCCTTGGCATGTGCCGTGGCCTCCATGTCCAACTGTGCCTCTAGGGCACGCACCTGAGCACCGCACCAATGCCACACTCACTTGTAGCTTGTCGCCTGTAAGCTCGGTATTATCAATGATATGTTTGGCCAGGCTGACCCCACGGCGCTGCGGAGGGGGCACAGCAATGACGGCACACAGCAGCAGAACAGCGATGAAGGCGAAACAAATGTGACTCGGGTAGCACAATGGACGTGACTAGGCAACATGCCTGGGCCTCCAAGGCAGCCACACGCTCTGAGCGCTCGTGTACAGTCTGCAGCACCTGCTCCAGCTCCTGGGCCTGCAGATGATGCCGCAGAGGTGCACAGTCACCCACAACGCTGCCACGTGGGAGCCAAAGCAACATACTGGCTGCGCATGAGGACGCACTCATCTGGCCCAACTCTGCTTGCTGCCTACCTTAGCACTCAAAGCCTCAACTTGTACCTCCTTCTCTTTCACCAGGATGGCCAGCTCTTCCAGAGCCACGCATTTGCTGTCCAGCTCGGCTCGCAGACCCTGTCATTTTTATGGAACAACATTCAACAAAGTCCATATACCAGCACTCACATGTGTCCTGTAGGACACAGCTGCTCACCTCAATGCTTGTTTATGCTCGCCAGGCACCTGTCCACGCACCTGCACAATTGATGCATGCTCGCGCTGAGCAGCATCAAGCTGCGTCTTCGTAAACAGCTCATCAGATTGCGCCTCCTGCACGCGCTCTGCAGCCTCCTTCAGCTGTGCCTCCAACTCCAAGATGCGCTGAGCCCTGCGGGCAGCGTGAATTCAGCGCGCTGTGACCTGCACTGCAATTCAGTTTTAAACTGCTGCAGCTGTGTACTCAGGCAGGCAGTGTATGCGAGCAAACTGGCCACTGCTGACGACAGTTGCACATACTTGTCCTGCACCACTTCCTTCAGCTCCACGATTTCAAGCTCCGCCACGGTTGACGCCGCCTTGTACCTTCAGCAGCGGCAGCAGCAGTGCGTTATGGGCTGTTGCACACACTGGTGCGTATGGTGTTTGTTTTCAGAGAAGGTTTGTCAAGGATGCCGACCACCATACCAAACTCACTTGTGCAGCTCAGCCAACAGCCGTGCCTCACGCTCCATTGCCATCTCAGATGCCTGCTGCGCAAGCGCCTCCTGCTGCATTCGTGCCTCCTCAGCACTGCGCATCTCCTGTAAGGCAGCGGGTCAAAAGGGAATGTCCCAATGTGAGGGCGGACTACAGGAAAGGCACCATGTGCGTTCTGTTGCTTTGCATCAATTATACCCCTAGCCCAACTATGGTCAACGCAAGCCATTTTGCACACAGTAGCACGTTACCCATGTCTTTGCACATGCAAGCCGCAGCAGTCGATCATCTCACCAGCTGCAGCTCAGTCACGATGCCTTCCAGTATCTTACGCTCGCCCTCCTTGGCATCCACCGCGCGCTGCATCTCATCCACACGCCCCATGGTGGCGCCAATCGTCTGGCTCAGTGCCTGGTCACGCACTCAAAAGCCCGCAGAGCATCAGGACACAGCAGGGCAACGATGCATGCACACAAATCTACTCAGCAATCGGCAAGCACGTACAGCTTGTTAGGCGGCTGCGGAGTGGGATCGTCGCCACCACCTAGCCATACACCGAGCTGGCGCGCTACACTAGGTGCTGATGACTCGCACCTTGGTGCAGATCTCAGACGTGGCTGATGCTGCATTGCTGGATGCGGCAAGCTCCTGCAGCTGCTTCTGCGCTGACTCCAGGCTCACTGCTGCATCCCAGTACTTGTCCAGCGCAGCCTCCCTTTCCATCTGCTCCTTCACCAACTGCTTCTGGGCTACTTCCAGCTCATGGTGCAGCTCCTGCATTCAGTCCGCCAAAACATTGTGCAGCGCAGTGATACGTAGCTGCACGCTAACATGAACGCTGATGCCCTTGCCATGAAAAAGGTTTGTTGCAGCCAGCAGGGCTTGTCCTAACAGCTTGACATAGCATACACCAGGCGCGTGCTCAACTACATACATGACATGCTTCGTGAGCAGCAATAGAACGCTTGCAGCCGCACCTTGATCCGGACCTCAGACATCTCCAACAGCCGCACCAGCTGCGCCTTCTGCGCCAGCTGCTGCTCCACTTGCTGGTGCACCTCCATCGCAATGGTGCTCTCGCCTGTAACTGAGCCACTGGAGCCTCCACTGGTGGTACTGTGTGCTGCAGGCGCAGGAGGCGGCATGGCCGGGGTGCTGGGCTGCTGGGGCGCAGCCTGCACAGACGCAACAAATTCACACCACCACAGCAGGGAGCCTCAGTCACATGCAGCAGCAGCTACTGTACAATTGTGGGATGCTGCGGGCAGGTGGCTGGGAGCATTGTAGCCTCTGACTGGACCAGTCCGCCATGCACTCCCATGGAGCTACATCCAGCCCATGACAAACCAACCTTGCGAGCGGAGGCGTCCTTCTTGTTGGCTGAAGATATGTCCGTGGTATAGTTCCCACTTCCATACCGCCCCGCTGGCCTGCATGTGACCAACGAGGCGGGTTGTGCACCTTGGACCTAGCATGTGTTGACTCGACGGGTACACCCTCACCTGGCACTTGCAGGCGTCCTCTTTCCAGAAGCTTTATCCAGCATGGGGGACCGTGTTGACCTGCACCCACGGCTGTGCATGTTTACTATGCCTGCGACTATCTTCATCCCACAGCCTGATCTTTGATGATATGAACCAGATCACCTGTTGTCCACTGCTAGCGCCAGGTCGTCCTGCGACGACCTGGACCCCGCAGCTGGAGGGCCAGTGCCTGCCACAGGTGGCAGTCTCGTGCTTTTCCGCATCATCAATGCGCACGTTGTTGCCCAACACTACTCGATTCTTGGTCTTGGTCCACAGTACGGTGACCTTTTTCTGTGAGGCGACTTGGGCGCGTGAGTGCACTACTGTTTTTAATTACCACTGCGATAATGTTTACAAGCATTACGAAGTCCGTGAAGAGCTCGGTCCAGTCATTGTGGCCTGGCAAGAAAGATGGAACGGAGGAGTCGGCCGCTAAACCATCAAAGCCTCCACCAAAGCCTCGTGGTCCCGTTGAGTTCGAGTTGGGTAGCATCTCGAGCTCCACCATCAGCAAGGATTCAACACTGCAGGACACTTCGGAACTGCGGTCTTCCGGCGTGGAGGTGCGGGCCGTGGTCTCAGCAGGCCCACTGTGACCTGAGAGTTGTGACACCCGTCACTTATGGGCGTAGTAAGGTTTGCGGGTACGAGCTCGACAAAGAGCGGCAACAGAGTGCTTCAGGAGCTGGTATTCACAGCAACAAGTGGTGCATATGATAGTGCGCCGCATGCATGCGCGCGCACGCATGGCGCACATGCCATGTGCGCTTGGGTATGCAGGAACCAAACGCGAGAGAAGGGTGCTGGGAGAGGATGCTTAATCTCGTATTGTGGGCCTGGAGTAATTCCATTTTATTCTGGGGAAGGATTGCGGCCCTGCATGAGCTCAGGCGTAACGAGTGTCACGGCCGCGATTCATGGCTAAACACAGCCAGGTTTTCAGACGCAGGTGGCTGTGTGAGCAACCGTGCGCTTCAGTTTGGCAGGGGTTTGTGCGGGCATGGTATGTGAGTGGACACTGGAAAGGGCTGCCAAATTTCTTCTGGGTAGGTAACAAACGGACACGTGCACGTTTCCCGACACATAACACAACATTGAATTTTCTGGCTGCTGGCAGCATGTCACGGGTCAATTGGGCGTAAACTCTATGTTCATCATTCAGCATGTATACTAGGCGCATTGTTTGGCAGGAGATGAGCATTTTGTGGTTAGTGCTGGACTGCTGATATGGTAGCTAAGCATGTTTGCTGTGGTGTTCATCAGCACTTGCCGGACGGTGGCATTCACTGACGTGCGCAATCTGAGCAGGTTTGCATGGCATTTGAGTGGCACCTTGTAACAAGCGGTTGGTTATTCGCCGGCGATCCTTTGGCATCGCGTTCATACTTCTTGCACCACGGCGTGCAGCCAACAAACCTTCTCTGTGTGAGCCTGGCCTTACTCCTGTGCATTGTGTATTGTGTATGGATCGTGTATGTGCTCAAACAGGGGACAGCCACCTGGGTAACACCAAGAGATTCCTCATGAACTAACAGTACATGTGCACAAAGTAAGAACTCAGTGTTGAGACGCCGTCTGCTTTGTTCTTCACATGTCTCACAGCTTGTCCACCACCACGTCCACGCTCAGGCCCTCATCCTTGACCTTGAATAGCAAGTCAATGTTGGGGTGTGCACCTGGCCGTGCCACAGCGTCCGCGACCACCTGAGGCCACATGCGGTGATGTGGGGCACACCCGAGTGTACCAGCTCCATTATGGCTCAATTCTGGCTGCATGCGGAGAATGCCGGTCACACACAAGATGTGCCTGCTCATTGCATGTGCACCTTCACTACCCCACCCACATGCCACACAACGCACCTCATCGTAGAGCTGCAGCCCGTGCTCTGCTGCGTCCTTGTTCAATTTGCCGTAAGTGCTGGCCTACAAACACCGCAGCACCAAAGCCACATAGTGCCTGCCAACATATGTTCACTTGTTCATGTGCGCACCAAACAACACAGGCACCACAGTGTTCCCACACGCACCAGATAGGCGTAGATGGCCACACTTGCAAACTTCCCTTCAACTGCAGGGATCTCCCAGTTCAGCGCAGGGATGCGCACAGCCTTCACAATGCCTGCGCATCAAATCACCATGATGGTGCTCCATAGCTGATACTAACACATGCATGCAGGCATGCACCAGGACACGATGTGCTTGCCAGCAGTAACAATGCTGCCGTTCATCATGCGTAGTAGTGTGCTTGCCATGCAACAATCCATGTGGGTGTGGCCATGTAGGCAGTAGCATCCGTAAGCGCAGTACATCAAGAACGAGGATTGCAAGCGACAAATGACATCCTCGCCTTTCACGGGCGGCAGCGCGGCAACATTCTCCTTCAGCCCGCGGCACACCACCCAGCGAGTCGAAACTGATGGTATGCGCTTAGTGGCGAACATTTTAGTTGGCACTTTACTAGTGGTGTTCGGGCGACATGTGAGGCACATTTGTACTTGGCTTGTAGTGCTGCTTGCTAGATGGTAGTGTGTACGCCATGTGCAGGCAGAAGATGCAAGAGATATGTATCATGCATAGGAGCACAGTACCCTGGCTACGTTGCATTGCAGGCAACCAGCCAATGCACTCTGTGTTTGACCAAGCGTGCTGGGACAGTGCATGATACATGGCCCGAAGCACGTTCAAATCATAGTGTGGGCTGCATGTTCTGCTGAATTGCTTTTATTTTGTGTGTTGTTAACAGATGGTGACATCTGGAAGCAGCAGCACTTCAAAACTAACAGATCGTGCCAATGTGCATCAGCCACAAAGCTGGTGCGGTCCGGAACATGCCAACCTGCCCTAGGCACGCAGCATTTCAAGTGCAGTCGGTGTGATCACGGCAGCACAATGCAAATGCATTCCCACGCATGGCCCTAAAATTGATCACGCTGAATCAATGATCACGAGTTCATGCCCACACTCATACCGCGCAGCAGATATGAGATTAAGTTTAGATCATAAGGCAACCTGTTCGGCTGCCCATTGCGCGCACGCACTGCGCACATACATACTGCACATGGCTATATATCTCACATGCAGCAGGACTGATGCAAGTGGAGCTTGTGGAGATACCAGGACCACAAAACCCCAGCCGGCACCTGTGCCTGCTAGGCGATCATTCACACCTGTGTACACGTCATAAGCTGCAGTGCTGGCGCCATCAGCGTCTGGTACCCCCAGTGGGGCTACGCAAGCAGCTGCTATGCACCCGCTCTGCCTGTACAGCCTCAGCAACGTGTATCTTAAGATGCCTGCATGGCAGCCAGGCGGCGGCGGCGCTCGTTCAGGGAGCAGGAAGTCTGGCGCTCGAGCACGGCCTTGTCAGCGGCCATCATCTTGCCATCAATGTTGCGGTACCTGTAGGCCATGTGCCACCACAGCGGGAGCTTGTCATTCAGGAGGTGATCACATCATGAACATAGCCTCATGAGACAATCATGATCCCTGGCCAGGAGTCTGCCATGCGCAAATGCGCACAGGCATGTCTGTACACAGCCAGTACGCATTGACAAGTGCACCCACCAGGCCAGCACGGCAACGTCGTCACTGAGCAGCGTGAGAATGGCGTGGCCGAAGGATGGGTCACGGTGAGCAGACCACAGGGGCTGGCTGGACTGGCAGAAGCCCAGAGGGGTGGTAGAGTTGGCAGTGGTGTTGAGCACGTTCAGCACAGGGCCACCCTTGACACTGTAGCTTGGCTGCCAGGACAGCGTGGGGCAGGCGGGGGCATGGGCCTGATCCTGGTAGCTGGGGCCCCTGGGGTCAGCACAAGCACACAAAACACACACATAGTGCATGCAAAGCTTTGCAAGAACCGCGAACCATGCAACACAGGCCAGTGTCCACTCTAGCCAGTCCTCCTCCAATGCTAAGCAGAGAAGTTGAATTACGAAGTCGACTGCATAACCAAATCTTTGTACTTAAGGATTGCAACACCTACCAGCCACCAGGGTTGGTGATCTGCAGGGTGTTAGGGGACTTGCCACCAGCGGACAGAGCATCGCAGTAGGTTGTGTTCTTCACAGGGTCAAATTCGTCCACAAAGTTGCGGTAGGGGCCCTCAATGTTACCGCCATCACCTGCGCCAGTCACCACGCACACACATGGTAGCATGTAAGATGCCTCTGACAAGCAGCCAACCAAAATGGCACCATGTATAGCAACTGATCCTGAGCATGGTCAAAGTACACGGCGTTGCAGATGTTTCTGCATGCCAGAGCCTGACGGTCATGAGCTAAAGCACCATCACTGCATCGGGAACCATCCCACTACAGCACCTAGCACACCACCCATGGTCAACAGCAACATGCCCATGCCACAGGGCATCTAGGCCAAACGGTGGCGGGCTATACAACAAGACGCGCCCCCAAAACCCTAAGCAAGCACCCCGCCTACACAGGACCCGCACGCTGTGCTGGGTGGACTCATGGCAGGCTGATGCAGCAGCAGCGCAACACAGCGCACCAATGGTGATGTACATGGGCGCGCAGGTGTCCAGCTGGTACTGGTACACGGGGTGTGTGCGCTCATATGCGTGCACGTGGCCGTTCAAGATGAAGTCCACACCATGCCTGTACAGGTAACAGAGATATTTACCAAGCAGCGCCCAGTCGTACTTGGCTTTGACCACTCTCAATGCAGGCAGCTGAAGGCCACAAATGCGATGTGCACATGCTCGATGCTACACCGCTGTTTTGCCGCGCATGGTGCAGGGACATTCATTGAGATACACTGCAGTGCACGATGTTACAAACCACGCAGGCACCAAGTATGAGGCACTAGCAACTGCTTACTCACTCGTAGAAGACGTCCTCCCAGACGGACAGGAAGCAGTCCATCTCCTTGTAGTGTGACACATAGGTGTGGTAGGGCGGGGCGTGGAACTGCACAATGACCCAGGGGGTCTGGGTGCGGTCAATGCTCTTGAACTCGTTCATCGCCCATGCGTACTGGGGTGTGCCAGCGTGGAAGGGCACGTAGCTGCAGAGCAGTGCGTGACAAAAGCAATCGGTCAGCGATGTGCATGCAGCTACACGCGGGATGAATCACCTCTTTGAAACAAAACCTTGCAAATCATGAGCGCATACACAATCCCCATCACGTGGCAGTAGCATGTCCACCGCTGCAGGGTGTGTGCCAGGCAGTCGGACGATGTGGGGCTGCAGCGGCTGATGGGCACCACCCACAGAGCAGTCCACTCACTTGTTCATGGTGATCAGGCGGATGGAGCCGCCCACAGTTGTAGCATAGTACAGGTTGTGTGTGATGTCATTCAGCTGGTCGTAGGTGGTGCCCTGTGAAAGAAGCATTGGTGATTGTGTGCTTAAGAGAAGGTTGCACGTGTCTGGGACAGAACGTGAAAAGCAGTTCACATGAATTGAATGAGACTGTCATGTGGTCAACAACACCTCTGCTTGCCGTGGCCTAACCAGCAAGTGACTGCCCAATCACACCACACTTACAGGCACGGGCCAACGGGCGGTGTATGACTGGAAGGGGTAGTTGTTGGGGTAGGAGAAGGAGGTGGTGGTGTAGTTGATGACGGCGTTAATGTCACCGGACTCGATCTCATGGTTGCCAGCGCAGTTGAGCACGGGGCGGGAAGAGAACACAGACTCCCACAGGGTCTGGTACGAATCCCACTTGCTGCGTGCAAACCCAAAGGCAACCCAAACGCAACCATGAGGCTGGTGCACAGCAGAACGGCTGGTGCACTGACATGTGCCTGTTGCAGAAACCCTTGACCCTGCATCTACAACATGCGGCGGTCTGCCGCATGAGGCAGTTAGTATTCACTGTGATGCAAGGCTGCGGCGGATGCACGCATGTGGGATGCAACGCACCGCTGGTTGGTGCCTGAGCCCTGGTTGTTGAAATCGGTGGGGCCATAGTTGTCTGAGTGCAGATCATGAGCACATACGTCAGATTAGACATCAGAGGTGGTCAGCCCAGGGCCCTCACAGCAGCATGTGTTGCCATGCTGTGGCACATACAGCGTCACAATGCAGGCAGGCGTGGGTGGTAGGGACCTAAACGAGTTCAGGACACCATGACCAGCACCTACCGGCATATGAGTTGTCAGCCACCAGGATCACGACATCAGGTGCGTTCAGCAGCAGGTGGTCGCGGGTGGCGGAAGAGTTGTAGGTCTGGCCCACATCAGCGATCAGGCCAATGCGCAGTGGGTACTTGATGTGGGAACGGCTGCAACCATGTGAACACATCATATCGTGTTTTATGACCCGCGGTTGTGTGTGAGATTATGCCAGGCGTGCGTGCAGCATCTGTTGGCAGGAGCACACAGGAAGCAGGGCGCCACAGCGACGCACATCTCAAGGGCCCTGGTTGGGCACCCAGCAGCAGGCAAGGTGCTGCACATCATGCTTGCTGCACCATCGCTGCACCGCCCGGACACACTCACCTGGAGGGCAGCGTGGTGAAGGAGTACTCGTTGGACCACATGGAGCCATCACCCACAGTGTAGTAGTAGGTCACACCAGGTGCCAGGCCATCCACAATCACGTGGGACAGCGCAGGGGAGTAGTAGCTGTAGTTGGCGTTCTTGGCAGACAGGTAGACGCGCTTGTAGTCGATCACGCTGCCCTCATAGGTCATCCAGGGCCCAGCGCTGGCCGTGCCATTGCCGTTGTCGGTTGCTGGTGTGGTGTCAGCAGGGCCACAAACAGCATGTCAGGGTACAGGTGCATGGCGGAAAGCAATGAGCGCAGGATTCGATGCTTTCAACTGGCACGGCAGGCTCCAGCGTGCAAGCAGCTGCCGGACACAGGATATGCAAGTCGGTGCATGAATCGTTCACATGTGCCATGTTCATACTCAAAAGAATGTGTGGGCTAAAGCAACACGGGTCATCGATGCACAAAACTTATCGCGTAGTAGTGCTGCTGGTCATCCAGTTCTCACCATTGGCACTGGCGTTCATGCCCATCTGGGACTCTGTGTACACACGCACGTACGCCTTCATGGACTTGCCGGCAGTGCCTGGCTCAGGCAGGGAGGCTGCAGGGCCAACCTGGGGGGCGCCTGAGTGCCTGTGTGTGACAAGGGAAGACACCATACATTATATGCATCCTACCTACCCTCACGCACTGGTGGCTGCATGACCAGTTAGGCACTGGCTGGGTGTTTGTGTTGGTGCTGGCGAAGGCACACAGAGTGTGCTGTGTGTATGAGTCATATTCCTCATCAAACAGGACAATTATGGAGCAGCACCAACAGCAGCTGCACCAGCAGCAGGCAATGCAGTATACACTCTGCATTGCTCACCATGACACAATGTAGGACTCGCCATCGGGGTTGGGACCAATGATGTGCACACCCCAAGGGGAACCATCAGTGGGGTAGGTGATCTGGGGGCAAATCAGCGTACATTGCATGGGGAGGCATTGTGAAGTGGGTACTGAGTCCATTGATGTTTGTGCATGCGGTCACATCTGTGCAGCACAATGCTGTTACTTTACTTCTTTCATGTCATCATGTGTATGTGGTGGTGTATGTCAATAGCTCTGCTGTGACATGTGACAGACAGTAGAACATGCCAACAGGTGATGAGGAACAGGAGAGCAGACACATGGCAGCATGCAAACAGGTGCAGCATGTCAAACCTCCATCCACACACCGCAGGGTCGCCGTAAGGGTAATCCTTGTTGCCAACCGCGCTGATGCCAAGATCCTGCTTGCAAGCGTCAGGGTTGCCCAGCACATCTGGGTTGCATGGCACAGTCACGTGGTCAAAGGCACCGGCGCCAACCTGCATGAGTAGCAAACAGCAGCCGGCAGGACAGGCTTAACATGGTTGGGTGTGCAGGCTCCTCAGTGCATGTGGACATTTGTTGCGCAACCATGTGCAGAAGCATCTGGCAGATTCCAGCTCTGGCAGGAGCCAGCAGCCCACACACCCAAACCCTCCCACTGAGGCTGCTGCTACTGCTACTGCTGCTGCTGCGACATGGCTTGCTGATGATGAATGGCTGTGCTTGTGGAGACAATGAGCTTCATGTGTAACAAAAGTCAGCACACCTCGCTAATCAGCAGCTTGCGGTTGCCATCTGCAGCTGCCAGGGCGCACAGCGCCAGGCAAAGCAGCACTGTGGCTTGCATTGCGGCTGCTGACCAATTATGCAATGCCAATTGGGGTGCTGTAGCCAGCTTTCTAGAGCGCAGCCGCCCTCACCCAGGCTCACAGCATCCCGGCATATCCAGCACAGTGGCTGTTAGGGCCTCAACGGCGCACAGGTTATGTGAACGGGCCCACCACTGCATTATTCCTGATGCTGCACGGTGTTAAGGAGCGCCAAGACACAGCAACAGAGTTAGCGTGAAGCATGTTCATGTGCCCTGCTCTGTACACACGCGTGCAGCATGCTCGCTCAATGTTGTATAGGGGGCATGCAGCAGCTGGAAGTCTGTCAATCAGGCACGGAAGGCACGCACATGTGCCCAGTTCGCAATCTGGTGTTGGTGAATTATGGATGTGCCCCGAGCGTGTTGAAGGGCCGCTGGGTATCTGTGCAGATACCGCCATTACCCTGCAAGACGGTGCATTTGGCAGACAGATCGGGTAATCGCCAGCATCTTATTGCAGTGCACGTGCGCGCGCAGTATTCCAGCATGGAAGCTGCAAGATCTTGGCGATAAGTCGATCCGCGAGCTAAATTGCAGTGTCTTGCAGGCTGGTATCATACAGGATATTCAGCGTACCAGACTCCATGGCATGAATGACATGGCCGTAGCTTGCCTCGTTGATCTGTTTAATCCCATCAATGCGGGATTGCCCATTGCTCAGGCGTTTTCTGGCTTGGGTTTGGATGACAAACTGCAATTGCATGGTATGTGAAGTTCGTGAGGAATAAAAGGGCTGTGAGGTCTTCACCCTTTACGCTTATAAGATGGGCCGTCTGAACGTCGTCTTGCTGTCCTCATCAGCATGTTGTTGGCAATGCACAAACGCTGCGAGATAAATCAGTGGTGCTTCTGGTGCTTGCATGGGTGATGACTGGCATGGGTCAATCCAACATGCTATCCAGTACATACACTGTCTGTTGGATGACGATGCACGCACGCAGACATGATGATGTATACCCGCACAGATCACACGCAGGCATGATGGAGCTGATATATACGTACAGGATATGTATATGTAAAGTGCAGCCCAGCCGCAGGGCAATCCGGTCACAACTCAAGTGTGTTGTGGGCGCCCCATCATTGCCGTGCACACGTTCCAAAGGGTTGGGATGGGGTAACACATGTAACAAATATAGGCAGACGCTATGCATGTCACATCCGGTCATACACCCAACCGACAACAACAAATCTCACATCATACAACGTCTGCAGGAGCGGATTGGCTGATCGCCAACTGCATTGTGTTGACAAAACCACATTGCCTGAAACATTCACCAAACAAATGCTTGCATCAATGCAGTGCTGGGCCAGGGTTCTTAAGGTAGGTGCCAACCAAGAACCAAATAATACACCGAATCTCCTTGGTTGCCCACAAGTTGATCGCCTCATATGCCCTGCTTCCACCCAATAATACCGACCACATGCCTGCTGCTTACCCCGTCTAGCCTGCACTGCAGGAGCACACTGTCTCATCGTTTCATGCTGTGAAACCTTGTGCCCATTATGCAGCCCTGCACTTCAAAGCTCACATTCACGGCAAGGATGCTGTGCACACCAGCGGCAGGTTGGTCAGTGCAACAAACGCACATGTACATGCAACACTACGCATGCAGGGGCACACCGCGCCGCCATGCAGAAAGAGTTGTGAATGGCATGTGCATCGATGTCAAAAACCTTCAACCCATACCATCGCATACAATTTTGCTCTGGGCCTTCCAAAAACGCAGTGATTCTGCAGCGTGCTGGGCACACCAGGATTGCTGCACAGGTCGTCAACCTGCAGGTCATACGCAACAAACAAATCGCAACTCCACTCCCCTCACATCAAACAGAGCCATGCTGCTGCGTGCGTGCTGGCACAATAAGCCCCAGTGTGGCACTGCCCGCGACCCATTGCCATCACTGTGTGCCACCCTCCGCTGCTGCTGCTGCAGCTGCCCTGGCTTCCGCTTTGAACAGCGCCCGGCGCTGTGGCGACACTATCTCACACGGGATGCCCGCCGCCTCACACGCTCGGCTCACCACCGCACAGTCCACATGGCCCATGTGGGAGATCAAAATGTACACTGCGCAAGCAGCACAGGCGGGCAATGTGATGAGGCGGGTGCCTCATGCTTGCGCGCAGCTTGTCGGCACGCAGGGACGCCGTGACACGACACACACTGCCCTACCACCAGCCCACAGCATGGGGCAAGGAACAGCATCATGCTGTGCACCAGCTCTGGCCCTGTGCGCACGCACCCTTGTCCACGGACCCTTTCTTGATGGCTTCCACCAAGCTGGTGCGACCACCAAGGCCGGTGTCATGCCGGCTGCCGGCGTGGACGATGCGCGCGCCGTGCGGCTCCCGGGCGGTGACCCAGCTGGCATCTGCATCTCTCAGACGCTGCACACGCATGTGTGGTGCAGTGGTGAGGCTTGCAGATCCAGGCTGGGCTCTAGGCCTGGTTAGCAGCACGACGCGGAGGGTGTCTGCTGCTCATCGTGCTTGTTGGAGCACATTCCAGCTCATGCCTGCCCAGCAAGGTGTGAGCGGGTGATGCATGCAGACAGCATGTGCTACGCATGTGTGCTGGCACATGGGCAAGCACATGGCCCACACACCTGGCCACCAAAGAGCGCGACAGTGTGTGGCCGTGTGCGAAGTGCCTCCTGCCCAACACCTGCTTCAAATGCACGGCATCGCAAGACGTGTATGTCAGTCTACGCTGTCTTACCAATGCGTACTAACGTACGGCACACAGACTGACAGCCAGCTGGCAGTACCTAGATACATTATACTGACGGCATCCGCGCACCTTCAGTGGGCTCCCCACCCTGCTCAAGCACAGCAGTACTGCTGGCTTTGCTGCTTCCAGCCTCCGCTTTTTGCGATGCTGTCCGCTGTGCAATGTGGGGGTGCCCTGACTCCTGCAGCAGCTTAGCCCATGCCTCCGGCACCTGCCGCCGCCTGCAGGTCGCACCATGCACAGAGCCCAGTCTGGTGCCATGCTGCCTTACATCCATTACAACGGCTTAACAATACAAAGGAGCACAACCCACAATGCATGTGGTACTCGAAAGGCATGTTGAGCCGCAACAGGTGATGTCCCAAGGGCAGCTGCATGTCGCCCACCCACCTGCTCTCATCACCAACCGACTTCTGCTGAGCCAGCCAGCTAGGCAGCGGCTGCAGCACAACAGCATCCCCCAATGCAGCGGCATCCTGCAGCACAGGCAGCCAGCATGTGATGGGTCAGCTCAGCATCATGTGTTACCATGTGTGCTGTAGGCAAGAGAGTGGTGGCTGCATGACCGCAGCTAGAGGGTACCACCGTCATGCACAGCCGCTGCACCTGCAGGGCAAGCAACGCGGCTTCGCCAAGCGCCTGGCGCAGCAAGCCCTCGGCGCCGTGGCCGTACATCAGCGCCAGGTAGGCCTGCGCAGGGCAAACCAGCAGCAGAGCAGAGCGCAGCAGTGTGATGTCCATGCTCAGTTGACTTCAACATGGCCAATGCTGAAGTGCACGCCGCTGGACCTTTGCTGTTACATCAGGCATCAGCCTACATCCATAATTCAGGCCCAATGCCCAATCCTGTGTGGCACCACACCTGCTCAGCTACCTCCTCTGATTGCACTGGCGCTCCTCGCAGCAGCAGTGCAGCCAGCACCATGGCTGCACCGTCGTAGAAACCCAGGGCGTTGCAGCACTGCATACCTGCTGCGGCAACTTCCTCAGCTGCTGCGTGGCTGCCCCCCATCGCGGCCAGCACAGCCATGGCAAAGTGTACGGCATGGGGCCCGTCACCTGCATAGTGGCACAACGGCAGTTGCGGCTACTATGCTGGTGAGTTCTTCCAGCAAGCATGCTGCCCTGCCCACTCAGGTTCCTGCACAGACTCTCCCCGCCAGGCCACAGCCCGTGCCCGCTGCCCTGCATGCCCATTCAGTCAGGGTGGCATCCCATGTATGCCAACCATGCCCCTAAACCCAGTACAACTGAGAACCCAGTTTGAGCAGCAGCAACTACAGACCTGCGGCTTCATACACCATCAGCGCCTGCGTGCACACGGCGGGCGGCAAGGTCCGCCCTGGCTGCCGTTCCTCCCACTGCTGCAATTCACGGGATAAGCGCGTGCTGCACTCGGTTGCGGCCGTGAGCGCTGCGTCAGGGTTGGGCAAGGCGGATGCAGCCAGGGCTGCTTGTGCCAGAACATCGAGCACCAGTAGCTGCCCTGCCTCCTGGTTGCCTTGGGTCTGCACCAGCTCTGTCGCCACCTCAGCCACAACCAGGAGTGCCCGATGCACGTCACATGCGCCTGCGTGCATGCCCAGCAGCTTTTAGTGGGTGTCTTTCAACTTGATCGACTTACACTGGGATGAGGGGCGGCTCACACCCTAACATCCCATGCACTGTATGGAAGAGCTGCATGCTTGCCACTAACCTGAGTGCTCGCTATGATGTCATGCATGGTTACCAGAGCAAGAGGGCCAACAGGTCATACACTCCACAGCCGCAGCCACTATGCATCTATCACACACTAGGCTGCACATGCTAATGTGGCTTAAAATGACAGCTCCTAAGCCACCCCTTTGGCACACCCATGTTGTATGCTTGCCTTCAGAGGTGGAGGCGTATGCACGTACTAGCACCCACACCAGTGCAAGGGCAGCGGGCAGCTGCAGCGGCTTGATTGTGTGTCTGCATGAACACAGAGCGTGGGTGTTGGGTAGTTGGTTGCACTCCTTCAACTGAAGCATGGACAGGGCACAAGTTCACTTGCAGCATGCAAAGCAAGGAGGTACAAAAGCACGAAGGAGCCGCCCGCCCACGCCACTTACCTGATAGCAGCCGCCAGCTCTGCAGCATCCATACTAGCCACTTGGGGCGGCGCAAGCTCCAAGGAACGCAGCAACCATATGCCTGCACACCGCAAAGGGTGCAGGGATCAATCAGCACAGGGGGCAGTGAAGCGCTTGATATCACATTTTCCATTGCGCCTGGTGCTGCAACCCCTGAAATACAAAGCCCAGCCATGATCCTGCATCACACCATGCACCAGCACGACCATGCAGCCACAGCCGCAGCGCCCAGCGCCCCACCTGCCTCCTCCATCCGCTCTGCATGAACCACATCCAGCAGCAGCGGCACAGCGCGTGCCGGCACGTCCACCTCCTGTTTGCAGAACGCCAGCGCCACATCAGCCAGGACGAGCTGCCGCACGTCTGGGCTGTTGGAGGCTGCTGGGCGGCTGATACTGTACAGCTCGGTGTTGCTGGTTGACGCAGCTGCCAGGGCCAAGCCTGCCTGGCTCTCATCCAGCAGCTCCCGCGCCCACATCCCCCTGCTGCCTGGCATGCTGCCGCTCCCATCATCGGCGCAGCCGGACGCAGCAGCTGAGCACAGAGCAGCGATGGTGGGGCCCAGCTGGCCATGGAGTTCCGCCAGGGGCTTACTGTTGGCAACAGACGCGATGAAATGCATGCACACCTGCCTGCAGCATGTGATGACAAACAGGATGGCACAGCTCGATGGCACAGTCTATCGATCCACATGCCAGCCACCAGTCAGACGGCAAACCGCTAAGCAGGCGAAGGAGCAGGCCCATGCAGAAACTTGCAATTCACATACAAGCTATGCACAACGACGTTGGTTATGCACTGATCAGCACTGGTACACTCCCAAGCATAATATGATTAATATCCATGGTTGCAACAATGCACTTACCGTGCTGCCTTGTTTCTCCCCAGCTCAGCACCGGCCTTTGACACCAGCACGTTCAGGGCATGAGCTGCGATGCTGAGACCCCCAGGCCGAATGCGCTTGCCAGACAGCAGAGCCTGCAGCCGCCATGTGATCCCAGCGGCAGGCCAAGCATGTTTGTGTCAGCAACATGTCCTCCTGTGCCGGTATAAGCTGGAACAGAAATGCACGTTGCGAATATATAGCACATTGGGGACATGTGAATATGAAATTGTCATTTGAACACGGGGGCAGCACACCTCTCGCGCCGCCAAGCATGCGAGCGTTGCAGCGTCTGTTGCATCGCCATGCGCCCAACTTGACTCAATGCACACCTCCGCCAGCTGGCATAACTGATGCGCTGAACCGGCTGACCGGCAGTCACTGCCATCTAAGGCACAGAGCCACACCCGCTCCCAGTCGTCTGCATGCATCATGATCACAGGGTTTGCACATGAACCAACACATGCAGTGCTCCCACTGCTGATACTGCCGCTGCTGAGGAAGTCTATCAGGACGCCGAGGGGCGCCGCCTGGCCATCACTTGTGGCAGAGCCCGTGCTCAACAGCAGTGCAAGCGCCACGTCGCGTGCGCCCCGCTCCTGAAGCACCTCCTGCTGCCTGGCACCATCCAGCTGCCGCAGCGCACGCAGCACTCTGGCACCACTCAGCCCGGTCCAGCGCTTCTTGGCCGCCAGGGCAACCAGTCGGCGCAGCACAGTTGGTGGCAGAGGTGGTTGCTCCTGGTCCCCAGCTAGCAGCGCCACGCTCAGGGCGGCCAAGGAGCACTGGACAGTTGGTGGCAGAGGTGGTTGCTCCTGGTCCATAGCTAGCAGCGCCACAGCCAGGGCGACCAAGGAGCGCTGGACAGTTCGTGGCAGAGGTGGTTGCTCCTGGTGCCCAGCTAGCAGCGCCACAGCCACACGTTGAGATGCGTCAAGCTCCAGAGCCAGCTCCCTGACATCGACGTCTAATCGCACTGCCCCTGCATCACCTGGCCATCGCGCACAGAACATAGCCAGCCGCTGCCGTGCAGCCATGTTCAGCTGTCCCAGAACTGCAGCTCTGTTCTCCCCACTTGCCTTGCTGCACTGCAGGAGCTGCAGGAAGGCCTCCATTGCTGCAACCTCCCCCTGGTGCCTGGACCCGAATGAAGTTGGCACTTGTTGGAGCTCGCCGGAAGAGCCGGCGCTTGCAGGCCGCGGCCCAGCGCGCTTGAGGAAGGTGCACGCAGCCGCGCTGACAGCGGCAGGGGTGAAGGCCGGCAGGTGGCGCGCATGACGAACAAGCTGCAGCGCCCACACCTCATCTCTCAATGAAGCCAGCATGGCACTTGCAGCAGGCCCGCTCAGCGCATTAAGCAGGACCTGGCCAGCCGCATGGGCATGTGTTTGGCCCCCCTCTCCCACCTGAGGGGGTGGGCGGATGATTGAGAGTGCCTGCCGCATTGTGCTGGGTGGTGGTACACGGCCACCAGCCAGCAGGCTGAGCAGTGCAGCCAGACAGAGCTGGACAAGCGGCACTTCAACAAGCACACTTTCTGCTTTCAGCGCCATCTCAGTCTTGGGCGCATTTTTCATGCTCTCCACTATCGCCAGTAACATTGCAGCGAGTGCCGTCTTAGCGGTGGGGCTGCGCTGTGCCATCAGCACCCAGAATGACCCTTCTGTTGGGGCAGCCTGGCCTGTTGGCTGGCCTGCGGCTTGGACTGCAAGCCCAGCCGCCTGCTGCAGCTGCAGCTCCATGTGTGCCATGTGTTCTGACAGCAGGCTCTCAGGCATCTTCCCGCACGCATTTGTGCAGCCATAATGCACATCTGCAAGCGCTTTGATGAGCTCTTGCAGCGCTGGCACACCCACAGACGCACCCAGCGCCTCAGCCGTCAACAACCAGCTCGCGGCACGCACGGTGCAAGGCAGCACGACTTCCTTGATTTGCGTGCGCCACCACTGCTGCTCGTCATCTTGCGGTGGCTCTACCGGCTTGCGGTTGATGAGGCCACCTAGCATGTGCCCGAGGCCAGCCAAGCCACCCATGGCCTTGTTTGGCTCAGGGGCAGGCATGGGTTTGACAACCAACTCAGCAGCACATGTACGCAGACCAGTGCTCAGCAGCTCATCCCAGCAGCCACCGCTGGCACCACCACTGGCAGTCACGCCGCTGCTGTGGTGCAGCGTTGTCAGGCTTTTAAGCAGAGCTAAGACTGCAGAATTGTGAATGCCCGGGCTACAAGCAGCAGGCATCAGCGCAGTGGACAGTTCACTTGGTGGCACGCGCTCAAAAACAGTGGCCCTGATCTTAGGTGGCAACGCTGCAGCCTGTTCAGCGGCTAATCCCACCGCAAACAGGCACGGGTGAGATGGGTCCCAGCCTGGCACCGCCGCCACCTCCAGCACCAGTGCCGCCACGGCAGCAACACCTCGCTGCTCCGCCTCCACTGCATCCTGCCCCTGAAGCTGCTGCTGCGGGTTGGCTCCAGTCCCTGTCTGCTCCAGGCCAAACAAAAGCTGCGGATCCAGCCCTTTCGCCATGACGTGCAGTACGCCGCCCACCTTCTGCAGGCCCTGGACAAGCCCATTGTTGCGCACCTCGCTGGCTCCCAGGACCATCTGCAGGCGCAGTGACAAGCGGAATGCCTGACTGTCCCAGCCGCCGCGTGGCACCTTCTCTGCGAGCTGCAGGTACGACCGTACAATCTTCACCAGCTGCTCCCACGCCTGCTTGCCTGCAGCGTCTCGCCGCCGCTCCATATGTGCAACCCAATGCAGCGCGCCCATTGACCCTGCTTCCAGGCAGGCCAACGCCATGTCAAAGCTCAGCTCATCTGCTGTCTCGCCCGCCGGTAACCGCGCAGCAAACTGTGGACATGCGGGTGCGAGGCAGGAATAGAAACGCCGGCCATGCCATGCATTGTTCAGGTGCACCACCATCAGGCTTGCTGCACAAATACCTTGCTGTGAGACAGCAAGTGTGACATTCCACTCCATGCACACATTCCCTTGCCGTCCCTGCCGCCACAAACACCTTTGCCCTTGCTCAACGCTCATGCATGCACCCACTGCTTGATGATCATCCAGTGTGGGCATGCCAATGACCAGAGCTTCATTCAGGCCAGGCGTCCCTATCTTGTAGTCGTACCTGCAAACGCATATGTGACGAGCCAGAAGCAGTGCACTGTGACATGTTCCGCACCAGCTGCATGCATGCGCTGCCCAGGAGCAGCTGGGGGACAGGACCAGACGCCGTTTGCCCGTCCATCCGGCAGATTTGGTATGCACTCGCACCCGTGCCTTGTGTGCTTACTTGTCCATCCAGGTTGGCAGGAGCTCCACCAGCTGCCCTGGCCCTGTCCTGGCCTTCAAGCCGATTGCTGCAGAAAACGCCTCGCCCTGCAGTTGTTTTCAGGGTGATGCCAGGATTGATGTGATACAACCATCCTGTTCATGTGCCAGGCATCGGAGTCTTGTGGCTTTGGTAAAAAGGTGAGCCCAGGCAAGAGCATGCTCATGCCTGACCTTGATCAGCCTCGCAGCCACCGCATCCAGCACAGTGCTTGCCCTTGAGCGAAAACTGCGGTCCAGATCAACGTGCAGTACAGGGTCGAGCAGCAACGTCGGCCCGTGCCAGGATTTCTGGAACCCATGATGCATCTGCCGGGGCATACCAACATGCTACCCAGCATTATTGTTGATGCCTGTTCCTGCCATACTCTCTCCGCTGCAGCAAGCTTGCTGCAAAACTGGATGAAGCTCAACACGCACATAGCGGCCTCCACCCCAGCTCATCACACGTGATAACGTCATTCACCGGGTAATTTGAACGACAGTGGGCTGCTTCGTGCCCGTCTTCTGTACCTCCTGCTTGCTCCCGCCACTGCTGCCAAAACCCTTGGTGCGCCTCTGTGCTTGCTGTGCCTTACGCGCTTCCTTCACATCCTTCTTTGCGTCAACTGTGTTGATGCCAGCGACACTTTTCATGAGGTCGATGCACTCGCTCAAGACGCGCTGCATTGAGATGCAGAGGCACGTGTAAGTGTGCGCTACAGGCTTGAGCAGCAAGCTCAGCACGTGACAGTGCGTTGTTTGCACACTCATGCATGTCTGCCCAGCACAATATGCAGCGTTTTACAACGCTCGTGTGTTCAGGCCTCGCATCATCCTCCAATACCTCATATTCATGCACGTCATCTGCAAGCGCAAGCAGGTCATCCAGTTTCTTGCAGCTCTTAATAGCAGCCTCAATAGCCTGCGTTGAATCGTAGTTGACCTGCGTAGCGGTGCGCGCGTAACCCACACAGTACACTGCGCCTGCCCGTAAAGCAGGCATCGACTGGATCAATGAAGCTGGCAGCACGACGGTGTTTGCAGTATGCCGCAATCAAGACAAGCTGCATACGCTTGCGCATTATGCCTCATGGCATGCACTCCAACCTTGATGAGGGCTTCCAGCTGCTTTACCCGCCGCATCTGTGCCGCGCGTTCCTGTGCGGCAGGCTTGCTACTGGCCTCCAGGTTAGCCAGTAGTTGATCAAAGCGAGGGAACTGCATGGTGGGACACCGCAGGGTGGTTCCAATATGCCGCCCACACAAACAGCACCATGTGCCAAATGGTTTGTATGGCATGGCATGGCATGGCTTGGCTTGGCATGAGATGTGATGGGCGTGGCATGCAACCAAGCATGATCGAACCTTGCTGGTCAGTGGCCTGGCGTCGTTGGGGTTTGTAGCGGATGTGTTCGCGTTGCCGCTCCTCGGCACCAACCGCGGTGAGAAAGCATCGGCGTTCCTCAACCGATTGAGCTGTTGCACGCTGCATCTTGCCTTACACACTGGTGGCTTCAGCTGGTGCATTGGTCCTTGATGTGCAGGGGTGTGCAGAAGGTGCAACCACCCCGCTATGTGTTTTCAACTCTGAAGATATGAGTAGAACTATAGCGTCTGTACTTGCAGCCGTGAGGTTTGCAGCATTGCGTTCATCCTGTCTTGATCTACGTGCATCGTTGGTAGCTTACCCTGGTGCAGACAGAGTACAGTGCATCCGAGAAGACGCTGAGGTGCATTTGCTCTGCATCCCACATAAGTTGGATCATGGTCATGTACTCGTGCTGGTCCTACTTTGGATGCACAAGCAACAACCCCCCAACGACCCAACACGTGGCGCCACCTCCTTGCAGCACACAGTGCAAGGCTGCTTCGACATAAGCATATGCTGGTGGATCACAGTGCCCTCCAAGCTGTACGCGGCAGCCAGCTACTTGCTTGCCGTTGTGCAGATGGGGCTGTGCTTTCAGCCTGCAGCACAACCTGCTCTTGTGCAGGCTGGATGGGACGTTTTCTAAACCCCCAAGTGGCTCTTACCAGCTGGAGTGGAAGGCTGGGGTGCAGGCACAGAGCCAACGCTGTTGTCCACTCGTGCTTTCCGTCACTTCTGCAGGGCGAGACCAGCTCTACAGCCTGATGCAAGCGAGTGGTTTGGTTTCAGTAGGCCTTCTGATCAGGCTAGATATAGGACGTGAACACGGCCAGCGCGGAGCAGCTGCTGCTGCTGCATGTTGGCACAAATAGAACTACCGAGCATGCATGCATGGACGACCCTTCATAGATGAATCCTTTACATGCCATCTGAACAAGAGGCAGCTTGAACAGCGGCCCACAACCTTGGGGCTCTACAAGATAGGCAGTATGTGCTGTGAAGCTCATGAAGCATGTAGGCAAGAAACACGACAGTCAGCATAGCAGGGCGACTTGCATTCATAACAGCGGCGTAGCAGAGCTTTCAGCTGCTTGCTGGAGCCTGACAGGAAGGACTTGTAAGTGAGCCATGCAGAAGGATTTCGAAGCTGCCTAAGAACGTTCCTCAGTGGAAGTGGTTCCAACTGCTCGCAGCGCGGCCATGTCAAACATAACGTACATGGGAGTCCGATGGTCAATCCTTTCATGCATGATACCAATGCGCACGGCAGGTGATGGAACCTGCTGGCGCAACAGCACATGGATACAGCTGGTGGCACAGGAGGCACCACGGCATAACATTAAAGAAGCATCAGACACGCTGCATTCACTACCACACTCCATCAGCCCTTGCTGCCAGGCCAGTCAGCCCCATGCACCCTGCACAGGTCCAGGCTCAGCCAAGCCAACGTGCCACCTTGTGCCCTTGACGCTGTTGCGGACAGCTTCATGATCCTTCTGCTACGCTAACCCCTGTGACTTGGCTAACCGCTCATGCATTTTGTCCAGCGTGTCGCGCAGCATCTGTGTGAAGTCCACCTGCATGTCCTCCATCTTCCGCTGGTATGCCAGCACCTGCAGAGTACACATCGCATAGCAGGAGGAAGATGTGCTGCCCACCATGTGCTGCGTGCACACGGCATGCAAGCAGGCACAGCAATGACAGCATCAAGCAACAACCTGACAACCAGTACCGGGCTGCACGTGCACGCGAGCCACACATGTAGGCCTATGCAGAATCACGCACGATCCACAAATAGGCTCGTAGGCCCCGTGTGTCAAACACGAGTATGCCTGCACCTGCATGCTCCTCGCCTGGTTCATGTACTCCATTCACACCTGCCAGACGAGAGTTGGCCGCCTCTCTCTGCCCCGCTCACCTCTGAGTCGCATGCCTTCTTGAGTGCTGCCTTCTCATCTTGTAACCGCTTGATCTCTGCGTCCTTGTCCTCCACGGTTTGTCTCAGCGCCCGGTTGTCTGCCTCAAGATCAGCAACCTTCTTCAACAGCTGCTCCTGCATCGCCTTGTACTGCCTCATCATGTCTGCCGTGATGTCTAACGTGTCCTCCTTTTGCTGCTCCAGCGCTGAGTTGAATGCGTCCATGCGTTCCCGCCACAGGCGCTCCGTGCGCCGTGCTTCCACTGCCTGTGGTGTGCTGGGCACAGTGGAGGCATATGTTGCTGCCATGCAATGCCACCTCTGAGCAGACAGTATGTTGTGACAGGTAATGGTACCACGGGACTGCTAACATAGGATGGACTGCTAACATCGTTGTACGAGCTAGGGTTCCACTCGAAGCGCCTACATGAGTGCCGCCCCGCTTCTACGACCCACCTCATGACTCCGAAGTTCTAGCAATCGTTGCAAAGATAGGATTTCTGTCTCTGCACGCGCCAGGTTCTCCTTGTCCGCCAGTTTCGCTGCCCCATCCTTCTTGCCTTTTCCACCAGCCTTTTTAGGCGGCATACAGGCGAATTATATATTCTAAACTTATAGGTTATGATACGCTGGTTAGTCTGGCTTGCAGCTTGTGAACTCTACTTCGCTTACATACAATGGATTAACGGAGCCCTGCACACACCCGAAAGTTAACCAACCACCTCAACGAACCTCATGGGGTTCGTATTCGCCATGATTCTTCGTTACATCAGTTGATTGCACCTGCTGAGCTGCGAAGGTGGGCGTTGATTCTCATGATGTGGTCTGTAGCCAGGACTGGGCTCAGGCGCAGCCAAGGTCTTGATTGCATCGAGTTTCAAAACCTCATCACATTTCTGGGTGCGTTGGCTGATGGCAGCTTAGCACCATGTGCTTGCACCACCCATCAGCTATTAGAGACGCCGATTGCACAAACTGGAGGGCAAAAGACGGTGCCGACAGCGTCCATCAGGTATGTTGCGTGCATGATGAGGGATTGGGACAGATCTGGGTCTGCCATGCAAACTACATGGGGCTGCATGGCACTCTGCCCCATGTCAATGTGTGCCTGCAGGCCTTCACAGGTCAGCGACATGTTGCCTTCACGGATGCTCTCACATGCGATGGCCAGCAGCAGCGGCAGCCTCAGCGCATCCTTGCATCACTACCAGCGCAAACCATCACCAGGAGCACGCATAGGCTCGGCCATTCGCGGCTTTACAAGCGAGGCACACCAGCAGCAGGTTGAGGGATCGGGGCCAGCCGCAGGCCTTGAGGCATCAGTGCCACTGCACAAGATGCATGGCGTTGTCACACTGGCACAGTTGCGCGCGGTGCTGGACGTGTATGAGGCGCAGTTCGATGAGCAGTGAGTGTGTAGGCTGCAGGAGATGCATGGCAGCCTGTACAATTCACGCAATGCCATGCAATGGAGCTTGAGCTGCAGGGGCTGTACAATGCACGTATGATCCTGTACAACTTCCATGCAAATGAGCGAGGGTGCTTTGGCTGTGCTTGTGCGGAATGCTGCAACTCACTGATTCTGCTAGTGCACCTCAGGTCCGATGCCGCGTATTGCTGGGGTGGTCATGGAGCCCAGATCCTGTCTCACTGCGACCTCTCACACTGCACCCGCTGTCCCGCAGGGCTTTGCAGCGAGCGCTTGACATCATCGTCGTGCTGCCTGCAGCCACCCGGCAGCAGGAGCGTGACACATACGCCGACGTCATGTCGCGCCTGTCCGCGCTCTTCATGCACCTCATGCCTGCGGCGGACCCCATCCGCTGCGTGCGCATCATGCACACATTCGCACACTTGAACCACAACCCGGGGGGTGGTCAGCACGGCCTCTCGGTGGGTGCGGTGTCATGGCCTGGGTCAGGTTGGGTCATGTCTCATGTGCTGTGGGGGCCACAGGTCGCCACACAGGCCGCATTGTGAGCTGAACAACCGTGCAGGAGAGCATGCAGGCACTGCTCATGACTGTCGCGTTCCGCTGTGGTCTGCGCCCCATGTGTTGTACCTCGCTGCCTCAACATGTCGTATGGGGGGGCATGCAGCTGCACATGGCCAAACCGCTACACCTCGCGCCTGACGTCTATGCCGCGCATGCACGTGTGCAGAAAATCTGCGAGCACATGTCCACCTCGGTGTGGCCCGTGCTGCAGCAGATGAACAACGATGGAGAGGCGGTGGACATGGTTTGGGCGCTGTCACGCTTCAGGTGTGCATGCGATGCTTGTGGCAACGGAGTTTTGAGTGCGCTCGCATCCTTTGTTACGTACACGTGCTGTTGGCAGTGTTGCACGGGCTGGCCGACTGTGGCCTCACCCATGCACTCACTCCCTCGATTTGTGCAAGAAACTCACTTTCACACTCCATCCCTCCCTCCCCACCTCACTCACTCACTGACATGCTCATTCACGCACCCGTTCATTGACATGTAGCAAACATGGTGAGCTGGCGCTGGATGATGCGCTGCTTGCCCGTGTGGCACTGGCGTTCCAGGGCCGCCTGCCACACCTGCCATTACAGCGGGTGCGTGGTGGGGTGGGTACCACCTGGGTGGAGTGCAGTGCCACTGCTTGCACAGCTGCTGCTCTCGGCCGCTGTTGGGCCCCCGTTGACATATGAACCCTCGAGGCACAGCAAGCAGTGATGTCAGCTTTCAGAGTTTAGGGTTTCAGCGGGGTGCCGTCGCTTGGCTGCACTGCGAAAACCCCATCCCACATCTTGTGGCCAAGCTCACTGCTCAACAAGCCGCAGTCTTTCACGGTTGTTGGCGTGTGTGTTGGCCGCGCCCCTGCTCACAGGTGTCCAAGCTGGCATCTGCGTTTGGTGTGGTGCAGGAGGCACAGGGCGCGTGGGCGCTCATGGACCAGGTGGCGCGTGAGGCCTACAGCCGCCTGCAGAGCCCCGACTTTGACCCGGCTTCGTTCACCAACATTCTGGATGCACTCGCGCGCCAGCGCATCCATGTGAGCGTGCTAGCCTGCGTGTGATATGCCCTGCCTCACTGCACAGACTGTGCCCGCGCATCACAGTGTATGTGCCGGGCAGCCCTGCTGGGCGAGCGCCATGCTGAGGGTGTGTGCTCCGTCTTGCTCTGCACAATGCACCCCTGCGCGACAGAACGATGCACTGCTTGGTGCGCTGGCCACACGGCTGCGGCGCGACATGTGGCGGCTGGCGGCCCACCACCTGGTCACGTCCTGCAAGGCCTTTGCCACGCTGCGCTACAACAACGAGGTGGGGGCTGTGGTGCTGTGCCACGCACACAGTTGCACTGTTGATATGAGGCTGGAAGGATACAAATCATGGGTGTGGAGTCAGTTATTGCACACAGCTGGAGCAGCATAAATTGCATTGCACCGACTTATCACCACGTGTTGGGTGCACTGGAGCGATCCGAATGCCTGTTGTCATTGTGGTGCAGGAGTTTTGGTCGGCCGCCGCCCACCAGGCACTGCGCCACATGTCGGCGCTGAGCCCGCAGGCGGTGCAGACGCTGGCGTGGGCGTTCGCGGTGCGTGCTTGCTTGCACGCTTCCTGGTTTGGGGGCGGGTTGCGCGGCTTTGTCGATCCCCTTGGCGTGATGGGGTACTTGGCCGGCAGGGTGGCAGGTGGTGGCATCTGCACCAGCACGGTGGGGCAAGAGCAGGCAAGCGGGCAGGGCCAGGACCACAGGGCCAGTGCAGCAACTTGCTGCATCCCTGACCATTGACGCTCATCATCATGCGTTATCATTACACGGCTTTGCGCGGTTAAACCCGCGATGCTGCGGTTTGACACATTTCCCTCCATGTTTGTTTGTCCATGGCCCGGGCCAGCCAGTCTTGGCCATGCCCGGCAGCACGAAGCAGTTCTAAATCCCTGCTTGCAGCTGCTTGCCAGGTGGCCTTTGGGCCACCACGCACTAGCCTAGGCACGAATCTGCCGTATACCTTGCCCGTGCGCCCTACTAGACCATTCCTGCCCTCGGCGTACCATTGACGCTGTGCTCGTGTGTGGCGCATGCTGCAGGTGCGCGGCCGGCCTGAGGCGCAGTTGTACGTTGGGCTGGCCACGCGCGCACAGGAGATCGCAACACAGCTCAAGCCTGTGCACGTGGCAATGCTGGTGTGGTCGTTCGGCAAGCAGGGCTACGCGCAGCCCGCTCTGCTGTCGCGGCTGTCTCAAGAGCTGCAGGCCAACCTGCACCAGTGGGTGGCCGGCTGGATTTGCATGCACCTGGGTCTTCCTTGCACCGTCATATGACATCTGCTTCTTTTATGCTCATCAAGCACACATGCTCGTCCCCTGCCAGCACCACCAACACACACACACACACACACACGAGTTTATCCAATGGCACCTGAGCGGCACCTGTGTTAGGTTTGATCTTCAGCTGCTGACGGCCACCTGCACTGTCGCTCTCGCTCTCGATTGCCACAGGTACACGCTGCGCAACCTGTCCAACACGCTGTGGGGCCTCACACGGCTGGACCACAGTGACCCCGCACTGTTTGCAGCGATTGGCGCTCGCGTGGCGGCCATCTTGCAGGTGACCGGCTGTGCACTGCCCCAACTTCAACATGACCCGTGTTGGTGCTCTGGTGTGGAGGTGCACCCCGTCCAGCACCAGCACCTGTCATGGCCACCCCTCATCTGCATTCCACCAACAAGTAACCACCCCAACGCGCAAACACCCAATGAATGCTTCACACTTGCTCTGCCCCCAGGACCCTGAGGGCCGGGCGAACATCACCACAGACCCCACCACAGGTGCCGAGGTGTACATGGACAGTGAGGGGCGGCGCGTGCAGCGGTGGCGGGAGGCAGGCAGCGGGCGGCTGATGGAGCGGCTGCATGTGAGAGGAGTTGAGGGAAGGTTTCTGTGGTGCATGGCCACGTGGCATGCGCTGCCGTGTGGCCAGCAACATGCCTGGGGGATACGGGCCCTTGTGCCAGTCTCAACTCACAGTGCTGGCACAAATCGGTGGGGGCTGGCAGTTGAAGGGTGATGGAGGATGAGGTTTCCCCGCCTGAATTGTCTTCCTGACTTATTTTGGGTGTCTCTGCAGTTCAAATCTGGCAACATTCGTGAGCAGCCGGCCATCGTGCCTTGCTTCAACTTCACCACCCAGGTGTGCCTGTTGGAATTAGCACTGCTCAGCGCCCGCACCTTGGACATGGTTTGACAGTTGATGCAAGCGCAGGTTACGCACGTTTTGTCTCAGCCCACAGTCAAGACTTGGTCGTGCCATACTCTTGTCCTTAAGGTTGGCATCTCTAACCCCCCTTGCGGATGCCTGCACTGTTCCCGTATTTGATTGTGGCATTCACCTGTGCCCCCCACTGTGCGCCATTGTGTTGTGGGGTGTGTTTTTTTACAGAACCTGGCGGACCTGGCCTGGTCATTCGCGGATCGCGGTGTGAAGCATCCGGAGCTGTTCGAGCTGCTTGCTGCGCGGTGCGTGCAGGGCGTGTGTATGTGTGTTGGGGGGGGGCGGTGCGTCACATCCTTGCATGATCGACCACCTGGCTGCTGCTGCCTATTGTGTTCGCTTTCATGTGCGTGGTCATTCTGAACTGGGTCGTTTTACAGGCGCTCCTGCTGCTCATGGTGTATTGACCTGCTGTTGGCCTATGCGCCCGCAGTGCATGTGCCACGATGGCCGGGTTCTCAAAGACGTCGGTGGTGGACATGGCGTGGGCATTTGCATCACTGGAGCTGTACAACAAAGGTGCGCTGCAGAGCTGCAAGTGATCAACGGGCGCAGCGGGGTGCAGCGCAGCAGTCTGGTCATGCTGTGTTTCTGTCATACAGCAGCAACAACACAAGCTGTCACATTATTCAAGGCGGTTCCTGTTCACGTGTCACTGCCACAATTTGGGCACTGCTGACCCATGTACGAAAGCCTCATCCATGCCAGGATACTCTACATAACCCCTTATCAAACAAACATGAAACCCCTGCAGAGCTGTTCACAGCGCTGGAGCGGCGGGCGCTGGAGCAGCTGGGCGACTATGGCCCTGCGTACCTCGCTGAGCTGCTGTGGGCGTTTGCACGTGTGGGGCATGCGGCTAGCACTGACTTCAAACAGGTGGGGCGTGTGGCATGTCGCGGCGCGTGATCACATGGGGCCAGCACACATGTTGATGCCTGTTCCTGGCATCCTGGGACTTGCGCGGACAGCTGCAGGACGTGGATTCTTGGATACTCAGATGTGGCTATCACAGCTGCGCAGCCTGGCCAGCTGCGGTTGAGCTGCTTGTTGCTGCTCTGTGAGGGTGCGCACATCCACCTGGAGCGTTGACGCCTGGCTGTGGTTTGTGGCGCTCCTCCCATGATCCATGCAGCGCGCGATGGCGGTGGTGTGGTCGCGCTGGGCGCGCATCACCTCTGAGCACCGCACACTGGCCAAGACCATGTGGGGCCTGCTGAAGCTGGACGCTGACAAGGCGGACCCCAACCATCCCATCTTTGCAGCGTTTGCGGTGCGTACGCATGCTGCGTGCTTGATGTGCTACAGACCCTCATGGGCATGTTCCACCCTGTGATGCCCAGCTGCTGGACGTAGCTAGAACCATGCAGGGCTTGTTCTGTGCACGTGGAGTGTTGCAAGCACACGTTGCGTATTCTTGGACGGGTTGATGCTTGCTGGTGCACTCGCAGGCCATGGTGCAAGCCAGTGGGCAGTCTGCAGGTTCAGCAAACGCAGCTGAGGCTGCAGCTGCTCAGGGTGGTGCGGATGGTTCAGGCAGCGGTGTGGTTGGTGGTGGTGAGCAGCTGGTTCCTGGCAGTCATGCCTTTGGTTAAGCAGACCGGGCTGGGTTGTGGGGTAGCAGCAGCTACACCAGCGTCGTAGATAAGCACGTGAAGGGGATTCCGTGCATCTGCATCATGCACCTGGCTTTTGAAGGCCTCCAGTTGGGGCTGCTGAGACCTGGGGAGAAAATGCTGACCTCAGGCATCACGCTTCGACGGTTGATGTAAGCCAACCCATGGTAACTCTTCCATGCAAGTCCATTACTGAGTCCATCACCGAAGTCAGGTAGTTTGCTCCAGATGGCAGGTGGGGCCGGGTGGTTGATGGCGTGAAGTCTTGCATGGGGTACCGGGAAGCAACTGCATGGACATGTCAGCTGCAAAAATCATTCATGGTGGCAGAGCTGCATGGGCATGTCAGGTTATGCTGCAACTGCAGCTGCAGCGTAAGGGCGTGCATGTGTTCATCAGGCTGCACCTCGTTCTGTTCACTGGGCAGGCACATGTGGAGTCCACAATCACAAAGAGGTCCACAGCTCTGTTGCTTGCACACGCTCCATGTGCGCTGCTGTACCCCATCTGTCAGCACTACCCTTGTGAGAGTGCGTGAGGGTGGGCTAGGGAACTCTCAGTGCATTGAGCTTGCAGGCCAGACGTAACAAAATGGCGGCCATTAACACCGCGCCCAGCGGCATGAACGATGAGACTGCAATTTTGCACGAGATGGGCATCAAGGCGCCGCCCAAGAATATGCTCGATGTGCATAAAAACCCTTTGTTTATCAGCATCTTGGACGCTGTCGACACGCTGAGGACGATGTCAGCCAAGGGCGACATCCCAGCTGAGTACCTGCAGAACGCCAAGGGCATCCTGACCATGAAGACGGACAAGGTGGGTTTCTGGTGTGCTCTGGCCACGTTTGCTACCTTCTGAGGTGTTTCGTGTACGCATTACTAACAAGCTGTCAACGGGGCTGCTCCAGATTGGTTTTGGCCTGTCAGTGACGCAAGGCTACGGACTAGTGATTGCGCGTGCGCCCAACCGGCCCAGTGGATGGTGAGAGATGCATGTATGTTTGCAGCTGTAATTGCTGTTTACACTGCAGTATTCGGCACGGTCCCAGCATGCTAAGCTGCGAAGAGCATTTACGCTCCTCAGGTCTGCACCCCTACCAGTCAAGGTGGATGGCTTCTCCGTTGGTGCAGTGATGGGCTTTAGCGAGCAGCATACGATCATCTGCCTTTCAACGGAGGATGAAATCAACAATTTCAAGCAGGTGGGTTGTTGGGACATGGAATGCGGCATGTCCCCCATGCATGAAGCATGCAACCCAAGCCCACCAGTCAGCGCAGAGCAGTGCACACGTCAGGCTGACAATGTGCTGCAGGCGGGACGATTGGGTCGAAGGCATGCCACACAGACCACATTGCAGCATCATATGGGAAACACCGCCCGCCCAAGCATGTGGCAAGAGCTCACATACACAATACCTTACATGATATGCACAACAAGGCGCGTGCGCCAATTGCTTTTTGACATCTTCAATCTTGCAGGACAAGCGTGCTATGAAGCTGGGTCTGGAGATGGCACTGAACCTGAAGGACATGCTTAACAAGGACATGGCGGTGGACACACAGGTGCGGCGGTACAGAAATAACGCAGCATGGGGTGCAGTACAGTGCTCCAGCCAGTTGAGTGGGAAATGAAGGCGCACAGTGAAGCCGCAGACCCTGTGCACACATCAGTGCACGCGCAACATCCATGATGCCACAGCACACCAATCAATGCAGCGGCCAGGGTAGCACAGCGTGGCCGGCACAGCGGAGCAGAGCAGGATGTGCATGTGATCAGTGGGCACACCACTGGCAGTGGTCAACATGGTCCAGGTGGAGCAGCACCATGCAGAGCTAGTGCACCTGCCCAGCTCATTGCTCACGGCAGCACAGAACTGTGTGGCGTGCAGCAAATACTGCGCAACTGCAGCAAAACAAGTGGCTCGAGCTGACAGCTGTCTGGTTTACAGAGTGCGGGGGGCACTAGCGCAAGGAAGCACTGAGTAATGCTAGGTCGGACAGTGCATCTATGTGAAGCCACGCAGGCAGAGTATGAATTTGTGTGCCGCTGCCATGCTGTTTGCACTCCACAGACAGCAACACAGACGGGCGCGACAGGCCTGAAGACCAAGGCGTTCACCGTCTCCAAGTGAGTGCATGTAGGCAGCAGTGCACTGCCAGGTAGTTGCGGCATTGCAATGCGAGGCAAAGCCCTGTTTAAAACCCGTAGCTCAAATGGGCTTGAGCACCTCGTCAACCTCTCCAAGTGCACACACACATGCACGTGGTGATGTGTGACATGAGTGCAGCCATGAGGCTGACTGTTCAGTTGCTGCAGCGTGCTGTCCTTCTGGTATACGAGCCTGTGCTATTCACCGAGTGCCAGTTGCCGAATGATGCATGATGCATGTGTGGTGTCGGGCATCACCCTGCAGGGGTATGATGGTGGACATGTCGCTCAAGGGCACGTCAGTGGAGGCCGATGTGGAGGATATCACCAACTGCTACGGCTCACAGGTACTGCCACATGTGTGGCACTAAAGCACAACTAGGTTTGCAGCTTGCAATGCTCACCATTTTTGGCAGTCAGGGTTGAGTGGTGTCACGGTCCATGTTCTGCATACTCTGGCAATGGTGGCACGAAGCGTGGATGGCCCTGAGGCACAGCTGAAGCTCCTCGTATCCTTGGGTTGAAGGGTGGGGTACTAAACCCTAACACTAAGCCCAACCTGGAGCTCAGGGTGTTCATGTGTGTTGAGGTGGCACTGCCACGAAACGCATACACAACCTCCGCCTCTATACTCTCACCCTGGATCTCTACGCAGGTCACCCCCTTAGAAATCCTCAACGGCAATGTTAGCCCGCCGCGTGAGATGATGCTGTTCTACAACACACTGCGCGACGTGTGCGACAAGCACAGCGCGCCTGTGAACTGAGGGAGGCCTTGGTGGCTGCAGCTGCTGGTGTTCGGGCATGGGTCACAAGGACCAGCAGATGTGCATGGGTCAAGATGCCACGTGGGCGGAGCAGTAGTACGGGCATGGCACAGCAAGGCACAGTACGACACATCGATGAAAGGTCACGGGTGGGGAATCATGGGTGGGGAATTGGTGCAGTATGTGCGATTCCTAATATGCAGTTTCAATGTATTTGCTTCTTTCATTCCATCATGACTGCTGCCATTGTTTGGAACTGGCTCAAGTGAACACAGCGCCTGATGATCTCATGCTTGTAATAATGACGGGGTGATATTAGATCCTCATGTGCAAGCTGTGCGGTTTGCCTTGCATACGTAGCTGCTATGCCAGCGTCCAGAGTACTGTACCATGGCATGATTTGATACAAAATAGCTGGTGACACAACGAATTCAGCAGACCCACTGTCAACCACACCATCTACATTTCAGCAGGAATTGCTGGGTCATTCACGGGGTGGCTTGAAGCCCTTGGGGAAGTTCTCATACTCGAGTAGCGTGTTGCAAATCTCCTCAACCAGCACGATCAGTGGTGCCTCGGTGTCATCATTGAAAGTGGTGCGGTACACCTGTCGGAGAATGGCCAGCAGTACAAGCCTCACACAGTGCAGCTTTGCATGAAACAGTGCGGCTGAGTCATGCACAAGGATGCCAGGGATGTGCGCTGAGGCGCAACACACAACAGCGGCGTACCACAGCTTTCAGCTGCTTGCCAGAGCCTGACCGAATAGGCTAGAGTGCCACCTACTGGTTCACAACTATCATAACTAGCCACTGTTGAAAGGCAGACCAGAAATTCTGCAGCACAAAACCCAAACCGGTCACCCGGTGTCGGTTAGCTGTTGCATTTGCGGTGTGTGCTCCTAACAGGTGCTAGGTGCTGTAG
>QAXD01000205.1:178882-213365 GCA_004335575.1 Haematococcus sp. NG2 | reverse complement strand
TTATTATTATTATTATTATTATTATTATTATTATTATTATTATTATTATTATTAAAACCCAAACCGTGTAAAAGCTGCCGTACCTTAAGTCACTGACTAGCTTAGCAGCTGCCCGGCAACAATAAAGTGCTCATGCGCACCATAACCTGACCATCTACTAACAAGCACCTCCAGCAAGCAGCCAACATGCTGGGGCTGGGTGAGGGCCCAGGAGGCAGGGCTGTGGGGCAGCACGCCTGAGCTTCTCATGCACAAGGTGCAGGTCATCTAGGACAGCCAGGGAACAGTACCCACACCTCACTGCCCTCTGCATGTCTGGATAGCACTGAGTGAGTTCAGGCATTATCATAATCAACGACCGAGCATAGACGTGTTGCCACATTTACCCTGCCCCTGACGGCGCCAAACAACTGATGAAACCGTCCAACACTGCCTCAGCCTTCGTGCCACAGGTGTCACCCATCCAAACATTACTCACACAAGTGTCCTTGTACTTCTTCTTGGTCAGCAGGTTGACTGAGGGCGCGGACACCCACAGCAGCACGCTGCAACCAAACACCCACAGGAGCACAGCTGTTGACAACCGACCCAACCATGCGTGTGGCCGCCTCACATGGTGCGCAGCCGCATGCCTGTACCACGGATGGCTGTGCCGGTGACATTCACAGCTGTGTGCTCCGCTTCTAGGTTGCCTGCCAGATATGCATGTGTGCTCATGCTTGCACACACACCTTCTGGCCTTGTGTTCCACCGAGAGGTAGATGTCCTGGTACTGCGGGGTGTCCTCCACGTACTGGGTGACATCCTGCGGCGCACCGGTTGGATGTGTCTGCTCAGCATTGGGTGCAGAGACAAAGGCCGCTCTTATAATAAACCTAAACCCCAAGTGCTTATGGCAGGCTGATCGCTGTCCATGGCAGCAGCACCTTCTGACATTCACAGCCCACCATCAGCAGTATCCTTTGGCAACGCACAGTGTTGACAACGGCGCACCTTGTAGTATTCCATCATGCAGTTGCGGCCCTCATACCGCGGCTTCCATGGCAGCGATTCTGCACCCCAACACAGCATATACCGCGTGTGCCTCAACGTGCGTGGTACTGTGCATGCGTGGTCTGCTTGGGATCTGATTTGTCCAGGTGCAAAACAGAGACCAGTGCTGGTGGATAACTCCCCACCTCACAAGATAAGTGCACCCCATGTAACCAGCATGTGCCTCCACCTATGCTACATGCAGTGCTAGGAAGCCGGTGGTCAGAGACCCTGCAAACAGTCGTAAGCAGGCGCTGCTCATCTTCGTTGAGCACCTCCACCACCACCATAATGATGCACGCAGCAAGCACCCGCATGCCAACTGCACCACATGCACACCTGCGCACCTGTGGCAATCACACTCATTGCGGCATCTTCGTCAAAGAAGGTGGGGATGTCGTCGAAGCGGCCTTCCTCAAATGCATCCACGATGGCACGCACCACACGCATGCTGCACACACCCAAGCAACAAGTAGCAACAAGCAAAAAAACAAAAAAAGTCCCAAAGTGACAGTGAAACATAGCCAGAGGAGAAATGGAGAAGTGCAGGGGCTGGCGGCTTCCGGACGTATACCAGCTGCATGGCCCAAACCACAAACACGTGACAAGCTAAGCAGACTAGGAGCGCAACAGGTGTCAGCACAAAGCAACCCACTGCAAAAGGTTCAGCGTGGCATGCTGCGCAAGGCTGCAGTAGTGTCTGCAACGGCAGTGCAGGCCAGAGGGGTTGCAGCCCACATGAGTGACGCATGCATGCACAAACCTCACCGCGCATGCCCAGCATGGTCAGGCCAGCGGGGCTGGTCATCATCTTCACCACCACCACCCCTTGGTGCATGCTGCTCCACAGCAGCATTCTCAACCTCTTCCTCCACAACCGCCTCAGCCGCTTCCACCTCATCGACCTTTAGTTGGATGTGCTGGGGGCGCACACTGCCAGGTAGCACATCTGCGTGCGCAGCTCCCTTGAGGGCCAGCAGCTTGCGGTGCTGTGATGCTGTTAGACCCCCTGCCGGCTCTGCATCATACACAGAGTGCACCACACCCAGCGCATGTACGCGTTTTGACCTGGCAGTCAAGCAATGGCGGCACAGGCGCATGTGACACATCACACATGGTGACACATCACATTGGCTGTACACTCGACTCACGCGCATCAGTGTCAGGGTGATGTGGCATTGCCTCCCATTCCATGAGTGTGTTGCACAGGTCCTTGAATGTGCTGACCCGTAGTTGGCTGCGAGCACAAAAATTGCGGGGTGCGGTGAGAGAGGGGCGCAGTGATTGGAGAATCTGATGTGGACATTGGGGATGCGGTGGTTGCGAACAGCTGCCCCCATAGGACACACAAACATTATTAAGATCTGTCAGGCCAGGGTCGGCAGGCATGGTGTACTGACCTGTTGAATTCCCACAGTTGGACGCATGTCAGCGTGTACGTCTTGCCTGTGAGCTTGTTGGTGCTTGGCTCTGTGACCCACACCACAGACTTCAGTGCGTAGGGGTTGGCGTCCACTAGCACCTGCGTGAGGCATGTGACAGTTTTCTCAGCTGCCCAAATCCAATGGCATGGCGTGCATCTGCAAAGATGAACCACACCATACTGCGGTCTGTCTGGTCCAGTTCTGTGGAATGTCCAGTCCTGCATGGCTGGTGTGACGAAACGTGACGTGGCAAGGCCCATGCAGGACGAGCCACCGAATGGCAGGCTGTCGCTGTTATGCATTTCCCAAGACATGGCAGCAAAAAGCCACACACTGGACTTACATCAACAACGTTCAGGCCCAACTCCACGTAGCGATCCGCTTTTGCCAGGAGCTGCAGGATGCAGTCCTGCCCCCGGTACACCCCAGTCCATGGGAGCTCATCTGCATGTGCGGTGCAGTGCACAACCTCAGCATCCATCATCCCTGTGGATGGCATGGGTCTGGGCATGCATACTAATAACCATGCAAGCATGCGATGCCATCGTGCGTCATGCAATTATGCACACCGCAGTGAGCGCCTGGTTGGATACAGAAACCCACTTGTGCCGACGAATATGCACAGCGCATCCGGGGCAAACATGCCAGCCAGCTCATCCGTCTCCCCTTCCTCAAACAGAGCGTACGCCTTTCTTACCAGATGAGCGCTGCATTTGCATCAGTGGCAGGTGTAATAATGTGCTGGCTTTTCATTTGCAGATGCGCACAAACGTTTTGTTGTCGCATGCACGTGCAGCACGCGCTGAACTGCAGCAACCTCACGCACACGTCTGTGGAGACCGATCCATTCAAACGCGCAGTATCGGCGAAGCAACAGGGCAGCACAACACCTAGAAACAACAAAGCTAGGCAAATCAGGGTGTTACGACTCATTTTCGACTCTTGTAAGCAAATTATCGTGTGCCATGCTTGGATCCGGAACGTCATCATCGCTGGTCGATCATTGATTGTCGTCATCTTCACAGATTAATTCGGCGTGGATGCCCATGATGGCTGCCAACTCGTTTGCAAGAAGCACTGAATGCCCGCATCTGCTTTGTTACATGCACAACATGCAAGCATTGACACGCTTTTGCACTTATATTATGGACTCTGTGCAATGTTCCATATATAGATTTGTCGCAGAACTGAGCTGCAATTGTGTCCACAAACCAGCTGCCAACAGATGCCAGCACCTGGCTGGTTAAGGTATAGTGGGTGCTGGGAAGGGCGCGTGGAGGCCTCAAAAGCAACTGAAGTCTGCAAGTGGTGTGCATGGATGCTCTGTGCTTCTGAACATTGATTCATTCATTGTAACACAAGGCACAATGTGCATTTTCTGTGCCCCGCAAGTTATCATCGCAGAGGATCACTACTGTTACAACCGATACTATACAGTACATCACATGCCATCACCTGCTCGCGGGGAATTCGCCTGGATCTCCATCTGCACGTATGATAGCGGGAGAAATGTTGCGTGGCCAGTGAGGGTCGCGGCAATTGCTTGTGCCAACGCGGTTCCGGATGCTGGGTTTCTATTACACAGCATTCAAAATGAATACATCACATCCCTGATGCGTTGAAGCCACGCAGCACGCACAGCAGATGGCGATCACCTGGCGTCCTGAACGTGGCCTAAGATATGACTGGCGATCAAGATGATAAGCGTGCACGCGAGGCATTTCGTGTGCTGCAGTATCGCACAGGGCAGCCTGTGCACCATGCCCATGCAACCACACATGGTCAGCTGAACAACCTGCAGTCAGCCCCTGATGCAGGTTCAGCGCCTGTGCGGCTCGCAGCCAACACCCCTGGCGCGCCACCAGCAGCTCCACAGGCCCAGCATGCGTCTCCCAGCGGTATCATGCCTGTGCTGGCACCCATGCGTGACGGAGGAGCTGCATGCGCACAGCGTGCAAGCAGCGATGGCACAAGGGGCAGCAACACTGTGCTGAGCACCATGTGCCCCAAGGACGGCAGCCACATGGCAGGCACTCCAGGCCGGGAGGTCATCGTGCCTGACCAGGGGCGTGTGATCCTGCACTTTGATGTTGACGCATTCTATGCCCAGTGCGAGGAGGTGCGCAATCCAGCGCTGCGTGGCCGGCCGCTGGGGGTCACACAAAAGGTACGGGGTGAGACTCAGCGCAGCTGGTCGGGTGTGCGGCATCAGCGCCACATGTTCTGACATGCCATGCATGCGTATGCTGTGGGCAGTTTGAGCAAGAAACGTGCTCTCTAGCCACAAGCTGTGCCATGACGCGCACATGGAGTAACGGCCACCTCCACATGCACGCAGTACTTGGTGGTGACCGCCAACTATGAGGCGCGTGCTGCAGGCGTGGGCAAACTGATGCGCACGGACGAGGCTCTACGCAAGTGCCCTGACCTGGTGCTGGTGAGTGGACAGTGCATTGTGGACCGCACCAATGATCTTGCGTACAGTGATCTGTCAACGTATCTCGCCGTGATGGTGGTGAAAATCCACATGTGTGCTACAGCGCATAATTCACACAGCACAACACTTTGCGTGCCCCACCCCAGCCACCTGTGTGCTCAGCATCTCAACGGTGCCCACTGGCTCTGAGTGCGCACGCGTCACACAGGTGCCTGGTGAGGACCTGGGGCCGTACCGCGCCGCGTCACGTGCCATCCTGAATGTACTGTCGCGGTACGGCCCAGCCGCGCGGTGCGGCATGGACGAGGTGTGGGTGGACGCCACACAGGTGTGTGACTGTGTGTGTGCGCGCGCACACACGCCGGAGGGGGAGGGGCACAGGGAAGGTTGGCAACATGAACATGAGCACTCTGAAGCTGTGTGAAGCTCACTGGGCCCGTCATCGTTTCTGCTTTCCATCCCACAATCAACAGCAGATGTGCAGGAGCTCTGATTACTCTTGAAACCGCACCTTCAAGTGGGGACCTGTGTCATCGCACAGGCACGCACAAAGCTGCTCATGCCGTGTGCGTGGGGCGCAGGAGGTGGTGGCGCGCCTGCGCCGTGGCGGACCCCCACCCCCCACCTTCATCGGCCATGTGCACGCCAGCGGCACAGCCCTCACGTCGGACACTGTGTGGCGGCCCCAGGACCTGCGGATTGTGAAAGCCACAGGTGCAGCAGCCCCTGCTGACAGTGTGAGCCTCACAGGCACAGGTGGCAATGGTCCGGTGTTTGCTCCTTCAGGGTCTGCAGCAGCAGGCGGGGCGCGTGCAGGTCACCAGGACCAGGTGGCCGCGCAGAGCACGGGTCCTGAGCCGGCCTGGGTGCCGATGTTGCGCATGGGCTGTGTGGTGGCTGCGGAGGCACGTGCAGCGGTCAAGGCGGAGGTGGGGTTCAGGACGTCCGCAGGCATCGCATGCAATCGGGCACTGGCCAAGCTGGTGTCAGGTGCGAGCATGTGGCACCCAAGCCTTGCTCAAATTGCCATGCACTCTGTCCTGCTCGTACACGGTCAATCGACGATGGGGTGGCCAACCGCTTGCTTGTACACTCGGCCACAACATCACGCCCACCATCATGCACTATGTAATGGCAGGCCTGCACAAGCCTGATGACCAGACAGTGCTGCCGCCACCTGAGGCTGCGGCATTCGTCGCGCCACTGCCCGTGCGTGCGCTGCCAGGCGTGGGCTTCAAGGTGTGTGATGGTGCAGCTTGAAGCGTGATTGCACAGCACCATGTGGGCCGTACACAGTCTCAGCGCACTACAGTACAGCAGCACATTACAACCTGCATCTGCCTGCAACCCTTGAGGAGCCCAAGTGCAGGCAGGCCATGGGCGAGCAACGATGCACTGCAGCTCCTGGGGTACCAACAAGCATGCATACAAGTGTGAAGGTGCTCCTGCACATGCTTGTTTCTGGACCTGCAGGTGGATGGTGAGCTGAAGGCCATGGGCGTGCAGACGGTGGAGCAGCTGCGCGCCACACCACGCGCCACACTCATCACACGGTGTGTGAGGGATGCCTGCACACCGGCCCACAGGGCCAACAATGTGCCTTTGTTCCCTCCATCTTGGTCCCTGCAATCACATAGATGCTGATCTCTGCACTTGCAGCTGCACCTTGACCACACCCTGCTGTGTGGGCATGCTGCAGGTTGGGTGAGCGTGTTGGAGGCATGTTGTGGGGCTTGTGTCGGGGACTTGACCCCACTGAGATCATCCCCCAGGGGCCCCCCAAGTCCATCACTGTGGAGGACAGCTTCAAGTCATGCACCTCATTGCAGGCGGCACAGGTGCGTGCTGCAGGTGCAGCTGTAGCAGGGCAATCTGTCCAGGGCTGATCATTTGCACCTGCGCAGTGTCAGCAGCGGATGCTTCGCTTGACTTGTGCTTGATTCGTGTCACAGCGTGCTGTGCCCCATGTCCACAGAACCTCTGAAGCGCTTGCAGTGGATCATGTTCTTGCTTCGGTGCCTGCTGATGCATCTCCAGGCAGTGCTGGAGGTGCTTGCCCCCGACCTGGTCTCCCGGCTGGAGGAGGATGCTGGTGAGCATGGTGGCAGGGCACCCGCAACGCTCACCCTCAAGTGGCGCCACAGGGGTGAGGGCTGGGGCCGCAGCAGTGCGTCCTGCGCCATGCCGCAGCCGGTACTTGACGTGTTGCGAGCAGCAGCCGCCACCGCTGGGTTGGGACCGCCGGTGCCTGGGGCTGCGCTGGCTGCGCTCGGCACTGTGACTGGGTACAGTGCAAGCACCAGCGGAGTCGGCGGCACTGCACCCATGGCCCACCATACCCCTCCAGCCGCAGTGGTGGGCCCTGCGGCAGCGGCAGTAGCAGCTGTGGTGCGGGCTGCCATGAGCCTGTTACGCACAAACGTCCGCGCCCCCTTTTGCCTGACCCTGCTGAATGTGGGGGCGACCAACTTCAAGGGCGGCTCTACCACAGCTGCAGCAGGCCGTGGCACACATGGCATGATTGCACGGCCTGGCACCATCCTGGCTGCCCTACAGGCAGCCGGCAAGGCGGCTGGGGCCTCATTCAGGCATGCATCCAACACACTGCCAGCAGCGCCGTTGCACCTGCCTGGTTGTGCTCCTTGCACAAGCCTTGCGCCCAGTCACACCGCCGCTTCTGGGCAGGCTTCAGCGGGCGAAGATCAGTTCGCGGAAGACGAAGAGGCGCAGGAGACTGCATGGGTAGACTCAGATCTGGAGGATGACCCGTCCGGCTTCCCAGGGGCTGCTCCACACGCCCGGGTGCAAACACACAGCACGACTCAAGATGAGCGGGCCCCAGCCTCCATTGCAGCCGCTGCTGCCGCAGACATGTCAACGCAAGCACGGAGGGATTATGGTGCAGGCCGTGGCAGCGCTGGAGGGGCTGTGGGGCAAGTGAGGCCTGGGAGCCATCACCCAGGTCCGCTGATGCTCATGTCGAAGAGCGCGGAGCGAGCCATGCGCGAGGCAGCCGCGCGCGCTGGAGGCCTCGTGACAAATGCATATGCAACTGGTCCGCTGCAGCATGGCAGCACACCGCAGCCGCACAGGTGGCGTGCGCCCCAGCAGCCTTCACCGCCAGCAGTAGGGAGGCCAGCTGGGCCACGGCAGATGCAGCTGGGCATGAACTCCAGTGGTCGAGCAATGCAACCGAGCAGTTCAGCACCACTGGGCACTACAGCATCCTCTGAGGGTCATGCCGTCCAGAATGATCCTGCTCCTATCCCACCTCAAGGCATCACATTTGCAACCAGTGGCCCACAACCCCAACAGGCTCTCCCTCTGCTTCCAGGCCCCTCAAAACCACATGAAATGTCCCCCACGACATCTGATAGCCACGCAGCTGGTGCTCACCATCCGCAGGGTGCGGCTGGATGTCATCATGCCAGCCTTGCATATGTCATGGGCAGCACCACAAGCAGCAGTGAAGGAGTGCACAGGGGTGCAGGATCTCCTGCTGGAGGAGCAGGCCCAGATGCCATGGGTGATGTTGTGGAGGGTCCTCGCTCAGACGGCAATCAGGATGTTGCAGATACAGGCACAGGCGGATCATGGGAGGGGGACGAATGGTCGGCACTCGCATTTGATGTGGAGGAGGGGTATGAGGAGGGAGAGGGGCAGGACGGGGGATGGTGCTGGGAGGGTGATGAGGGGCAGATGGAGGGAGAGGGTGGGCCGCCAGGTATGGGCGACAGGGACTGGTGCAGCGACGGAGGGCAGGAGTGGCCACCACATGCAGGCGCAGGTGATCATCAGCGCCCTGCCCATGGTCGCACCAACATGGACTGGGATGAGGCAAGCCTTGGGGTTGAGACGGAAGTGGAGGTGGCAGGGGGTGGGGCAGATGAGCATGGTAATCATACACACCCAGGGAATGACACTAAGGCAGGATGTGAGCCTGCCGCGCCACACCCTGGGAGGGTCACAGCAGCAGGCCCCAGAGACCTGGGTCCACCTTTTTCCATCGGCATGGATGCTGGCAGCATGCGGCTTTCCAGCAGCATGCATGCCGCAGCCAAGAGAGGTGTATCGGTTTTGGGCCCAGCACGCAGCATGCGATCTGGCAGCAGCGCGGGTGAGGCTGAAGGGGAGCGTGTCGTTCTTCATGTGGACGTGGACTGCTTCTACTGCTCGGTACGTGCCGGTGCAAGAGTTACTGTGCGCAACATGCCCCGTCGGCTTGGCCCACTGCATGACATCCGAGCATGCAGGTGTTAGGGTGCATGCCATGGAGCCGTGCCACCAGCCCTGCACCAGGGCGGACCACCCAGCCGGGGCTCCTGCAGCCGCTGTCTTGTGCCTCAGTGTTGTATAAATGGCTTGGGACGCACTTCTTGTGCCACTTGGGCTCATCACCGCCTCAGCTGTCTTCCTGTGCCTTACCTTCTTACGTACATGATTACCAGCTGTTTGCAATGCCGTCGTGAACATAGTCTGTGCAGGCGTTGTCTTGGATGATAATCCATGCGAGGTTGTTGCTGCTGTGTTTCAGGTGGAGCGTTTGGATGACCCATCGCTGCATGGAGTGCCGCTGGCGGTGCGGCAGTTCAATGGTGGCGGCTTTGTGGCGGTGCGTGTGAGCATGCAAGGCTGCGCAGCTGCCTGCAAGTGAAAGCGTACCAAGCAGCAAGCACCATCTCTCAGGTCATCGCACAGAGTGCAGCAGCGGCACAGCCTGTTCGTTTTCGTCATCACAAAACACCAGCCAGGCATGCGCTGTCCTGCTGACCTCGCTGATGCGCCCCTGGCTCTGCCGGCTGGGGTGCAGGTGTCGTATGAGGCGCGTGCGGCAGGCATCCGGTGTGGTGATGGCGCGGGTGCAGGCGGCCGTGTGGTACGTGGCACGCATGCCTCATGCCCTCGCCCGTGTGCAGTGCGTGCCATCTTTCCCGCTGCATTCCTTACACGCCCTCCAGTGCTCTCCCCATGGAGCCAGTGTCCCCTTGTGCCCACACGCCTGCATCAGCTGCACTCTGCCACCTTGTGCAGTAAGACTGCCTTCTTGCATACCATATGATCATCCAATGATGATCCCATAATCATCCTGCATGTCATCAGCATGACGTGGCGAGGGAGCTCCGTGCCCCACAGGCCGTGCCGCACCTGCGTGCCATGGGGGCCATGAGCGAGGCTGAGGCGCGCGCACGCTGCCCAGGCCTGCAGATCCGCCCCATGCGCACCACCCGCTACCGCCAGGTGCGCACCGCCACTGGCCTTTCCTGCGCTCCGTTAGGCTGCACAGGGGCGGCTGCATGCGAACGTGCTGCAGCCGAGGACTCCATGAGTGCGTGGGCAACTGATGCGCTGGGCTGTGTGGTGTTTTTGGTGATGCATGCAGGTGGCGGATCGCATACTTGCACTACTGCAGCGTTTTGCACCTGGGGGAGCTGTGGAGAAGACATCATGTGCGTGAGCACACGCCTGGCGTATGGACACATTTCGCATCATGCTGGACATGTCTTGCCAGCATTGGGCCCAACCACTCACCACATGGACATCAACAGCATCCGCACAGTGTAAAATGCTATTGAATGGCATGCCCACCGAGCCACAAAGATGTGCCTTCTTGAACTGCTTGTGTTCGTCACACCCACCTACCACAGATGATGACTTCTACCTGGACGCCACTGCTTGGACCACCACGCGTGACGACCCCGAGGCTGAGCTGCCCACAGTGCTGGATCAAAACTGCATACCTGGCACATCCAGCACAGGCCATGCCGGTAGCGTGTCCTGCAGTGGGCCGCCACTGCCCCTGCCCACCCCTTCCCAGCCGCACCCATCCGTCAAGGTGGCAGGGGGTGGGGACTGGGCCGCAGTGCCTGACCCACTCCGCCGCGGCGTGGCGCTCGCGTGCGCGCTCAGGGCAGCGCTGCAGTCAGAGCTGGGCCTCACTGCATCTGTAGGCGTGTCACACAACAAGCTGATGTCCCGGCTGGTGGGGCCGCTGCACAAGCCAGACACTGTGACGGTGTGCCCACCTGCGCTGGCGCCACAGGTCATCGGGGGCATGGCCATCAAGGTGTGCTCCGTGGCCGTCTGCGGCACGCCTTGATTGTCAGCTGGTGTGGCACCACGAGCCCTGCCTGCTTCACATTCTCAGCTGCTGAGGGCACCACGAGTGAGGGCACCCAAGTACAGATTAAATCTACCCTCTGCAGTGCCTTGCTGAAGCACCCCCTGCCTGCTGCCCACATGCAGTCAATCCCCTCGCTGCGCGGCAAGGCCGGGGACAGTGTGGTGGCTGCCCTGGGCGTGACCCTGGTGCGAGAGCTCGCGGCCTTCACCCCGCAACAGCTGGCGGCCAAGTGCGGGCCTGAGCTTGGTGCGCGGCTGGCACGTCTGCCGCTGGGGTGTGATGGCGGTGCTCAGGTGCGGCCGGCATGTGAGGCACCCAAGGATGAGCCTGTGGTGATTGCGTGGGTGGACTTGCCGTTTCTGCATCTCCGGCGCCCTAACCAGCCAAACTGCTAGGTGCATGGGCCTCGGCCAACGTTGCCATCACTGCTGAACAGTGCAGGGCTCGGGAGTTGCCTTGGCGCCTGGGCATTCATGCTTGCAGTGTATAGCACTTGCGCCTTGGATCACGGCACCGGTGCCCTGCTTGTCCCCTGCAGGTGCAGCCCCGGGGGCCTCCGCAGTCACTCATGGTGGAGCGCTCCTTCCCGCCCATGTCCCGCTGGGCAGCAGTACGCGCAGCACTGGAGCCGCTGGCGGCCACACTGTGGACGCGGTGGGTTGGGAGGGCTGGGGTCGGGTCGGTGGTGGGGGCCACCGCAGCCTGCTGCAGTGTGCAGTGGCACCTTTTGGCTGGTACTCTGTGGATGCTCCGCAGATTCACTCGGGATTGGGTATCATTTCATGTGGTGTTTATGCATTTCACGCAACACGAGATGCGCCATGCACGCACGATTGCAAAACACGGTGCATGCAGGTTGGTGGATGAATGTGGCGCCCACACCCCACCGCGCATGCCCAGCCGCCTGACGCTGACGCTGCGCAACGGCTACGGCGCACCGCGCACTCGCAGCGGGGAAGTGCCGCTGGCGCTGACCTCGACGCTGCGTGCGGCCCTCGCACACTCCTCCCAGTCCCAGCTCCAAGGAGAACGCGTGCACCAGGCTGCAGCAGCTGCTGGCTGGAGCCAGGTGCCAGGGGCAGCAGGTACAGCCGTTTCCGCAGCTGGGACGAACCAGGAGGGTGAGGTGACTGCATCATGTGGTCATGGTCAGCCAGGGACACATGCCGCCCCTGAGCCCATGCCAGCACTCCTCCTAGTGCCGACCAATCCCTACCCAGATGCACAGCGCATTTCCAATGGAGCAGGTGCAGGAGCCTCAGCAGGTGCTGTCCATGCGCCTGCAAGCACCCCAGATGGTGGTGCTGCTGGCGCAGGTCCGGCTGCAGAATCAGGTGCTGCAGCACCCCTCGCCACTCCACTTGCACAGGCGGGCGTGCGCGCACTGTTGGAAGGGGCAGCAGGGCTGTTCAGGCAGGCTGCACCACAGTCACGTGGCCCATTGGCCATCACGCGCATAGCCATTGGGGTTGCCTTCCCGCCCACACAAGGCGACCGCAGCCTGTCAGGTGTCGCAGCAGGTAGGAGCAACGGGGCAGCCGCTGGGGCCACCATCCGTGCTTTTTTGACTGCAGGCCGCACTCCCAGGCAGCAGCAGCAGCAGCTGCTGCTGCAGCCGCCAGCTGCACATGCAGCATGCCAACCAACCGAGCAGGCATCGCAGCAGCAAACGCACCAGCCGGCTCAGCCACTGAGCGTGGTGAGTAGGCTGCGGCAGCCGCCGCCATACAGAATTTTGCACTCTCCCCAACCCACAACAGCCCAGCCACTGCATGCAACAACTGTGCGACCGCATGGTCCTGCCCATGCGGCATTGGGCCACAGGGAGGGTAGTGTGGATGTGTGTGGACCTGAGCCAGAGGCCGAGGTGGTGCTAGGCAGCCAAGACCACGTGGGGGAGGCAGCCACAGCAGATGCCGCGCTACAGCAAGCACCAGTGCGCCAGGCTGACGCAGCGGAGGCGGGAGACCGCAGGCTGGTGGGCGATCAGGGTGGTGGCTGCACGTATGGACCGGTTCACTCTGCACGAGCAGCGGGCGAGGTGAGGGCCACGGCTGTATCTGAAGGGGGCCACCATGCAGACGTTGAAGTGGTGATGGTAGAGGAGGAGGAGGAGGAGGTCGAGGTCGTGGAGGTGGTAGAGGAGGGCAAGGAGGAGGGGGAGGGCAAGGAGGAGGCAACAGGCATTCGGGTCCTTGGTGGTGGCAACCAGCGACACAATGCTGCAGGCATGTCCGCACATGAGCAAGGTCAGGGTCAGTTGCACGAGGGGCAGGCAGAAGATGACGATGGGGACATCTTGGGGGTGGAAGAGCTAGAGGTTGAGACGTGCGAGGAGTCGTCAGGGGACTGGCTGGAGGACGAGGAGGATGCGCGCATGGCTGCTGACCGTGCCCTGGCACTCCGGCTTCAAGCTGAAGAGGAGGCTGCAGTGCAGCGGGCTGGTGCATCTCTCCCAGCGCTTCTCCCTGAAGCACAACCAGTGATGCGCGATGGGGCTGGGGGCGGGGCTGCATACAAGGCGGCTGGCACACAGTCGGGTGGTGCAGCGGGCGTTAGCAGCAGCAGCGCAAAAGGCACAAAGCGCACTGCTGCAGCAGCAAGGTTGGGGTCTCAAGCTGCCAGCCGAGGGGTGAAGAAGAAGGGCACAACTCATGTGGGCAAGGGACAGCTGCGTCTGGATTCGTTCTTCAAGTAGCTGGCTAATAGTTCACAGGCATGCAAGTAACTCAATGACGGCGCTCGAGTTTGTACAGTACCCAGTGCGCAGTGTACCTGTCAATTCTTGACCGGGGTACTTCACCACAAGTTACTTCATTGTACAATGTTTTGTTTCAACTCATATTCTGCAACAACCTGCACATTGAGAACCATGGAAATCGCAGGCCTGTTACATGACTCACCCCCAAATGACTTGTTCATCAGTGGGCCTTGCAATCAGCCTGCAGGTCTGGTGCAGGTTATCTATGCACACCAGCACATCCTCCCACCTGCTTCCCTCCCCAACAATCACTTCTTGAACAGCTGTGGCCTGCCTGCATCATCGCCCCTGCTGCTGCTGCCACGAGCCTGCCCCTGTGCCTGCTGCGTGCGTGGTGTGGCTGCCATAGCATTCTTGATGAACCGCGCAAGCTCATCAGGCGAAGGCAGGGCCAGGTGTGGCCGCATCTCTGCCGCTGTCTGCTGCACCCACATCTTGAACAGGCTGAACAGCAGTGCATGTGAGAAGAGGGAGTGGGTCGCGTAAGCTGACAGCAGCTCACGCTCCTGACTTGCTGACTGCAGGGACGCCATGAAGCGCCCGGCTGCCAGCACTGCATGCATCCACTCTGCTGCAGGCGTCTGCGGGAGCGGAATTGCAGCACCCCCAGCCGCACATGTTAGCATCTTGGCATTTGCGACTGTTGGTCGCTTGAGGCACAAGCGGCATGCGGTATACGAATAGCTGCAGCAGCACACATGGCCCATGTGCCCAAAAGGTGCACGTGCACCTGACTGCCAGCCCAACCCCCACAGCACGCGCACAGTGTTTCAAATGCTGCATCGTACAGTGTAATGAGCTGCAGCTACGAGGCCCCGCACCTTTTGCCCAATCTGGTAAGTAGCAAAGTGATACGTGAAGTTGTTGTGCGCCTCAGCTGCACCCAGGTTCAGCGTGAGGAAGACAGCATCGATGGCTGTCAGGAATGCAGCTGTCTTGCTGGCTTGTGACACCGAGGGGTCACTGCTGGTGGCCACGGACGCCAGCTGTTGCAGCTTGTCCACCAGCAGAAGTGCATCAGGGGCTGACTGTGCTGACCCAGCAGCTGTGCCGCTGGGTGCAGGGGCTGACATGTGGGGTGTGGTGAGCTTGGTGCTCTGATGCCACTTGCGGTAGCTGTCAGAGCCGGCCAGCTGCTGGCGCTGCGCATGCAGGCCTGCAAAGATGGCCTGGCGCAGCGCGTGCAGCAGCTGCTGCGTGGGGTCCTGGGGCACACCTCCGGCCGAGAGGGATGCGGCCGCGGTGGGCAGCAGGTAGCGCGCAATGCGGCTGCGATGCTCAGCAAGTAGGCTGCCTTCCTGGGCTGTACTGGGCAGCGGGGTGGGTGTGAGGAAGGTGCTGCTGGTGAGCTGCACTTGGACCTGCACTCCCGGGAAGTCGTAAAACTTGACTGCATCAAGGAACCAATGCACCTCTTGCGCATCATGTGTCTCAGCCTCCAGCACTGTCTTGTAGGACCGCATCTCGAACTGCTCTCGCCCAATCTTGTCGATGTGGGGGCCTCGCACCACCGTGAAGCGTGTGCGCTTCCAGTTCTGGGGCACCCTCCGCTCCCTGATGGGCATGAATAGATTTACTGGGGCGTCTGGAGGTGCTGATGGCAGCAACGATGTGCTCTTGGGCGCGAAGTTTATGAACATTAGATCCCTGATCGTGGTGCTGGCCTGGTCCAGGTACCTCCGCTCAAAAGCTTTGATGGACACCTCCACCTGGTACCCTCCACGTCTTTGCTGCGGTTGCTGCTGGTCCTGGAGTTCTGCCTGCTGTGTCGTGGTCACATGCAAGTACCGATGTGCGCCTCCCGGTTGTCGCCAAGCCTGCAAGCCTGATGACGAACTGCATGGCTCTGATTGTAGCACATGCGAGCAGCTGCAGACAACACCAGACCCTGACCTAACCAGCTGCTGTACTCCAGCATGTTCAGCAGCCCAAGCGCTGCGTGCTGCACGCAGTAGCAACGCTAATGATCCTGACATATCGCGTTACGCCGTGTTGGGCAGCGAGAACGACAACGAGTACCACTATCACACTCATTGAGGGTTCAGGGTTTGGGCCCAGCAGCGTCAGCTCAGCTGCAAGTGCCATGACACTCTTGTGCACCACAGCAGCCTCAGTGAGGCCACTGCTCCCGTGCCTTGGTGGCGTTCCTCCACTTCACTTCACGGCAGCACACCCACACTGGTTGCAGCATCCCCTCTGAAGACTGGGTTGTTTAGGTGCCAGTGCCCTCGCTTTCCTCAGGTTTGCTGCTTGTGGGGAGCCTGAGTCAGGTCACTGCTTCCTTGAAAGTCACGCCTTATGGCGTTCGATTGACAAGCTGGAAGCTTTCCTCCCTCCTGCCCATCTGCACCAGCCAGCCGTGCACGCGGACACCACAACCGTGGATACATAACAGCATACTCCGTATGTATGTACAGCATATACCATATACGTGTAGAACCCATGGCACCCTGCCACAAGCATTGAACTCCACTGCCAGCGCTAAACGCCTGGTCCCTCCTGCCACTGAACCTGCACAGTTGCGCAAAGATCTGGAGCCATTCGCCAATGTGATTCAGGCCTGGGCTGCATCGTCTCAATTGGTTCTTGCCACCATTCACAGCCTGCAGCAGCACAAGGCTGTGCATTCTGCTTGGCTGCTCACAGATTAGTGAAGCGTGCCCACAGCGACTCAAAATAGCTGGCAAACTGGCTCGTCAACTGTGGGATGTCAAGGATCACGACATTCTCGTTGTTGCCCAGTACAGCTTGGCGTGTCCAGCTGCACGTGCATGGAGGGGGTGACAACCACCACGTGAAGGGTTCCAACCAGTCCAAAACAAAACATACAACAATCACGTCCGCCAAATCCCTGCACGGCAGCCCCGGCACGACTGCAACCGTCTCATGCACTCTTCATGCAGCTGCATTCCAGCGTGAACAGCGGCATGGCGTCACAGGCATGGCGTCACAGGCAAATGCTGCAAGAACCGACTCCCTCACTTGAATGAGCCGTTAATAAGGATGCGACCGTCTACGATTGCGAACTTGTGGTGCATGTGTGTTGATGCGTGGTCAACTTTGACTGCGCGGACCACAACAAAGCAAAACCGTTTCAGCCATGAGCAGCACAGGCCGAGACATGGACCTGCAACAGGGGTTTCAAGTTACCCATGTGACATACGCACATACCCCATGATGCCAGCAAGGCCTGCTGCCTGGCGCACCTGGGATGCCCGCCTGCTGCATGCGCTGCGCGTCACTGCCCTGCGTCTTGGCCTGGTCATCGTCCGTGATTACGCGTACCTTCACACCACGCTGCACACCCACGCGATCGTAGCATAACGCGTGCGTGAGTGCACCACATCACACAATCAGACCATGCGTGCGAGGAGTTAAGTACACACAGGCTGTACCCGGGAGAGGCGCACGCAGCTGACGTGAGTGTACATGCTGGTCAACTGTGTGCACCAGTGGCCAAGTCTGAAGGGCTGGCCTGCCATGCTCACCTTGTGTGCATCAATTACGGCATCTGAAATGTCATCACACTGCAGATGCAATGTCAGCATGGCATTAGTCCGGTGCTCAACAACAAAGGGCAACCTGGAACTGGCATCTGGAATACCTGCCACATGAGAACCACTTACCGTTATTGTGAACACGCAGATGACCAGGGTCTGCCGTGCTGATGCCAGCACCTCAAGTAGCTGAGAAAGTGATGTTGCCTGATGTGCAAAATTGCAGTTTGGCCGCCTGAACACGCATGACACAGACAAATTCAGTGTGTATCGCTGTTCCCCTCAGCAAGTGTGGCCTCGATGCTGCATCAAGTGGCAGCCGGGGTGTGTTGTAGATATGATGTGGCCGGCGTGTGAAGTGCATCCCATTTCACGCCCAACCATCTATGTGTGCGTTGCATGCGCACTCACTTGCAGCCACCGGCACGCTGGGCGTTGCGGCAGGGCAGCGCAGGGTCTGGGAAGAACAGGGCCTTGCAAATGGTATAGCCAGCCCCTGCCTGTGGGGCATGTGCATAGCCTGTTGGCGGAGGTGGCGCTTGTGCAGGTGGACCAGCGGATGCCGCTGCAGCATATGTCTGCCCAGGGACAGTCGGGTAGTATGCATGTGCTGGTGGCGGATAATATCCTTGAGGTGGTTGGCCTGGATACGCCTGTTGGCCCGGTGGCGGATGCTGATACTTGGCAGCGTTATCCTCTAGTGCTGAAAGACAGCCGCCCATGTCAGCTCACGGCCTGCGCATGGCATGGCCGGGCAAATGCATACATGTGATCAAGAGGTGCACGTCAACTACAAAGAACTGCCGGCTGATCAATGGCATGTGCATCTTATCTGCTTAAAACAGCTTACCCTGTTACCAAAACCCGTTGAGGACACAATCCAAAACCAGATCACCAGCTTTGTAAGTTCGATGCACCAGTTACAGAGCTATTCTATGCGTGGTGTAGAGCAGTAATCATATGATGCGGGGAGCTGGGCATCGTTTCCCAGGTCACTGGAAATGGACCTGGGAGGTTAGTCTTGGGCTCTCAACCACCCGCCAGATATGTGCATTAGCACCGCGCTCGAAGCAAAGGCAAAGTTCAGTGGCCCACCTTTGTCGCATCTGGAAACACTCGTGTCCGGGCAAGGAAGCAAGTGAGGTACTGCGCAGGAAGGTGTTTCAAAGATGTACACGATGACGCCGGAACAGGTGGCCGACCGGAGGCAGTCATTGAATGAACTGGCTTATTTCGCCGTGCTGAAGGCGCTGCTGGCGTCGGGCCAGGTGCGCGTAGCTGGGATGTGCCAGGCGAGGGTGGCTGCCGCCCCCTGCACAAGTCTTGAGGCACGACCCTTGTGACATACCTGACCTGGCCCTTCTGCGCTGCCGGATGCGCAGGGCAGCAGCCTTGGCTTGACGGTCAAGCTGCGCAAAGAGCTGAACATCACTAACCAGCAGCACAAACAATGGTTCGACGACCTGCGAGCTGCGCAGCAGTCTGGAATGCTGACCCACACGTAAGTCGACCCAACTGCACCACTGTGAAATAGCACACCTGCTACAACGGCTGCCCTGGCTACGACGTCTAGAATTCCTTGGGTGCATGACCTCTGGCCTTTGGGGACTGTTGCTGCGCGTTTAAGGCTTTATGGCTCTTGCGTCTGTGCCTGTAGGCAATTACAGCAGCAGCCAATGGTCCAGCCAGCAGCAGCGTATCAGATGGGTATGGGAGTACCTGTGCAGTCCGTCCCCTCAGGGCGTATGGCGCGGCAAAATAGCAAGCCAGCATCACATCAGGCAGCTGCGCCAGTCGCAGCATATCAGCAGCAGCCAGCAGCATATCAGCAGCAGCCAGTGTACCAGGCAGCCCATGCGTACCATCAGCAGCAGGCGATGGCACAGCAACCACAGCCAGCTGTCGCACAGCAGCCACCAGTTGAGCAGCTGAACGCGGAGATGATTGGATACAAGGCAGAGTACTTCTGGACCTCAAACCGCGTGTGGCAAGAGGGTGTCATTACACGCTATGTGCCACCCAACATTTGGTGCGTTGTTTGGCTTGCACTATGATACCGTAGTTCATGCGCATGCAGCCATGCACCAGTTCCTTGATTTGATTGTTTGCTATTCTGTGTTCATGATGTGAGCTGGCCCCCATTGTTGTTACTGACCCTGCCCCTATGTGCTATGCACATGCCACCCTGCAGCATCACCTTCAACCTCAACACACCCCACCAGATAGATGAGTGGATTAGGTGGGAGCAGTCCGAACACTTCAAGATGAAGCCGGAGCGCGTGGATATGCAAAAGATCGCGCAGTACCGCGCATCAAGGCATGTACTAATGTAGTGTTGTACGTGCTGCTGCTGCATGATGCTGATTGTGGTTCTTGCCTGCACGCTCCTGCCTTGTTTCATATGAGCAAACCTCTCAGGCTTTGCCCATTTGAAATTAGTGGCAGGACATTGAATCTTCTGTTGTCATTTTCTTGCTTGCAGGGGGCTTCCGCTTGCATAGTGATGATTACAAGTCAGTTCAGTTCAGCTCAATCAATCAACCAGTCCATTCAGTCAGACGACGGTGCGGTACGGGAGGGTGGGATTGTGTTGACTCTTGCCAACCAGGGTGTCCGCACCATGGGGCAAGCAACGCAGCATACACAGGCAGCCTGTGGCAAGTGTGCAAGCCATAACGAGGTTCACGGCACTTGTTACATTGTGAGGATAGTAGCCGCTGTTGCTGGGCACATGCACAAGGGGCGCACGTCGTTCCTTGTTTTTTATCATGTAACCGGATCCGCGCATGCACTCATGTTCTGTGCGCAATCACTGCCAGACCAGCGCAGGTCATGCAGAGCCAATGCCAGGCTGCTGCATGCCAAGATGCAGCAAGCGGCACGATCACCTGTCACCTGTCTTGCTACATTGTAGTCGCTGTGGTCCATGGAGTGTCAGGTTTATGGTTAAAGAAGCGATTTCGTTTTGCCTTTCAGAAACGGATCGTTGCCAGAATCAAAAAAGGTGAGAGGTGTGGCCGAGCCTGAGTTGCAAAGAGCCTCGCCTCGTCCACGCCTCGCGACACATATTTACCTAGTCCTCTGGCGGCCTCCGTTCTGGAAGACAACATCTGTCAGCCAGCATCTGCACCTCAGGTCCAAGCGCAGCGGCCAGCAGAGCAGGCAAATTGCAGCTTGGAGAGGCTGCTTAGTAGGTGGCACCTTGCAATAAAAGCTTGGTTCTTTGGCAATGTGCTTAGCAGCTGCAGCTCGTCAGCTGGCTTGTGTATCTCGCGATGCCCACAAAGGGAGCGCTTCTGCACATTTCTTAGGCCAAGCGATCGGGATAGGAGGCTTGCCGCACCGCATCTGTCAGCATGCTCAGCATGATTCGGTTTGACTACATGTGCAGGCCTGGGGCAATGGAAGCCATGGGTGAGGAACAACTGCAACCACGACCGGCCAAGAGGGCCAAGCTGAGCCACGGCGCTGCGGAGGAGCAGGTATGCATACCTTGGCAATACATTCACACCTGGCATGACATCCCATGCATCGGGCATTTGTTCAATGCTCACAGCCCGTGCTGATGCTTACCAATGCGATGCAGGCTGTGCCTTTGCACCTGCCTCCTGAAGTTCTGCAGCAGGTGCTTGTCCATGTACGACCAGCCGCTAATCATGCACCCCACCAAGTGTGCAAAGAATGGCGCCGCCTGTTGCAGCCCGTACAGGCCCAAGCCAATTGGCTGGTGAATGCTGTTGGAGGAGGCAGTCTGATGCAGGCCCTCAAATGTGTGGCAGCCTGCCCAGACGCTGTGCAGCGCATGGCATCGCTGCGCATCCTGCGCCGCGCGTTCCTCCCGCTGTCACGGGACTCACGTCCAGCTAAGCCCCACCACATGCTGGTGGCAGCAGCGGCTGCAGCAGTGCGCAGCGCAGCAGGGTGTGGGCATGAGGATGTCATCACCTATATGCTTGCCGAGATTGAGTGCCACTACACAATGCAGATAGTTGAGCGTCTGCGTGAACAGGCAGCTGCCTTCAGAGCCCAAGCAGCTGCCGCGGCGGCCAGCCCCACTGCGGATGCCTCCGCCATTGCAGCTGCACAGGCAGCAGAACGTGCCGCTCTGGACAAGGCAGAGCAGGCCATGGCGAACGTGGTTGACTTGCTTGAGGACGTCGTGAATGAAGTACATCCAAAGGCCAAGTCAGCTGCCGCAGCTGCACCTGCAACTGCGCCCACAGCCCCTGCAGCTGCTGAGCCCGCTGCTGTAGGTGCACCTGCAGTGGCCGCGGCTGAAGCACATGCTGCAACTGTACCAGCGCTGGCCGTTAATCAACCATCACAAACAAATGAGCAGTTACCCCCAGCGCCTGCACCTGCCACATCTTCACTGACTGCGCCATCTCATGTGGAAGATTCCACAGCCACCACCTCTGGAGCAACAACAGCAGGGGAGGCTTCGGGTGGTGCTGTGGCGCCTGCCAGTGCTTGCCTTGAGCTAGCAGCCAGCGCAGGAGATGCAGCAGCTGGGCCCTCCTCTGCGAGCGCAGCCTCACCCGCATCAGAGGTGGCTGCCACAGCTGCAAGTGTTGTAGACGCATCTCCTGGTGCATCACAGGCTGCCACAGCCCCTCAGCTGCCACCACCAGCACCAGCTGCACCTGCCATGGCGGCTGGGGAGGGGGAGCAAGGTCAAGCAATGGATGACGGGGGTGCAGTAGCTGCAGCAGCACCAGCTGCTGCGCCACCTGAAGCAGCAGCAGAAGAGCAGGGCGCAGCAAACGATGTTGCTGCAGCCTTTGCCGACGCGATGGAGGCGCTGCTGGAGGATGGGGAGGAGGACGAGGAGGAGGAGGAGGAGGATATGGATGACATTGATTTTGTCGAGGACCCGTGGTTACTGCAAGTGGATGGGCCAGGCATGGATGGGGTGGAAGATGAGGAGGCTGAAGTGGAGGATGACGAGGACGAGAGTGAGGAGGTGGCAGAGCTGATGGATGCGCAGCATGATGCTCTGCTGCACATCTTGTCAGCTGGCGTGCAAGGTGCAGCGCGTCACGGGCAACTGGCCATTTTGAGGCGTGTGCTGAGGCGGCTGCCAGCTGGGGTGGGTGCGTTCAACCGTGCTGCACTGCTCCAGGCTGGCCTGGTGCAGGCGGGGGAGGGAGCGCAGCCGGCTGTGTGGCGGCTGCTCTTCTCCTGGTCCTACGCGCAGCCCGCACTGTACGCGGAGACATACAAGAGGGGCACCTGGGGGCATGTGCTTGCCGCATGTATCCGTGGTGGCTCCCACGCCATGGTCAGCCGGTGCCTGAAGCAGCATTTTGGGGATAAAGCGGCAGGCCCGCTGCTGGAGCAGGCAGCCGCCCAGGACGACGGCCAGCTGTGCGCCTTGCTGGCCAGAAACTTGACGGTGCAGCCCACTGCCGGCGCCTTCGTGACTGCCGCCCGCTTGGGGTGCTGCGCCGCACTGCGCGCCATTATTCGCGCGTGGCCCGGGGGTAACAACCGGCCCATGAACGGCTTTGAGGCCGCGCGCATGCAAGCGGAGATGGAGCGCATCCGCGTCGCGCTGAGCCAGGCCCTGTGGGCGGCAGTGGTGGCGCAGCACACGGAGGCAGCTTCCATCATCATGGACACGCGGCACGAGGCTATGCACACCATCATTGCACGCCGCCTCAAGACATTGCTGCAGATCCCGGACCTTGCCCAGTCGCGCATGGACATGGCGCAGCTGCTGGTCAGCCGCTGCCAGCGCTTCACAACCAATTCCGACTACCTGCAAGCCGCGCTGACGGCAGCGGTGAAGCTTGGCGCGGAGCAGATCGTGGAGCCGTTGCTGGCGCGCTTCCACGCACGGCCGGATGTGGCCGCGGTGCAGGCTGCGTGGGCGTTGCCGGCGGATGAGCGCGCGCGTGTGTGGCCGCTGCTTATGGCCAAGGCGACGCGGTCAAAGGAAGACTTGCTGTCTGCGGCTGCACGTGCAGGTGATACACCAATCTCACGGCCTAAGCGTTTGTAACCATCATCACACATTTAAAGTTGGCTGGATTTGTCAATGGGCTTGTTTCAGGGGCATCTGTGGGCACCGGCACTGCTCCTGACTGTTGGCTTGCTTTGACCCGGGGTTGAGGCATGCAGCACGGTTGAGTCAGGCGTGCACAAATCCAGTTGTGTGTGCGCAACAGATGCACTGGCTGCTCACCTGTCTGTCGTGCTGCCTCTGCCCACAGGCGAGGTGACAATGCTAGAAGAGCTGCTGACCAAGGGCCAGATCTCGCCCAGTGAACATGACAGCGCCTGCCTTGAGGCAGCTGTCAGCGGCAGGGGTCCGTCCAACCTCAAGGCCACTAAGGAGCAGGATGCACAGGCAGCAGCTATGGTGGTGCTGCTGCTGGAGCATGGTGCACACCCGCGTGCAGACACCAGCGCAGCACTGGTGGCGGCCGCGATGCGCGGCATGAGGCAGACATGTGCAATTCTGCACCTGGCCGGCGCAGATTCTGCTGCGGTGGGGGGACGCATGTTGGCGGGCGAGGCTGGGCTGGAGACAGAGCTGTTGAAGCTGGAGCGCATGGCATGCTGTGGGGCTGTAAGGGTAGAATACAAGGAACTACATTTGGAATGGCTGCAGTCCCTGCGCAAGATGGTCGCAAGGTCAGCCGCGTGCATTGAGGCGTGCGAGGCCCTGCTGATGCAGGAGTGAGGCGCAAGCGTTCCTGCTTTTGTGCTTTAGGCATGTAGTGTTGCTTTCCTTTTGGTGCAGTTACAAGCTGAAGTATACAGGTGTTCAAGTTCGTGTTTAGGCCCACAGATGCGCATAGCCGCCTTGCTGCAGGAGCACAGGAGATGTTCCCTTGCAGGATGGTGATTGCTCTTGATGCCCGCAGGTGTGAGGCCGCACAGCGCATTTGTTTAGACACTCAGAACCTGCAGTAGTTCAGCCATATTTGAGTTGCATAGTTGCATTCATGACTGTGGTAAGCCCTCGGACACAGCGCGCTTATCGATGTGTGACTCAACACGTCATGTAACGGCAAGCAGCTAGGGTCCTGTGGCAGCAACACTTCGCTGACATATAGGCGATACAGCCCATACACAAGAATGATCAAGTGCAAGCACATCATTCATTGTCACAAAATTACTCGAACAGTCAATGGGGCAGGTTGTTGAAAGCTTCATCAGGTATAAACAAACTTCAGCATTCAACCACTCAGTCCAACAACTTGTAAAACCCTAGCATTGCAACCAAGTAGCATCGCAGCTGTGTAACAAGGTGGGAATAGCGCAGTGTCGTGTTCGTATGTTGATATGAATTCAGCGGTTTCTGAACAGCGCAACTTCCCAATTGTAACCATTCGCAATTGATGTTTCTCAGCGTAAGCTACAACAATTCATCCGTTACCTGTCACGCTAACGCTTCAGATCGTCATGGTGCTGAACGCATGCAATTGTAGCTGCTGTGCACCTGCTTGGCATGGCAGGCATGGCATGCACGACACGCAGGCCCTTTGACATCAGCAGCATTGGGCTGCCTTCCCTGAGGGGATTGACCATTTCAAACCATGTTCTTGCTCTTCTGTGCACAGCAAGCATGGGAACTGTGCGGCGGGACGTGCTGCGGGGGACCTTGAATCCTGAGAACCCACTGAGCCTGTTGAGGGGCAATGGGCTGGTGTGGCAGGATGTGTTTAGCCGTGTAGATGCGTGGTACGAGGATTTTATCAAGCGGGAAGGTGTGGCTTTCAAGGTTCTGAAGGCGCGGAGGGACAGGCAGGGATTGGTGCGCTTCCCTCCTGCCCAGGACCTTGACATCAACATGATGCCCTTCAAGTACTGGCAGGTGCGCCAGCCTCATATCAAACTGCTTGCAATGGTGTTGACGAAGCCATGGCCGGCCGTTGATCAGCTTAGCTTATGTGATCACACATCTATCTTACTGAGCAAGTCAGAGTGCTTGGAGTAAGTCACAGACCTTGTGTGCGCGAATGTATTTCGCCTCACTGGTGTGGCCTGTGCGTTCTGATCAAGCAATTATGCAAACACACTGCAGGCTGAAGCCACGCTCCCCCCAGAGCTGCACCCCTACATCCCCATGATCCACGCCTGTCCTGTGCCCCCCTGGGATCCGATTCGAGACCATCACAACCATGATCTTGTGGTGTACCTCACAGTGCGTGTACCATGTGCGCCCTCTTGTTGCAGCAACACCAACCAGTGTGCCGGTTGGCGGCTGTCATGCATGTGGCACTCATGACTGGCCTTCAACAAAAAACTGGCCGTCTCAAGGAGGTGTGCGGGGGTCTGTGCACCCGATGCTGCAGGTGCATGAGGCATGGGTACCTGTAGGGCACACACACAGGCGGCCAGGGGTGCACATCGAACGGCCGGGGGTCCTCAAGCCAGGTGACGTGCTATTGGTGCCAGAGTTGTTTGGAGCATTGCACGCTGGACAATGTTTGAACGCTCAATGGGGTGTGTTTGACGCTCATATTGCCTTATGCTCAGCACCGAGCCATCATTGACCCGCTGGGGCTGTACTCTGCAGCACACGCTGAGGCACCTAGGTGCTATCAGGAAAGGCATTTGCCTGCATACTGTGTGCGCGTATTGGGCAGCTGGCTGCAGGTGCTGGCGGGCACGTGGTGCGGCACGACAGAAAGGACAGTATATACAACTCGCTCGCATGGTGGGCACTGCAGCCACAGCCTCAGCCCACTGCTGTGTGATGCATACCTCTCTTCACGCTGATTAACATGCATGCTCCAAGTTCCAACACAATGATCCTGCTCCACCTGATGAACTACTAAGTTGGGGTGTGTAGTTTGGCATGCAGGGGTCTGGGGTGCTGGCTTGATGACATTCCTTTGGATGGCCTATACGTCGCATCCAGTGTCTCAGGGTCAACGGCGGTGTGGCCCGTTCAAATCCAGAACCCTGAGGAGGTAAATTGATGTGTGGTTCTACATTCTCCTTGTGGCTTGTGTGGTAATTGCTGCAACATCTCCTCTGGGGATCCGAGGACCAGGCGGCCAGCCAAGAGGGGTGCATGTAAGCAAGCGTGGGTAGAGCAGTGGGTGTACAGCGCGGCACAGCGGCACTGCAGGCACACGTGTTGTATGTGCAGGTGACGGACATGCATGGCGGCAGTGAGCACATGCGACAAAGGCTGGGTGCGCCAACGCTGCTCAAGGTACATCGCCAGCCTACAAAAGCATCACCAAACAGGATTCACACAACTGTGCGCTGCTTCGGAGCAGCAGCTGCCTTCAATTGCATGTGAAGGAGCAGGACAGGAATACTGCCAGCGTGCTGGTTACATGCTCCGCGACCATCAGCTGGCTGCGTTGATGCAGTGATATGATCTTTCCTGACCATGCACTTGACAGGCGGGGGAGCTGTGCTGGCTGACAGATACAACACCGCACGAGTCGCTGCCGCTGCAGGCACCAGCTGATGACCCAACCGTGACGCGTGTGTACCGCCAGTTCTTCCGGCTGGTCGCAGGCCCAGTGTCCAAGTGGTACGTTGCCACAATGCTACCATGTTGAAGGCGTTTGGGCTTGCTCAGGGCACCTGCTTACATGCTTCACCATGCTGAGTCGCAGCCGCATTCCAGAGGTTAGTGAGGCTTCACCCCGCTTACTGCCTGCACGTGCATCGCGTGTGCAGGTATGCTCGCCACAATAAACCCAACCCACTGGGGGTGCAGCCAGACGCTGAGATATCATACGAGGACAAGTTTCAAAGCTTCAAGCTGAGGGCACATTAACACCTGGCAAGAGCTGATGTGACATGAATTTTGATGCTGGTGGAAAAGTGCAGCGCGAGCAAAGATCTTGTGTGGCAGCAGCACTGCACATGAACTGGCAGCACTTCTGGTGTCACTTACAGGTTAACACAGTGGCTTCTGCTGTGGCTGCCAGCTTGCCTTTACCGGTGCCCCAGGTGATCCTCGATCAACTGACGGGGGATGTGAAACCAAGCAAACCTTCGGCTTGTTCTACTGCCGTAGGGCGCAGCGTATGTAAAGGTTCTGCCCAAACCCAACCCTTAGGCCCTTTCTGAACAAGAGAATCCATAACAAACAGGCGTCTTTTACAACTATTGCATGAGTGCACGTGTCATGCTACCCCACAGGTTGCGAAAATGCTGCAGATACTGTGTAGAAAAAGCGTTGTTCCGTCTTCTAAAGTTGCTTCGTCAAAAGCCCGAGGTTAGGGCTTAGCGGTTCAGGTGTCTATCACCTACAATACGTGCTGCTGGTCATGTGTATTTTGGCTTTTGAACAATTCCATGCCAGCTTGCGTGACGATGCTAGATCTTCGAGTACCGGCCCAACGTAGTATCCAACAACCACGTCTCGTCCAGACAATGCCCAGATGGCGCATTTGTGGCTGCGTCAACCGCCATACTACATGCATGCGCGCTGGGGACAAGGACCCAGACGTGATCCAGTCAGTCAAGGTAAATGTGGCTGCCAATCAACATGCCAACTTTGAAATATGCTGATGGCCTCAATCTCTACGAAGTGGTGACCAGTGGTGGTTCGCATGGCGCATTGGGTTACACAGGACAAGGTGCAGCAGGCACAGTTCTATTCCATTACCAACCTCTCGAAGCAGGTGGACTCCCTGCAGGATGCGGTGAGGCAATGTGCATCTGGGCATGCGCCTGCTCTGTTTGCACCCATCACATTATGACCAAGAGCCCGCTGATGATGTGCCTGTGTGCTGCATGTGCAGCAACTTGACCTCAACACACAGGCAGCACAGCTGCTGACTGCTCTGGGGCTAGGAGACGCTGCGCAGAAGCTGGCAGACAGCAATGCGGCGGCAGAGGCGCGCGTGCGGCAGGTCAGGACGCATGCACAGATCACATGGGCTGGTGCTGCGTGTTGCGCCTGCTTGACATGGCATGCAAGCCCTCACATCATACAGCACCAGCAGGAACCGACCAGCGCACCCTTGCCTCTACTGCCTGCGCATGAGACCTGGCGAGTGATGCGCGCGTGCTCTGCCTGCGCAGGCTCAGCAGCAAAAGGGTGCAGGGCTGCGTCTGGTGGACATGGTGGGGGGGACTGAGTCTCTTCTGGATCAAGAGCTGCAGCGGAAGGCTCAGGCGCAGGGGGCAGATGAGCAACAGCAAGGGGGGCAGGCAGAAGCACGAGCTGCGGCAGAAGGGAAGGGCGGGAGCCCAGGGGGCTGCAGTTAAGTCACCCATGTGGACGGCAGGATGGTGGAGACTGTTGGGGGTCCCAGGGGTGTGGGCATGCAAGGTTGAGGATGTGTGTAGGGATGCTGTGTGACGTGGCCGTGTGATATGAGTGATGGGGGTGGTGGGTTTTTGCGAATGATTAGTCATATCATCTCAAGCAGCACCAATCCTAACAGCAACAGCACCCGGAGGCGCTGGAGCTCAGAATGTCGCAAGCAGTCATGATGATGAGGTGGGTACAGCTGGCTAGGGGAACCCGTTTCAACTCAAGCATGCTGCCTGTTCTCGTACCCTCCCCCTGTATGCACTACCCATGCTTAGATGCTGTACTTCCACGCTGCTGTAGCTGCTGCAGCCCTGAGGTCCTGTGCCCGCTGTCCACTGTGCAGGCGTGCTGGGGTGCTGCGCATGGGCCTAAGCCCCTTGCAGCCGATGGGCGGGCGCGGCATGGGAGCCGCTGCCTCTGGTGCAGCCGCTGGCCTCTTTGCTCGCGTCACAGGTGTGTGCACCAGCCGCAGGCATGGCGTGTGAGGCATGCACGTGCATGCTCTGCTGCTGCTGGCACAGGGGACTTTCCTCAGGGTGGGTGTGTGCATGCCAGACATTCGGAGTGCCTTCGTTGCGTGAGGGTAGCCCATGTGTGGACGTGGCTGTGCTGAGGGGGACGGTTCACAGTCACAGGATGTGTCACCAGCCATGCGTGCCACTATGTGCAGACTGATTCTCATGCGTGGGCTGGCTGTTGGCATCAAACCGCAGGGTTCTTCTCTCACGAGGGGCGTGCACGTGATGCGGCTGCAGAGGACGCAAACGCTGCAGCCAGCAGTGGGTGGGGGCATACACATATTTTTGGTTGCACATGGGCATGGCTTTGGTGGGGGTTATTTGTTCAGCATGTGCAGGCTGGGCGCGCTGGGGGCAAGATGGTGTCAGTCCTTGTGCCAAGGCTTGGCCGTGCTTTGCTGCCGCATGGGACGCCTGCTGCACCGCAGGGGCGGAGGCCAGTGGCGCAGAAGCTGTGGGGCACAGCATTGACGCGGTTGTGCATGGTGTGGCGGCCGGCATCACCGCAGCCAGGGACAAGGTGCGCAGCTGTGCCCGCTCCTCGCCACATCACGCAGCATGTGTGTCCTTCAGTTGCTAGGCATGGAGCAGTGCCAAGAGGTACAGACCTACAGTCACTGAACAGCCCATGCGTGTGCTGTGCTGCTCAGGTCGCTGGCATGGCCAAATCAGCGCAGGCCATGGGCTCTCGCGTGTCTGACCGCATTGGGTCAGCTGCTGAGCAAGCTGAGGATGTGAGTGCACCATTGGGCCACCAAATCATGCTCTGTGTGGTGGCTTGCGTGTTCCTGCCAGCACAAACATGCCTGCTGTATGCAAACCTGGTGTACTTTCCTGGTGGATGCTACCCTGTTGTATACCCTGCCTGTGCCTCTCTGTGTAGCGCATGAGACCGACCCTTGTTTCCTTTGTTCATTCCACCTGCTGCTGACTGTACAGGCCCTGGATCATAGCACAGACAGACTGAAGGGTGCTGCACGTGCTGCAGGGCAGCAGGGCGCGGCTGTGGTGGGTGCATGGTGTATCATATGCGCCTGGGTGCTGGGAGCTGCACACAGCTGATGGGTGCTGTGCAAGAAGCCTGCTTGTCAATATTTGGTTCTGCCAACTGTGCTCGCTATCGTTGGCATTGCGTGAGCGCATCGTGCCAAGGTCAGGTACTTGTGCAATGGCCAAGGAGCTTTTCTGCGGCTCGCATACTGGCTGGTGCTGGTTAGTGTAGCACGATCGCACTGCAGCCTGACTATGTTCACCCTGGCCCAATTGTTCTGTCATGGTCAGGCGCATGAGGCCAAGGACCGCGCTGACTCAGCAGTGGCTGGGGCCAAGCATGCAGCTCGTGGTGCTGCGGAGGCTGTGACACACCAGGCGCAGGTGTGCGGCTGACTGAGACGAGCTGGCTTCATCGAACCTGCTTCGCCCTAATGCCATGAAGAACTGTCACAGTCCTGCCATACGGGCTGTACAGTTGCAGTATGAGAAGCAAACTGCTGCGCAGCACATGTTCAACGTGCGTGCTGACTCACAGTATGTGTCTATGCTGTTGCCGGCAGGATATGGCGCATGCTGCCAAGGCTGCAGCTGGCCTGGACATGCCGGATGGCCGTGGTGGGGAGAAGGTGCGAATCCATCGGATGTGTCTTGTACACTGTGCAAGGTTGGGCGCATTTTGCTGGGACCTGAGGTGCTGTCCATTTGCATGGCTGCACAGTGCTCTTTCGCAATCTCTCTCATCACCCGCCTGACAGCTGCAGCTGGAATGACTTTGACCGGGCAGGTGGACGTACTGGAGCACGTGGTCAATGATCCCGCGTTCAAGCGTGACGAGCAGCAGCAGGTTGATGCAGTCAAGGTGAGGCTTGTGGACTAGCCGGATCTTGGGAGCAGGCAGGGGCAGCCAGCTTGAGCATTATTTTGCTGCGTGTTGTCGGAGCATTGAGCTGATGTGCAACCGTGCATCTTGCCCATGGTTCAGCAGTGGGGTGTCATGCGTGTTGGTTCATATAGATCGTGTTTGTTGTTGACCCAAGACCTGAGCCGTGTCATGTGCCCGCTCTTGGGTGACCATATGTGCAGATGGGTGTACGCAGCGGCGGACCTGGTGCAGGCAGCGCATTCTGAGGGTGGCGCGCGTTCAGGTCCTTGCTCAGGCATGATGCGTTTCGGTTGGCACAGCTTGTAAAAGCCAGAAGAGGTTGTTCAGCGTGCAGATTGAGATGGGATGCAGTGTAGTGCTTAGTGTTGGTTTGCCAAGTTGTGTAGCTGATTTCTGTTTGACATTGGGGTGTAACTCGTGAGTGTTAATGTGGCAAATCAGCCAATGAGTTGTGGATCAGTACAGATGCTGGTGTTCCTCGCTTTTCATCAGTCAACAAACACTTCTTTTCCAGTCTGAAGCGATGGCTTTGCAGCCACAGCTCCTAAAGCATCTGCTCCTCAGGGCCCTGGGCCCCGGTGCCAACTACCCCAGACGCCTGCTGGCTGCTGCTTCAGTGCTGCACCTGCAGCAGAGCTCAAACCCCAGCAATGCTGGCACGGTGCTGGCGAGCATCCATGGAAACAGGTCTGTGCTCTGGGCAGCTGCAGGCTGCTTGGTGGTCTGGCGCGCTCGGTAATGCGCTTTGTCACGTTCATGGCACATGACGTGCTGAGAAGGTTGTATGCAACCACATCAGGTGCATGAGTCATGATGCGCACCCTAACATTTCCTCGAGGCTGCCTCACGCCCACCCACTCTGTGCGTGTGCTGCAGTGCAGCATGCAGCGGTGGGCAGCAGAACTCAGCCTCATCAGGCAGTACAGAGGACCCAGTGGGGGAGGTGAAGCAGATGGGGCGGCATGTGGCTGACAAGCTGTCCCAGGGCCCACAAGGGGTGAGTCACAGGGCTGGCATCTGTGACCTTGCATTTTTAGCCGTGCAGTGGGTAGTGACCGGCCCGGCTCCTTGAATCATGATGCAGCACATGTTGCCATTGCGCTGTGTCATGTGCACAATCTGATGGCAACAAGTGACTTGCTGCCGGTTGCATTTGTGTCATCATGGCATGGCAATGCTGCAGGCGTTGCACAGCCTGCTGCGTGCATGCATGATCTGCTGTCGAAAGCCGCAGAGCACAAGCGAACTTCGCTTGAAGCCATGCTTGAGCTATGAGGTGCACACCGCAACTTGGACGTGCTCTGGTGACCCACGCATGGGCAGGTGGCTGAAGTGGCGCGTGAAGGCGTTGAGCGGCTGGTGGAGGGTGCGCAGTGGGCTGGCCAGTTTGCAAAGGTGACTTTGTCGCGCTCCAGCTAGCATATGACAGCAAATAGGGTATAGCTCGACGTGAGGTTGCAGGTGCTTGTGTCAGCCGAGCAGGCGGTTGTTTCTGCGCTATTGCCTCATCTCGTCATCTGCCCAGCGCTGTGTTGCTGTTGCGCACTGCCAATGATGATGCTTGCATCAGACCTCTGACTGCAGCCCTGTGCTGGTGACATGACCTGCGGGCATCACAGGCATGGCAGGCAACATTGCGGAGAATGCACGTGACGACATGCTGAAGGTGATGCCCACATGGTGCACCGCTGCGTATCTTACCAGCACTATACTGTGTCTGTGTACAGTATCGTGTAATGTGAAGTGCTGCTGTGTGAGACATGAGCTGCTCATATGCCTTGACCCATTACATGCTCCGCCAGCAGCTGCCATGTCAGGGTTCATCAAAGCAGCGACAGTGCTGGGTATGGGCCCTGCAGCTGCTGAACACATATTGGGTGTGGCTTCCTGAGCCTGCGAGGGTTCATATGCCATGTTCATGATGCACTCTGCCTGTTCAAAGACGTTGTGGGACGTGCGCTTGATGCAAGCATTTGTTTCAAGCTGTCCTGTTTGGTTTGGCCTGTGATGATGCACGTAGGCTGCAGCCGCGCGCAACCACCCTGAGGCCCCAGGCGCTGCGGCGACCATGACAGGAGGCCATGGCCTGGCAGATCAGGCATGTGTAATGTACTAATGTTTCATGTGCCTTGCACCCTGGCTCTGATCGCGGACATTGGGCAGCATGCGTGCCGAGCTGTCTCAGCCTCTTGACTGCGATGTTCTGTACAATTCCATGCCACGTTCAAACCAATCGGATGTGCTCCGGCTCGGCCTATTCTTTTGTCATAGGTGCGCGCTGGTCTGAATGGGTTCACCCCAGAGGCGTGTGCCAGCGGTGAGTGGAGCGGCACAGGCGGTATGAGCGGTCAGTGGTCCATGCCAGCTGGTGGGAGGCAATGGTGACTTCTGTTTAACACACTCCATGGCACCAGCACCAGATAATATGTCCCTGCGCACTCGAGTGTATGTGGTAAAACCACATGCCAGTCCTGTTTCAGGGGTTGACTGTGGGGCTGATGCCCTGAGCTGCACTGATTGCCAGTATGTGATGTGCATATCATGCAGTGCCCAGTGTTCGGCTGTCACATTCTCACATATCTGGCCGCCATGTATCAGCATCGCACGCGCAGGTGGGGATTGGAGGTGACTTGTGCTGCCATGTCTTGCTCTGCAGGCAAGCGGTCTGAGCGTGACAAGGATGAAGCTCCTGTGGATGAGGTGGCAGCGCTGAGTGATGCAGGGCGGCTGGGGCAGGACCCACTGATGGTGCGGTGGTTGAATTGTTTGTTGACGTGATGGTGAACAGCTCGTGAAGCCAGACTGGGCCACTGCAAAGGGTCTTGGTGCTGGTCTGGTCTGGTGTATCAATCCAATACCGTACTGCCAAGCTCCAGATCTGGATCCGTCACACGAGCTTCACGCACCCCTCCACCCCACGAGTCCATTCCAAGAGCTTTCGCTCAACTGCTGGTCCTCACATTGTTTGCACGTTCGTTGTGTATCCGCGTGCTTGTGCAGCGTGGTGATACTGTTGGTGGTGGCCGCGCTCATGGCGCCACCTCTCCTGAGGCACGTGTGGGGGGCCAGCCAGCAGGCACTGTGCAGAAGCCACCGCCCGGAGAGGTCACGGATGCACGAGTGTCTGGCCGCAGCACATGAAGTGTGTTTTACCTGCAGAGATTGAGTGTCAAGTCGTCAGCAACTGAACCCCGCTGTGGTGAACATGCGTCCACCCTGAAGTCAGATCTCAGCTTCTGCTTGTTTGCTGATTTCTTTGAGGATAGTACGGGATGTCCTTGGCCTGTGATGAGTGTGCTTGCGTCACTGGCAGCAACGGGGCTGTTGCTGCAACGGTCAAGGCATCATGATACAGTACAATTCAGTCAGCAGGTTTGCTGGTTGCTTGTATAGGATAGCTCTGATAGATGCTCTGAGAGGTGAGCAACAACTGCAGCTAGTTGAGCATCAACAGGACCTGCTTTCTCCGGCCCGTACCGTACTGCTACGATATCATGCCCCAGCCCCAGGTCCATTTTTGGAAAAAAAATTATTAAATGCATTGCCCCGGCATTGCCCCAGAAGGGACGACG